>JAYKAV010002897.1:501441-681372 GCA_035582835.1 Phoebastria nigripes | reverse complement strand
CGGCTTTTGCTTTCCCTATTAAACTGTCTTTATCTCAACCCATGAGTTTTCTCACTTTTGCCCTTCTGATTCTCTCCCCCATCCCACTGTGGGGGGAATGAGCGAGTGGCTGTGTGGTGCTTGGTTGCTAGCTGGGGTTAAACCACAACACCTTCAAATGCAGGCATAAGTGCAGATTTTGTGGCTATATCCAGACTTGCTTTCAGCTGGCTAGCTTTGCAGGTGACAGTAGACTGTACTGGTCTCAGATCAGTTTATCTGTCTGAATATTATCCCAGGATACTAGTGAATGTAGGTGCCTGGATTGACCTTTATGCTATAGCAGCAACAACATTTGAGCTCACTGTGTTAAAGCTGGATGGTGTTTGTCTCTCTAAGCTGCTTATTCCATTGAAGTGTAACCTTAGGATCAAAGTGCAGGTGTGCTGAAAGGAACAAAGAGGTGACTGCATGCAATGCAAGAAACAAAAGCAGATCTTGATCTAGAGAGTCTTCAGAAGATTCTTTCAAATTTCAAAAGAGTTTGGATTCAAGATTCTTCCTTCTAAAGTATACAATAATGAAGATGTTTATATAACCAAAACTAGTTCAGCTCTCAAAATGCTTTATTTGCAATACACTTACATGCTTATACTGATTTTAGTAAACATCTGGGGCAAGGTTTTAATGGCTTTTCAGGAATAGAATTGTAGTTTCTTGAAAGTTAATGATATCTACTCCTACATTGCTTGGCAGCTGTGGAAAAACTTGGTCTGTATTTTTTTCCCCCACTTTATTGTTGTGCAATGATCACTGTTTCAAAAGGTTATTTAATAGCTAAACTAATCTCATAATTTGCATTGGATATAATCACGTTCCTTCTAGTTGTGCAAGATAACTGCTGATGTCTATCCACCTAGATTCTTATATGGTCCCACTGGATAATATAATTTATTTCTGTGTAAAAATAGAAACCATTAACAACTTTCACTTTCTTTCTGTTTTCTCACCCTGCAGCAATAATTAGTTATGTTCTTTAGGGGTGGGTGAGAGACAGAGAGGTGAAGGAAATAAAGTGGAAGGTTTTGTTTCATAAAGAACTTCAATATTTTTTTAAACTTGGCTTCATTGTAATTCAAAATGAAGAACAGACGTRTTTACAGTCTCCATGAAAAGGCCTGAGGCCTCAGTTCTCATGGTTCCTATATAGAGATTGCTGAATTCCCTGGGCGTTTGCTGTTCTCCTGGGGAACAGCTCTGCATCTGAAAGTCCAGCAGTCCAGACTAACAAACGACTACGATTATAAGATTTTTTAGCTTTGGAGGAGAAGCTAAACTGAAGATACAAGATCTGAATTTAAATCTGAGACCTATGGTCATTTTTCTTTCTTCAGATAATTTAAGACATTTTTTATGAACATTCTTCCATCCAATAAGTTTTCCCTACATTTTTGGTAAATGATATAGTAGTTCCAGCAGAATAAAAATGTTGTAATAAACCATAACTGCAGAGAGAGAAGCAATCCTGCATTTTAGTAGGAGTCAGTATCATGGAAAGTTCTCAGTATCAGTGAAAATAAGTGAATAAAATTTCATATAATGCAAGACTTACTGTGAGTAAAATATGACAAGAAGCAACAGCGAGAGATTGATCCAGCAGATCTGCATAACCTCTTCTGAGTCTGAGGTAAGGTCAAATTCTGTCTAAGCATAAACTTCAGATGTTGGCCCATCATTATGACTTCAAAATATCTCTTTTATAAAAATAAAACTTTTATATATATATATATATAAAGATTTTGTTTGCAATTAAATGAAGTGGAAAAAGTGTGGAAAAACCCAGAAAATTGGTCTGAAATGTGAACATATTAAAATACTACATTACTTGTTCTTATATGACTTTCAGAAGTTACACGTTTTTGTAGATTTCCAGAATTTTTGTTGACAGAATGAAGATGTATATATACATGTTTATTGAGAAAAAGTGATTTCAATGCAAATGTATAATCTCTACTTTATTTACTGTTGTGGGAAGACAGTGGTGACATTTCCTGACATGAAGTACAGGGATAGGGAAAAAAAAGGAAAAAGCCTTTCAAGGTTTTCTTGCACACTCTGATAAAAGTCTGATTAGCCTATGACAAGAGCATTTTTCCCCCAGTATCATGAACTTGCTTTGATGGATACTATTCTGTGACAGACCATTTGGTTCACTATGATATGTGGATTTATATCCTCCTTCAGATGTGCCCTTTTGTCCTTTGATATTATTTATTTATCACATCAGTAACCCTGTTTCATTTTTAATAAAATACCACTTCCTCAAAAGTGAGACTGATGAAATTATTTACCGTAAATTGTGTACCTTTGTAATCCTTGTTTTCTCTTTGTCAAATCATTTATAAACTGATTTCCATCAGGTGATTAACCTTCTGCAGATGCTGAGAGCTATCCAGATGAATTATCTCACTGACTGTAACAGGGCTTCCTATGTATGTGAGTGTTCACAAATGTGAACAGGGAATATACAAACTGATCTTGTGACTGTATTTATTTGTCAGTTTGCATAAATGCAATTTCTGTATATATTTTTGCAAAACTGTCCCTTTTACTATCTGCCATCTGTGATATGTTGTCATCATAATGACTGCATTTTAAACAGTAAATGCATTATAGGTTTTAAAATGTGCATGAACCTTTGTGTCTCTGTGATAGTAAGAGAAAACAAAATGAAATCTTTGTTGTAACACATAAAATTTTCATGGAAAAGAAATATTAACATTTTTCTACCTTCTTTGACATGACGTCACTGACAAACATGATCATGTGGGTCACATCTTCCCTTTACTTATGCTATTATAAAACTGAAAAATCTTGCCTGGCTATAATGAAAAATTGAAACTGTAAATTTGGAATCAATGTTGGATACCAATGCTCCATACTAGAACTTCACAGTTGTTTTTCCTTTTCTCCAGGTTATCTTTAAAACTTGGGAAATTATATATATATTAAAGTTCAGCTATTAGTTTAAAATACGCAAACTCCCATGACAATGCTGAATTTAGTTGAATCTTCCACTTTGATGCACCCTCCAGCTCTTTTCACCTCATCAGAATAAGTATTAAACCAGAAGAATTGTTGAACAGAATGACTGCACTTGAATATTTTGGAATTTAGGTTAGTCTTCAAAGAACAAATTATTTTTGACCACTGACTGCTATTACAAATTATACCTGTCACTTTAAACTATGCACCACTCTAGCTTCCTTATTTATTCTAGAGTTTTCTATTCTAATACAGCATGAAAGTAGAATAATATCTGAATCAGGTATAATGTAAAAACTAGAGCTCCAGAATTTCCTCTGTCCTACTTATCTCCAATGAAACCGCTGGTTTTCCCCCCCAGTCTCACCATGCACTAAAAACTTCTCTGGAAGTTAGACAAGAGGAGACAAAATCCAAACTAAGAGGTAAAAAAAATTCTATAGGACAAGTTTATACACTTTTTGAAACCCTAATAATCCCCTCACAGAGACCGAATTCTATTAAGCAGCTTACCAGGGCACCCTAAATAATGAAATCTCATTGATTTTTTTTTTTTTTTTTAGTTTTAAGGAAAACTATATTAAGTGAAAGAATTAGGTACAATTAGTAGACTGGTCACAGAGGTTGAGCTGGCATAAATCTCATATATAGTATGTGTTACAGTCTTCCAGTAAAACTAGAGTTTACTTCATGTCCAATATTTCTAAGCATCTGGTCAAATAATACCACGGGAAAAAGAGGCGTTTTCTCTGCTGGTGGTATAAGCATCATTGAAGCTGCTTAACTAGTTGCATGGAGATTTTGTAGTGAAGCAGGATTTCTAGACTCGTCTTAAACCAATCACCCGAGTGCAAGCACATGCTATGATGGGTACGAAGGAGACGTGCTGTATGGAGGAAACATCAGCCTTTTTATAAACCTGCCTTCTTGAATGAACTGATTATTTTTTGAAAGGGATAAAGAAAAATATAATGCACTATATCAGCTATGCAACATGAGATCTATTATTACTTTATTTATCTTTAATGTTTCATAGGATGAAATGTTACAGAAAGTTTAAAAGTGCAATTCAGTTCAAAGTTCTGAGACAAAGGAGAATGGAAGGGTTGACTAAACAGCTTGGATTTGTAAACTGGAATAGCAACTGAGAACTGACTTTCATTTACCGTATTATTTAACATACATTTTAATTCCAGACGGAGTACTGCAGCATACTGTATCTTAGGATATGGGCATTTTTGTCAGAAGTAAGGAAATGTGAAAGTATACAAACCCATTTCTATGTTTTGTGATCTATTGTTTAAAATACCAATTTCAAGTGTAATTACTTTCAGTATGGTTAATTTTTTTAATTCTCCTCATTGTCTTCAAAGGAGTTCTTTCACCATTTAAATATTTTTGGCTGAGGGGCAGGAGAGAGGAAGGGAGGAAAGGAATAAAAGAACTGGGACTAAAGAAAGTTGGAAAGAAACCATTTTCTTTTTCTGTGCACAGAACAGGTAAATGTAGATTGCAAATGTTACCAAGATTGTCCCATTCAACTAGAGAAAATTATTAGAAAATTTTCTGCTATTGTTTTTCTTCAGAGGAAAGTTTTCCTTTGCCATTTTCAGTTATCTTCAGAAAGTAGAAAAAATTTTCAAGATTTACATTTAATGTATTATTTTTCTGCAAGCCTTAGTGATATTGGCTTTGACCAAGAAACACTATTACAAGACATAAAAGAACAGCTAAGCTTTACTCCCTGTTTAATCCTTGCTCCTCTGTCAAGCCATCGGTTAGATACCTGACATAACCCCTTGGTAGTCAATGGCTTCTTCTCTGAGGTCCATGGCTGCTGGCAGGCACCATTCTATTAAAATGTGAACTTCTTACCACGGGTTCAACTTTAAGCATGTTAGTTGACTAAACATTATTACAAGCTTACGTGATGAGACGCTACTGGGTTTGAATTTCAGTGCCATTTTCAATTGGTTAAAAGCAAGGCTCAAAGCTCCCTGCATTCCTGCATGACCTTGAACGTTGGTAACACACGTATATTGTGCAAAGTAATTGATTCACTATAATGTAATTATAAGAAATCTGCATTTTTATTTTTTCATATTACGTTCATGAAATAGCCAACAAACCAATTTACTCCCCTTAAAATCAAAACATTTCAGCCTGCCAACACAACAAGCAATTAGCAGTTGAAGAGGATATACATATATGCATATAAAGGCCTAGTCAAAGCAGATTTCTTTTTAGAATAACAGGTTTTCTACTGAAATAGTATAAAAGACACATCAGAAAGCTGGTTGCCACTTAAAAACTTCCAGATACAAAAATACATAGTTCAATGAAAAGCTAGGACTAACCTTGCCTGACTGCATAATACTTTCTTATTATATTGATTTATTCTTTCACTATTAAAATAAGCCATTTACCAGTTATGAAAAGTGTCAGTCCTCAGCTATGTGAATGGTAGAATCACAGAATAATACAATCACATAGACTATTTCAGAAGTCAGCAGTGCTACTTATATCTGATACTAATCATAACTTCTCAGCCTCTTCAAATCTAACAGCACAGTGGAAAATGTATCTAAGATCTCACTGAGAACCTTCTTTTTTCTTTGGGATGAAGTATCAAGACGAGTAGCAGATAGCACCATTACTGCCAATGAAGGACATTTTTAAATGCTTGGTTATTTCCTAACATCAAAATACTTATGCAGCGTGGATAATAATAACACTTTAGCTGTTACTTTTTCTTTCCTGAAACAAGAAAAAAAGAAAAGAAAGATTAACATAATCTTTTAAAAATTAATGTCTTTGCTTAAGGAAAGGAGTGGTTTGTGAAAGTTTTTCATTAAAGCATTATGTGGTACTGCATCAGTCAATCACATCCAAACAATGAGATGTGACAGTCTCTGTGCTCCAGCAGGTCCTTCAGCCGCATTCCCTCAGGTACAGGCAGTGCAGCCAAGTGCTCATTGCGCATGGCCTTGAGTGTCTGCATGACTATGATTAAAACGTGATCTAAACTGATGAGGATGTTTTCTAACGGTAGGAAGAAAAGATATAAATGCTGTGAAACAGTATGAAGCCTCTGCTCCAAAAAGCCCAAGACTGGAAAAAAACCCAGTTCCATAAAACAGTTCCTCTGAATTAGCATTTTGCTGTGATCAATTAATAATAATTACAACATACATAATTACAATGATGATTCAGTTGGATGGGTGACTGCTGCATGGCCATGTTCTCTATAGCTTAATGGAGTGGAAGAACAACTGGGCTGTGACCACTGGATTCATTTGCCACTGATTGTAGGTCAGGACAGTATGAATAAAAGACACAAAAAGGATGGATTTGACACAAAAGAAAGCACAGAGAAATCAGAAGTTATATTTTTTTAAGACTTATATGTGAGAGGAAAGATGTTAAGCCATTTACATAGATAAGCACAGTAACATTCTTAGATCTTCATATTATGTTTCATTTTTTATGTAAAACACTTTTGAATTAATTCAAAGTACTCATAGTGTGTGCTTTATCTGTTAGGAAAAGTTGGAAGTATTTATCCATTTTGTTTAACTAGTTTTCTATCTTTAAAAAGTTCTGTTAGATATCTCTTTGTAGCTTTATTTTTAACATATCTTTGATGGAGCCTGAAGCTAGGAGAAATTTAATTATCCCTCTTTCTCTCCTTCCTAAYTTCTAATAATAAAATAAACTTAGTGATTAAGGCCACAGAAGAGTTGCTGAAATTCATAGCCAACCCCATCCTATCTAAACTGGAGAAAACATGCTTTGTACAATCCTTATCAACGCAATGTAGGATTTCTGGCTATACTGAATGTCTGGTATAATCAGAGAAAGATGACAGAATACACAGAATCTACAACACATGTCACATCATCACTTGGCAATTGGACATGCTGGTGCTGGCCCTGAAGAGCCTGTTCTCAGAGCAAAATTGACACCCCAGGGTTGGATGCCTCAGCTCCTCAATAACACTGGCAGAGGGTTAAGCACACTAGCTTGGAGTTTAACACAGTGAGCAGAGTATTTATTGCCTTAGGTAGACATGCAAAGACTTTCCCTGGTATCTCAACTTCTCCAGAGCTTTGGATCTTAATTCCTTATTTCAAAGAAACATCTTTTCCACAGCCCCATAACCCTCCAGAGAATGGCTGCTTGCATTTTCCTTTACATGAGAATAGAAGTCATTTATTTATATTAATATATGCCTGGCAAAATATCTTAGGAGGATGGCTCTGTTGCTCTTCCTGTTGAAACTTTGCCACTTGGTGGACAGGTGTTTACATTTTTTTGGGCCAAGAAGTGGATATGGAAAAAGAAACATGAACTTGTAAATAGTAATACAGTCATTCAGTTAGAACGAGTCAAAATTCTGATTTCTATTCTAAAATATGCAGAGAAGTAAACTGTATGTAGCAGCACGTACATTTGTTTGCAGAAAACTAGAAGGTGAATGCCTTTGTGAGTTTGCTGCTGTTTTCCATCACATACCAAGCATGTCAGTGTCATAAATTCCCTGTTTGATACATGTATATGAGCCACTACAGCAATGAAATATATACAGAAAGAGCAAAATAGTGGCGTTAAGAAAGAGTTTCTTATACCATAATACAAAAGCACACAACCTCAGCAGAGCCACTAACCTTTGAAGAGGAACAGGAATGTACTGTTTCTCTCCGCCTTGCCTGGAGAGAATACCATAATTCACACCACCAGTTTTCAGTCTATAATTGGTCTTTGTGTTTCTGAACAGTGTATCAGGGATTGCTACAGCTATCACATGCAGTCACAGGAGGATAAGACAAAAACATTCTCAGTTTCCTAAGCATCCTCTATTTTCTTCCTACAAAGTCTCAGAAAATGGAGTCCCAAAGAAATGAAATTAAAACTGTCAAAGAAAATCAACCTCTACATTTACTTTACATTTCCTACTGCTATTGTTTCTTAAGCTTTCCCTAGTGACTGCTACATTAGCATGGATTTACTATTAATATGAAATATATCATATAAAACTGGCTGCAAAGTTTGTAACAAAACCTTTTTGTTTGCAGTGTACTTATTCTCAAATGTCCTTGCCTCCGGTAATATATTTAGAAGGTTTTGTTAACGTAGTCCAAGGGGTACCTTAAAAATTGAACCAACAGAATTCAGGAAAAGATTGTATCTCAAAATATTACACACATTCTTCCTATATAAAACTGAGCTGGTTAAAATAATAAAAAAAAGGTAGTTATTTGCTGTTATAAATTCAATTTTCATTTGATAAAGACAGAAGTCCAAATTACAGCAGCTATTAAGTAGCTTTAAGTTCCGTATCAAGTAATTATCTAGTAAAGGTATACCAAATAACCCAAGACTTTGGCAACATTTTCAGAGTTATTACCTAAGAATCAGATTTATCAGACAGTTTCTTTGATGTATCATCATAAAAGATCTTCAGCTTGAAGCACACATCCTTGCTCTATCTTAATGATAGCTTTGCTTTACAAACAACAGACTTGAAAGATTCAGCATATTACAATGCAGTTTTTATTAGTGTCATATTTACTCTGGTTTTCACATAAATAAACACCTTTTTAACAAGAAAGTTAATGTTAGCTGGTAATGTCAGTACTAAGTAGGCAGATTTTTAATAAACTCAAGTTCATATACACTGACATGTTAACAAAAGGGGTTTCAACCTCTTGAACCTACAATGCAATCCAGAATCAAAAAAGGTTGCATATAAAATCTGTAGTGAAGCCCTGAAGCTCTGTTTTTTTGGATTTTTGGTTTTGGTTTTCTGGGTTTTTACCTGGTACAACTGAGACTATGTATTAAACTGTGATATCAAAGAGCAACTATTTTACATAAAAGGGATTGAAAATAACTCTTGTCAGTCATCAAGAAGTCTTTGTCTTATCAAACTTATTTCAGACAGACAGGAGCCAAAAAAAAGCTATATTTTAATCAGTAAGTGCTACAAATCAGCTAATTAAAAAGTGCACCAAGAATGCTTGTAGTGATTTATAACCAATTCATGTCTCCAAAAGCCTTTGACTGGGACAGATAATTACTGCAAGAGTTGGTGAAGGCCAAAGACTTAGTACAGTTCATGGCATCATTTTAAATTTTCTTAAAAGTAATTATGTCATGTCATATACAAGAGAATTTGATTGTCCTATGAATTACTTAGGCTTCAAGGAGTCTCTGAGCCTGGAAAAATAAAACTTCAGTATTTTCAATTAAACTCTAAGCCTTCAAGGCGTAGTGGGAACAAAGAGAGAAATTCTGAATGTCTTTTAACAAGTTTGGAAAGAAGCTTCTAGCTATTGAAACAAAGTTTTTAATAGCTTTAAAAGATGTTCTTAATTTTTTGCCACATAAGCTTCTAGATGCATTTTTAAGACCTCTGCTCTAAATCTTCTACTCTAATAGTTTTGCTCTTTTCAGAAAGAGAAATGGGAAAATTGTCAGAAAAGTTTTTGTGCAGCAAATCACAAAGTTTGCACCTTGCTATAACTATACAAATAATTACAGATTGGCTGCTTTTTTTAATTGACTATTTCAAGATGCCTTTAGTCAGTAGCTAGGGAACTTGGTATCAATAACATTTTTAGCAATATCAGCATGAAGTTATTCGCACTGCCCTATAAAGTATAGTATGTGTGTTCCGATCTTTTCTTTCTCAAGTGGTATTGGCAGTAATTTCTGGTTCTTTTTTTGGTTTTTGCCACAGACCAATCAAAACCATACTTGATTGAAACATAAAAAAATCTATGAAAGGCTGCCTGCCACCCCCACATAAAAGCTTTTAAATAAGACTATTTCTTCCAAAGGTTCTCTTATTTTTCTGCTTCAATGAAAAATGTTTTTAGATGGCCCTTGTGTTTACGTAACAGTGCAATTGTTGTACTTTTGTGGTAGACTTATTAGCCTTTTATTTTCCATATTTCAGAACTCCCATGTAAACTGAAGTGTTACACACAGCAGTCAAGGGCATCATAAGCTGATATTGTACATAGGAGCACATACCATAATATGAATCTCAGTCCCTGGGATTTAGACTTTGACTTTGTGGGAATGCACATGTATTCTCCAAGGTTCAGTATCACCTGTCACGAGAATTGTAAATGCATCATGGCATTTGTCCTCTGATCACACATCACATCACGTCATAATGATCTAATTCATTGTTATCACACACCTGATTAATGCAGGTGTAACTGAGAGGCTAGTGAAAGCCACTGTGTGTAAAGAGTAGTCATTTGACCTTCTAACACTTGAAGAGTACCATAAAAGCTGATGTTTAGGAATACAGACAACATTGCAAAGCCCTGTTTAAGTCTTTACTATTGGGATATACACTCTGTAGCATTTCCAGTATCTCATAGCAGTGATTCATACCCAATTCAGGGACCCATTATTTAGTTTCTCCTTTGCCAACTGCAGCTGACAGCTTCAACARCTCTTTAAAAGTAGCAACCAAGTCAGTGAATTTTGACCCCTGGAATAAAAGGCTGTTCCCCTTTATAACTTTGGGTTGGTGTCATGCAAATTAGAAGAGGAAATAAAGGTCAATCTATCATCAGTAATCGAATGAATCACACATCTACTAAAATTTTAAAGTACAGGTCCCTAAGTCCTCATTCTGTATTTGTGTTGAGCCACAATTTCAGAGGCACCCCTCAGAGGGCTGTAGAAGGAAATAGCATCTCTTTTCACTGTCTCTTTCCTGTGCAGAGTACTCAACTGTCATACATTCAGAAAAGATCTAGAAATATGGATTCCAGAGTTTTACAGTGGATTTGTCCACAGTGTCTGTACCAGAAAGTCTTTCCAAATCAGAGCACAATTTTTTACAGGAACTTAACTCTTTGCATGAATTTTAATAATTAGAAGCTTTTAGGTCCTATGGTTCAGTTGAACTCTTTTTTCCTTTTGTTGTCAAAAGAAAACATTCTTCATGGTAAACTCCTAATAAATCACGTTTTTATTTAATCTTGGTAATGTGTAGATATTTTGTAGCATTATGCATTTTAGAGAGCTGTGGAATCAAAAGAATTATAACTTTGTTTATGACCCTATGCTGTTTATATTTGCCAGACCTTATTAAAGAAAAACCTGTCAAAAATCACCTTCTCTGCTACAGTCTGCAGACTCAGCTGAATTTTACTAGAAGCTGAGTATGCTCAACAAAAGAAGAAAACACTCAATATATTTGAAAATCAGGCTCTGGGTATGTATGCTTAAGTTCTTAATGCACTTCTGTGAAAATCAGTGTTTTTCTCTTTCTCTTACATTTTCAAAAGATTCTCTCTTCACCATTCACTAGAGCTAAATTATGCACTAGCAATTTCAGCATAATCAAAAGGAGTCTGAAGAAAGAAAAGAGCGCCCTTCTAAACTGTCATTGTTACCGACAATGGGGTACTCAGACTGCAAAAGTTAGATTGCAGCACTTTAAAATGATCACCTGTTCTTTTCCAAAGAGAAGAAATGATGGGACAAGCAAATCTGAATGCAGATTTTGAATAACCTGAAGTGTGATAGAGTTCATATGTAAAGTTAAGGCTCAGACTTACGGAAAATGGAATTGGTTGCAAAATTCACATCTGGCTTTACATGGCACTTTTCAGGGACATTTAGATTCTTCTAAATTTTAATCTTGGCATCAGGCTGACACTATTACAAGAATTATAAGCTGATAATCTAATGTTATAGGGACACTACTTACTTTCTAGCAGAAACAGAAACTTCCTTATCTTTTCCTTAGGTTTTTAGCAACTTCCAAGTGTTCTAAACTCCAAGAGTTATAAAATGTACAATACCTTTAGCTAATCAAGAAATAAAAAGGACTGGATGTCACAGATTGACATAGGAACAGAAAACTCATTGGGACCATCTGGAACATCGAGTCCAGTTCTCTACAGCAACCATAACAGAGATATCTACTTTTAAAAGGAGCTTTCAGACCATGTAGTCCACAAGAGCAGAGAACCTACTTGTGACACAAGTTCAGAGGCAGTAAAGTGAGGTTGAGATGAAGTTCATTAGAATGAAAAATTCATTTAAATTAAAGTTGTCAGTGATCTAAGGAGAATTATTTTTTTGCTTTTGAAAAAGAGCTGTGTGTTAAGGAACACTGGCAAAAAAAGCAAGAAATAAAACAGTACAGGCAAACACAAACTCTGGGTTATCCTGAAAGAGAGAGTTATAGTTTTGACTTTAGTGCTCATTTTTATCTCTCTTAATGACCACTCACTGATGCTATATTGGGTAACACCTAAGAAGTCCAACTTCTGGTAGACTGTCTTAACAATTACACAGAAGTATATCTGCCTCATTAATGAGAAATAAGAATGTGTTGTTGGGCTCTTGAGGATGGTGAATCTGATATGTGCTTTAAAAGGCTAAAATCTAACTCCAGTGCTAATAAGCGGGGGCTTTATTTGTTTTGGTTTGTTTTTTTTAGTTGTTTTTGGTTGTTTTTTTAACAATGGAACAGTACTGTCAACACAGTGCCATTAATAAAGGAGATATAACTGGTTCTGTTTGGAATTTGGTGTTATCTAATATGTTTCCCTGGGACTAAGAAAGGTATTAAGGAAAATAAAAATGACACCAGAGTCTTTTACAACCCAACTGCAAATGACTTGTTCACAGAATTATGAAAGATGAATCAACCAGTCTGAAATAAAAATGTTTCAGTGCTCATCTGTGGACTGATGTTGCCATTACTAGTTTCTAGAAAATTTTTAACTGCAACATAGCAATTTTATGAAGCCAATTGCAGAACAATTTATACATGATATATAGCTCAATTTTTGCAAAACATTTGTCAGATGACATGTCAATCACAGCATGCTAGTCAGTGTTCAGAAGGAGGAACTCAATCTTCATATCTCAAAATACCACAAAGAAAGAACAAAGGAAGATTGACAGGGAAAAATAAAAGGATAGGAATGAAATTATGCAATGAATTATTTTTCTTTGCTTCATTCTCTGTCTCCTTTGTTTCTTCTTTTTTCATGTTCCTTTTTTTGTCCCTTGATTTTTTCCTTCATCTTGCTGTTGTATTTTTTATTAATAGCATACTATTATTGTGCTTGAATCTTTCCAAGTTCTTTCTGGGGGCTGTTTCTCATAGCAAATAAAAGATAAAAGCTAGCTGTGTTGCACATTTCTTCTCTGATTTCTTTCATGTTTGGACTTCCTTTAGAAAATATTAATAATAACGCTAGACTAACATCTCCATCTTGTCAATTCTTTGTCTAATTGTCATCTTTTTTCTCTGACTTCAGAGATCCAGAAGTCCAAATTGATCTCTTGGCTTTTTAAAGGCTGTATTTAGTTCTCTAGCCATGAATCAATTTTAAATTAAAATAATGAGTTTTGTAGTATTGCTTTCGACTGCAAAATGTTAAAAGACTTCGAAGACTTAGAGTGCCAAAACGTGACCCCACAGAGCACGGGTCCTCATCTATTGCATGTTAGGGATTCTTTGGAAATGTCACATAGTATCAAATAATTATCACAAAAACTGTTGTTAATACTGAAAACAGTTAGGAGAAAAAAGTGAGAGTCTCTGAGATTTCTGACTCAAGCTTTAAAAGGAAAATGAATAAGTTAGATATAAAATCATAGACATGAARCCAATTTACATTAGAGCAGTAAATTTTAGAAAAGCTCCATACCCAGTAACTGTGACCAAAGCTAGATAAAGTGACGAGTGGAGTCTTACAGGGAAACAAAGCTCAGTGGCAGAGGAGGTGGTGCACTTGATGTAATAGATTAATTTCTTATTAATATACATTGCATGATGCATATGAACTTACAGAATATCTCAAGTGTTAACTTCAGAAGCCTTGGACTTCCAATTTTATCCTGTGCCCAATTTCTGTTGCGATTCTCAGTGTATGCAGTAAAGTTTCAAGGCACAGTTTTGCTTTAGTATTGCCTCTCAATGGTTAATCACCTTATGTATTGAGAAGGCAGAAATTGTTTTGAATGCTTAGAGTATAAAGAATACAGATTATGAGAACACATTCTGACATGGATTTAACATCCACTTGTGTCAGTTCATTCTGAAATGAAGGACTCTCAGTTTGCTTGCAAGCTTTTACCTGTATTGGTGCCACAGCAAAATGCTATGCACTAGGACGCCCTGTCCATATAAACCAAGGCACTGTGATAGAAAGTTTTGGCATCTGGTATCAATCACAAGTGGTTTTAATTGGTAAAATATACAGTAAAGCTATGCTCTTTTGATTGCTTAAGCTGAGATTCACAGATCTGTTTGTGTCAGGARGCATATTTGTTTTTCTCCTTTGTGCTTTTGTTTCCCAATATCTATCCTACATCTCTGTCACTCCCATCTCTGTTATCTCTGAAAACCTTTCTGACATTTTTGAAATCTGTCATCACTAAATATATCAGATTCAGCACTTCTTTTAACATTCCTGATGTCTCCCTCTATTTTTTCAGGTCTGGCCTAGTATTCCCTAAAATATTTTCTCATATGTATTCATTCATTTCTGATGGCTTCCTTTTCTCCTCTCCTATTGTAAATGCTTCAGGGTGAGTACATGTAGCTACTTCAGATACTCACAGAACTGTACAAGCTACATGATTATGAGTTTCTAAACCAGAATTATATAGCAGACCACAGTCACTCGGTCTTACTGTATTACTACATTGTTCCAGATGCAAACATGATCATTTTGCCATTTTTTTTAAAGCAGAATTTTGTAACTTTGTAACASCCACTACCACATAACACCAATTGTTTTAATGACTGCTGGAGGCTGCTTTTCCAGAGCTGTGCTGTGATTGCTCTTTCCCAGTACTTGTTTTCTGTCTGTTGTATGCCAGCTTCTGACATCTCAAACCCACTCACTTACTGCAATGTACTGCAGCAACCCCTCCTAGTACTTCTCCTTCACAAACTCTGAAGACTCCATGGCAGTAACCAAAACAGTTACTCATTTCTACTGCTTTGCTCTCTTAAGCCTAGACTCTGTTGTAGTCCCTCTTACTGCAGCTGGCTTCCTTTCCCCCGCCACCGTGCCATGTTCTCTACTGACAGTGCCTCCATGCATTGTACTGTTGTCCTCGGTTAAAAACAACAAACCCCCATTTTGCTAATATCTAAGTCTGGATGATTTTATTGTCCTTTCACCAATGCTACAACATGCATTAAATAAGCTTGTTGGTGTTGGCTGAGGTCTCCGTGTTAATGACAGCTRGAGAGAAATCTGGAGCTTTCTTTGCAGCAGGTGACAAATAACTAGTTTCCTGGAAACCTGCCTCCTGAAAAACTCCAGTCACTCAAAGTACGATTCACAGTCTCTGCGCACAGGTAAAGAAAACTGATCCATAAAGCTAAAARCCTCAGTTCTCTGTATAATAAATGGAGGTAGATGCCTCCTAATTGAGGTGCTCTGAGGTGCCCTTTGGAGATGCCTATTTTTATTCTTTGGATATATAATGAGCCCAGGCAATTAACTGAGGCTCCCAAATTAGGTGTCTAACGTAAACACCATGAAAAAAATCCTCTTCCCCTAGTTACAACGGAATATTATGCATTGCAATCCGTAGGTCTAATGAAACCCTTTGGAAAAGGCCCTAGCTGGAAAGAAAAATAACATTTTTAAACAACTTCAATTTTATATTCATACAGCTTTTTTTTTTTTTTTTCTTTCTTAAAAATATATCAGACAGTGAATTTCCAGCTAATTTGGAATTTTGCATAGTTGACTACTTATGAATCACTAGTATATACATATTCTATAAGATACCATTCATGTCTGTACAGAAATTCATCTTTTTGAAGGTCGTCTTTTTGTCTTCTCTGATACCCTAAATGATTCYTATTTCCATGTAAAAGGGTCTTCATATTTGTATCTTGGGGCTAAATTATGTCTGATATGCTTATTCTATCTTAACCTAGATTTAGACCAAAAAAACCCTAAATCTTTTCCCGTTAACAATACCAATTATGGAACAACCCTATTATAATCCAGCATGAAGCACTACAGGTTTTTTTCTGTATGATCATGGTAATTCATGCATCTTCCAAGTTAAATACATGGAAAAGGCATAGACTGCTGCAATTCACACACAGGAGGTTTGCCAGGCTGCTGTGTGGAGGATACTGTAGRTCAATGATACGTTGGTTCAGAGGGCAGTCATTTACTACACTCATCACTTCTGCCACCATCTAACCACATGTCTTAAATGCATAATAAACACAGCTTCTGTCTGGGCTTGATCACCATACTTTAAAGGCTGTAAATAGTTTTCTTTTAGCTTGTTTTAAATCATGAGCAAGAAGTAATGACAGCGATTTTAGAGATAGGAAATAAATAGTAAAAATAGGCATTTAGCCTAATAAGACATCTGAACCAAGCTAGTTTTCATTCCTTAAGAACATTTATATTTTGATTAGTAGCAAATGCTGATAAACTCCAAGAAATCAAAATTGACCTGTAGATATAATTTATACTTCATGTATATATATACCTGTTAAAAACCTTGCAATATTATGCCACCATAGTCAGCTTTGCACACTGTCTATATTTAAGCCCAATAAGACACCTGTTTTGTTAATTAATTAATGCTCTTATAAATCTGTTTTGGCCTTTTAAGCCACTACTTAAACAGAGAAAAAGAATGTGGGATTCTATTGTTTTGCTTTTACTTAGTGTTTTGCCTGTCATAGTAAGTAAATTTAATCTGCATTATTAGTAACTGTCAACAGCATACTCTGAGCAGAAGGCAAATACAGCAGGTGGTAAAAAAGAAGAGATGGCTGAATGCAGAAAAGTAAAACAAATGATTGCCAGGAACTGCTAATCTAGTTATGCATAAATTTAAGACAAATTAAAATGCATGCAAAGCTTTCACTGAAGGTGAATGCTTGACAGAAAAGGAGATAAACTGACCAATTTTTCCTATAAGACCATTTGTCAGAAAGCTCAAGTGCTAAAACCCCTTTATAATCTTCTAATTGCTTTAATGCAACCTCTATAAACTTAACCTGTTGGACATTTTGAACCTCCTAAGTGATGGCTTATCAGACAACGAACTTAGGGCAGAGAGGACTGTTGCTTTGTTTACTAACATGTGAAATAGGTGACCCTTTTAGTTTACTATACTTTTCAGTGGTCAACATTTAAACTTTTAAAATGTTTTTGCAGGTAATTAGCATCCACATGATATCTCTTGTGACAGTTAAAGGTATTAGAGAAAACACTCTCAAAAGACTTACAAAGAGTGATAAAAGTCATGCTGGCTGACTACGTTAGATTTCATAATCATCTGTTTTTCAGTAACATATCAAAAAAGGGTATGCAGACAATTAGGACTTTGCCAAAGAAGCAAATTCTGTTAGCTTCTTTCTTTTTCTTCCATTTCTGATGATGTGTGCGGGTTGGGAGAAATGTGCCAAGCCCTTTGACAGTTCCCCAGAGCCTGGAGGGCAGTCTGCCTGGAGCCCCATGCAGAATTTCACTTCTCCCAAATCTCACTTATTCCTCATGCTGGATATTCAACTTTTGGCACTCAACAGAAATGCTTTCAAAATAATTGGTTATAGGGGGGGTTGAAGATAGCTTGACCTTAAAGCATTAGGTGGCTGCTGCTAAACAGTTCTTAAAATTCCTCTAACCCCAGTGGAACAATTATCTCTGTCTCTCGTAAAACTCTGGAATGACTTGGCCCAACTTTGTTAAAAATTCAAACAACAACAACAACAAACCCTCATGGTTTGAAATTCAAAAACATGCTAACAGAAGCTGAAGGAACAAGAATTTCTTTCTTCCCAAATGTTCTCTCAGATGTGTATCTATCTTACCTACTTACCAGGCAAATAAGTGCACCTTCAAGCCTCAGTGACACCTGGATTGTCTACAGGGTGACTTCTTTGTCCTACCCACAGGATATGTATCCCCTTTACTCACTTATTTCTTTACTGAAGTCTTCATAAATGTAACATACGAAAATGACAGAGAAAAAAGGGTTTGGACAGGCAGGAATGCCAGCCCTCCACAACGCATCAGGCTCCACACAGATAAAATGGCTCCTGTGAGGAAATTCTACCTTCACAGAGTTAAGGAACATTACAGACAAAACCCCATATTTATTCTTTGCTTTCACCTGACTGTTGCGACAATGGTGTCAAGCGGTCCTTGCTAATGAAGGGCAGTAAGGCTTATTTCAGAAAGGCTCCAGTTGCAAACACCAGTTGCATCGAATCTCTAACACCGGTTACTCAACCTGCCACCGGTGCCAGTGGGAGCCAGGGCAGCCATTAGCAGCATAGCAGAGAAAACGCCAGGATCCTTTGGAGCTGCTAAACTTCTAAGGAAAGGAGTTACAGAAGAACTCCACAGGAGCTCTGCAACACGCAGAGAAGTTAGTGTTCAGATACTGCAGCATAATTAAGGCAACTGGGGCACAATGTTTCATGTTGTTTAAAACAAAATCCTAGATAAAGTCAGTCTTTGCTTATGCTTTGCATAGAAGTTTTTCCCTTTTGACAGTTCGACAGGACAGATGGTCTCAGAGCTCTGTCACCACTACACAGAACTCTGTAGAGAACTCTTTTTTTCGGTTGTGATGTCTAAATTACTTACAGTTTTGAATTTCCAATGTTACAATTAATAATTATGTTTAAGTAAGCTGAGTAGCTTTATTTGAGGACTGAAAAAGAAAAGCTTTCATTCTACTAGACTTCTAAAATCACCTTAAAGCTTACCCTCAGGAGTTTTAATTATGTTGAAGGGACAGTTATCTTCCTGCTTTTTTAACATGAATTTTGCTGTATTTCCTATGAGAAAGTGCTTTTTACTATACCGATGTAAACTATTCATGAATGCATAGGTGAGGGTGGGGATAGACAACTGTCACATGAGACATATGCCTCCATTCCCAGCTGCATCTGAGTCACAAGTAAGAAAATCCTGCTCTTGTTAATATGTTCCTCCACGTTTTAAAGTCTAATTATTTTGGATCCATGTAACTGAAAAAAATTAAAGAACCATTCTATGAGCTTCCTAACACTGTCAGTCCTGTTAGGTCTGTTGTGCCTTGCAGCACAAATTTTATGGGATAGTATCAATCTCTTGTATTAAAGAAAAACAAAAAGGAACACTCCCTTCCTGCAATTTAAAGCTAGAGAACTTGAAAGGAGAATAAAGAGAAATAAACTGCCACATTTCCTTTTGTTTTCATTAATAAAAAAGTACTTCTGTTTGCTGACCTAGATATGTATGTATTTCCTTATGCAGTTTACTGTTACATTGTAAAATTCACAACCATAAGTGGACACTGAAGGAAAAAAAAAAAGAACTTGATTTCTTAAAAGAATTAACAGTTTTATGACTATTAGCAATGTTTGTACCCTAGCAAAAAAGACCGCTGATGAAACAGAATCTAATCTCACAGTTTAAAGTGTAAATTCTCCTTGTTGCTATAGACAATGGCTCCTATGCAAACAGGTCTGATAATAATTACACATGATAATGTATACTGGAATGGGAAGGATTCATCTTTCTTTAAAGCAGCAGGTATGTCTCCTTCCTCTCATAGTGTCAAACCTAGATGGAGATAGTGATCAAACATGGTGTGACAATTTCCGCAATGTCTCCCTGTGGGAGCTATTAAAATTCAACTTATGCACAAAAAAAAGTCTTGAGTACCTAGCCTGGTAAAAATTGTATGTCATCATCTAGGAAATGCGGAATTAAATCTTGCCAAAAAATAGAAAACATATTTCATAGACATTTTTGTGATTTTTTTTTTCACTGAAATAGTTTTTTTTGTCAACAGCTTTCTATTAGCTAGTTGAAAGTGATGGGTAAATCAGCTCTCCAGGGTCTCAGCCTGGAGCTTCCTCTTTGTACCAGCATCATATAAACATGCTCAGTTCTAAAACCATTAAGGCCAATTCATTTCCAGAAAGCAGAAGACAAAGTTAAATGGTTGGAGAGTGACTAAAAGAAGTGTGACATTGCCCAGGACTCCCAGGACCAGCTTGCTGGAACAATAAAAATTATTACAACTCAGATTCCAGACCTGTTGTAGTCAGCTGGAGACTTTATTGCCTTTATAAGGCTGTACCAATCTACTCTGAATTTGTGTAATAATAAGAGAGTATTCTTCATGAAAGGTTTTTAATAAACAACAGTTATTGAGAGTTTACTTATGAAAGGTCTTTTCTTAATTCTTATTAATAAGGAAAGAGCTACGTCATACTCTACAAAGAACATTTTGTTAGAACACAATAAATATATTTAAGCCATCAAGGTTTACCTACATTAAAGAACAAGAGGAGCTCAACAGGAAGCACAATATCTGGGAACTTGAGGAGGAGATCGATACATGATATTGTGCACTGTCCTAGGCTGAGTGACAGCCCTGCCTTAAGACTGTGAAGGGGAAAGTAAGCCTGAATTCAAACTTGAGCTGACTGACACAAGTAACTCATGAGATGAAGGACACTGGACTCTTGTCTCTGCTGGGGGTAGAAGGAAGAACCTTTCCCCATCCTCTGAACTGCCCCTACATAATGCTCTGGTGTTGGAGAATGAACAACATGTGAGTAACAGACAGGATCCAGGGGAAGCCAACTATGCAAAGTTGATCCACCCACCCACCCATCTTGGAACCAGTGCCACCAGAAAAGCACATAAGGTATTAGTAATTGGAGATTCCTTGCTGAGGGGCACCAACACATCCATTTGCCCTCCAGACAATGCTTCTCTAGAGATGTTTGCTGCCTACCAGGAGCTCATATTCATGATGTTACTGAGAGGCTGCCAAGTCTGGTGAACCCTACAGATTATCATCCGCTCCTACTATTCCATGTAGGGTCTAATGATATTGCAATGAAGCAACTTAGAATCATCAAAAGAGACTATATGTCCCTTGGAGCAATGTTAAAAGGATCTGGAGCACAGGTCGTGTTCTCCTCTATCCTCCCAGTCAGAGGAAGGGAGTTCAGGAAGAAGGAGACAAATTGAACAGGTGAATGCCTGGCTGCAGGGCTGGTGCCATACTCAATGGTTTTGGCTTCTATGATCATGGATCGACCTTTGAGAAGATAGGTCTGTTGGGAGCTGATGGGATTCACCTGGCCAAGTGGGGCAAGAGGGTTTTTGCCAACAAGCTGGACAGACTTATAAGGTGAGCTTTAAACTAGACTTAACAGGGGAAGGGGACGGAGTTTTGAGCAACAGAGAAGAGCCAGGGTTTGCTGATATATTAGGAACCAACAGGGAAACACCTGTTAAATGCCTTAAAGGAATGAGGGCTTTTTCCTCTAAAAAAGATGACATGGTTGATATCCCAGCTGAAGTGTCTCTTTACCAATACACGTAGCATGGGTTACAAACAGGAGGAGCTGGAAGCCACTGTGTGCATAGAAAGCTACGATCTAATCGCTATCATTGAAACGTGGTGCGATGAATCACACAACTGGAGCGTTTCAATCAATGGCTATAAACCGTTCAGGAGGGACAAGAAAGGAGGGGTGGGAGGGGGATTGCCCTCTGTGTGAAAAAATCAGTTAACTGCACAGAGCTGTCTTTGAAAAACAGTGATGAACAGGTTGAGAGCTTGTGGGTAAAAATTAGGGGCTAAGCCTTGTGGTTGGTGTTTACTACAGGCTGTCTGATCAAGGGGAGCCTGTTGATGAAGCGTTCTTACATCACCTACAGAAAACATCATGCTCGCAAGCTCTGATCTTGCTGGGGGATTTCATTCACCCTGACCTCTGCTGGAAAAGCAGAACAGCAATCTGTAAGTGGTCCAGGAGATTCTTGGAGTGTGTTGGGGATAATTTCTTAATCCAAGAGATAGAAAACTTGACCAGAGGAGAAGCGTTACTGGATCTGTTGCTTATCAACACAGATGAACTAATTAGAGAGGTCAGGATTGGTGGTAGCCTGGGCTGCAGTGATCATGCCCTGGTGGAATTCAGGATCTCAAGGGGTACAGGCCAGGCGATGAGTAAAGTCAAGACCCTGAATTTTAGGAGAGTGGACTTTCAGTTGTTTAAGGAATTAGTGGATGGGACTCCCTGGGAAACTCAGGGATAAAGGAGCAGAACAGAGCTGGCTGTTCTTTAAGGACATTTTACTTAGAGCACAAGAGCTCTTGATTCCCGTGTGCAAGAAATCAGGAAAGGAAGGCAGGAGACCAGCATGGGTGAGTAAGGACCTCCTGGTCAAACTAAAGTGTAAGAAGGAAATGTATAGGCAGTGGAATCAGCGACAGGTATCCTCTGAAGAATATAGGGACGCTGCCCAGATGTGTAGGGATGGGATCAGGAAAGCTAAGGTACAGCTGGAACTGAATTTGGGAAGGAATGTGAAGAATAATAAGAAGGGCTTCTACAGGCATGTTGGTCAGAAAAAGAAGATTTAAAAAAATCTACCCCACCCCTAATATATAAGACCAGAGAATGAGTGACAACCGACATAGAGAAGGCTGAGGTACGCAACAATTTTTTCACCTCAGTTTTCACTGGCAATCATTCATCCCACATCTCTCAAGTCCCTGAACCTCAATGCAGGGACAGGGAGAACAAAGTCCCTCCCATCGTAAGAGAAGATCAGATTTGAGACCGCATGAGGAACATACACAAGTCCATGGGACCCAATGAGATGCATCCCAGGGTTCTGACGGAATTGGTAGATGAGATGCAGTTGCTAAGCCACTCTCCATCATATTTGAAAAGTCATGGCAGTCAGGCAAAGTCCCCAGCTGCCGGAGAAAAGGGAATATCACACCCATTTTTAAAAAGGGTAATAAGGAAAACCCTGGGAACTATCTCTTCAGTGCCCAGTAACATTACGGAATAGTTCCTCCTGGAAGTTATGTTGAAGCATATGGAAGACAGGGGGGTGGTTAGAGACAGCCAACATGGCTTCACCAAGGGCAAATTGTGTTTGACTAATCCAGTGGCCTTCTACAGTGGAGTGACCGCATCAGTGGACAAGGGAAGATCTATAGGTGTCATCTGCCTGGACTTCTGTAAGGTCTTTTACACCATCCCCCACAGCATTCCTGCCACTAAATTGGAGAGTTATGGATTTGATGGATGGACTGTTAGATGGATAAGGAATTGGCTGTATGGCCGTGTCCAAAGAGTTGCAGGCAATGGCTCAATGTCCAAGTGGAGACCAGTAACGAGTGGTGTCCCTCAAGAGTCCGTACTGGGACCAATATTGTTCAGTATCTTAATTAATGACATAGATAGTGGGATTGAGTGCACCCTCAGCAAGTTTGTGGATGACACCAAGCTGAGCAGTGCAGTTGATAAGCTAGAGGGAAGGGATGCCATACAGAGGGACCTTGACAGGCCTTGACAGGAGTGCGCCCAAGGTCCTGCACCTTGGTTGGAGCAATCCCCAATATCAATACAGTCTAGGGGATGAATGGATTGAAAGCAGCCCTGTGGAGAAGGACTTGGAGGTACTGGTGGATGAAAAATTGGATATGAGCTGGCAGTGTGCACTTGCAGCCCGGAAAGCCAACCGTATCCTGGGCTGCATCAAAAGAAGTCTTGCCAGCAGGTCAAGGGAGGTGATTCTCCCCCTCTACTCTGTTCTTGTGAGACTCCACCTGGAGTGCTGCATCCAGCTCTGGGGCTCCCCAGCACAAGACAGACATGGACCTGTTAGAGTGGGTCTAGAGGAGGGCCACAAAAATGATCAGGGGGATGGAACACCTCTCCTATGAAGAAAGGCTGAGTGAGTTGGGATTGTTCAGCCTGGAGAAGAGAAGGCTCCAGGGAGACCTTATTGTGGCCTTTCAATATATAAAGGGGGCTTAAAAGAAAGATTGAGAGAGGCTTTTTACCAGGACCTGTAGCAACAGGTCAAGGGGCAGTGGTTTTAAACTGAAAGTGGGTAGATTTAGATTAGACACAAGGAAGACATTTTTTATGATGAGGGTGGTGAGACAGTGGAACAGGTTGCCCAGAGAAGTTATGGATGCCTCATCACTAGAAGTGTTCAAGGTCAGGCTGGAAGAGGCTTTGAGCAACCTGATCTAGTGAAAGATGTCCCTGTTCATGGCAGGGGGGTTAGAACTAGATGATCTTTGAAGGTCCCTTCCAACCCAAACCATTCTATGATTCTACGATTCTATGATCCATTGTAAGACTCACGCTGCTGATGATTATGCTGATGGTATTACATATTTTATCATTGTATTGATACATGAAGTACTTTCAAAGCTGCAGCATTTAACTTCATGCATTTATTTTTGCATGTAACATGATTTAGAAAAATAAATAGTAAGATTCATGGCATCAGCATGGTTTACTGAAATGACAGCTGCCTGTCAACAGCATGGCACTTTTTAGCAAGAAGTGATTCCAAGACCATCGCATATTTGTTAGAACACAAATAAAGCAATGCATTTTGAAGGTTTACTTGTTAGCTTAGGGGAATATATACATGAACATTAAAATGCAAAACTGTACTTGACATTTTGATCCTTAACATGGCACTCTACTGTAGTGAAACAAGTCTTTCTCAACACTATATGCAACAGCAAATATTTTTTTCCAGATTATTCCTTATAGCAGGCTTTTCTGTGTGAGAAATACTAGTGGTACTCACTGTCATTGCAAAAGTATTGGAAACACTGTTATGCTCCTGACAAGTGTATAAGAAGTGAAGGCTTCTGGTATTTTGCTGGTACTCTCAAAACCAACTACAAAATATATTTGTGTATGTAAAATATATTAACCACTATAAAAGAATGATTTCTCATAGGCATCCTCTAATCAGTGTGGCTAGTTTAGAAATACTATTTAAAATCTCTCCATTAAAAATACTATCTGCAGTTATTACTGTGGTCTTTCCATTTTCTCTAACTCTTTGCAATCCTGGAAAATGCTATAAGGTTTTTAATTTTTAGTATACTTTTTTATAAAGTGTTTTTTTCTAATAAGTTCAATTGTAAATTTGATATTACAATTATTTCTGTCTTGGAATTTTGTTAATTTTAATTGAGCTGTATATGGCAAAAACTTGTAAACCCATCATTCACACTATTTATTCTTGAAGATGTATAAATAAATCATCTTACATCCCACTACACAGGACATTTTTTTAGTCTTGTATTTGTTAGACCACACAAGGCTTTTTCATCAGCACAGCTTTTCTCATCCTTCTTCCTTTTAGTGAGACCAGTCAAGGACCTTAAGAATTCACCCAAATCTCACCTGCAGGACTCATAAGAACTTTTTGAATTTTAGTGTGAATTCTCAAACCATTCAAGGATTGAGAAGTCTATTTTGTATAAATCTACACTTAATCAACTTATCATTAACATATGCAAAGATACTATGTCTTACAGGAGCAATCTTAATGCTACAGTAGTTCAATGTCTAAAGCATTTAAAACCAGGTACGTTTACATGTATCACAAGTTCATTTGCCAAACTTACAGATTTCCCCAAATCCTAGACCAATTAACCTATAAAAAAGCAAAATATCACATGAGACTAGTATTAGATAGAAGATTTTTATTAAACAGAGAAGATTTTTCTTTTGATTTAAAAAATGAAAGTTAGTTAGGATTTATTAGAGGAAAGCTAATTGCAGCCCTGAGTACAAATGTGCTATCTCCAGTCCATGGTGATTGTCACAGAAGCCTAAATGCCATATTAGTGGTCAAACAACATTTCTGAAGCTAAGATTTCAAATAACATATTTAGACCTTTTATCATGCATTCATCATGCTATTTAACTAAGGCTTAGCAATCAAATAATCTCATTGATCAAAAGGAACAATTTGCCGTAAATGTTTATCAACAGAAATCAGATTGTGCATACAGGTATTCTGGAACAAATGTTGCATATTTAAAAAGTGTATCATCATCAGGGTTCTCTAAAGTGCTCTAAATATTGTTGTAGCCATTTCTCCAGTAATGCCGCAATTGAAATTGAAACAGTCATCTAGTTTAATTTCTGTTCGTCTGTAGCTTGAGATGATTCTGGAGCATCACTAATTTGCAAAATTTTCATATAGCTTCTGACTGAAATATCACAAGGAATATATATATCTAGGGATTTTGTAATTTTAATTGAAATTGAACTTATTTTGGAGACAATCTCATGTTAGCTTTTTAATGTCAGTTCTGTATAGCTAGGTAACATTTACATCTATTTGGCATTTTCTACTTTAAAACAGCTTTTTATACCTCCTAACTAGCCACAAATATTCAACTCGCCTCCAAAAATTCCTTCCTCTTCCTCATTGTTGTAGATCAACTTTAAACATGCATGGCTTTTTACTTGTCTATCTTTTGCATCTAAGAACTCTTTAGAAATTTTGAAAAAATTAAAGTAGTAAGCTAATGCCACTTAATATTATGTTAAATCCTTTTAATAGTAGAGAAACTAATGTACACGTAAGGTGACTTTCCCAAGATCTATTCAGGAGCTCACTAACAAAATACGGATTAAAGTCAATAGCTTTTTATTTTATTTTTTGTAAATTAATCATAGTTTATCTTCACAAACATCTTTCTTTAGCTACCTTTTAATAAGATAATCACTTTACTCAGAGCATTTAATAAATATTCTGTTACACTTGGCTCTGGAAATGTGTTAAGATTTTGAAGCTGTTGGTTCATTTCCTTGGCTCATCATTTGCCTTTACCCACCTTTGCTTTAAATTGCAGGGACTGTTAATTTTGATCAYATCTTTGATTATTTCCTTCCTGATGATTAAATTAATAACATTTTCCAAAACTGTTAGAAATGAAAACTTTAGTGACAAGTACAATGCATTGTTCACTAGGAGTTTTAGCCGCCTGAAAGATTAACCAATTTCTGAGAAGCAAGCAACACAAAAAGGCACGCCATTTCTTGCATTCAAAAAACTGCAAAGAAGCCTCTCCCTACTGTATACAAGAAGTCAGAAGAACTCAGAAGGAAAATCCAATCCTTATAACAAATTTACTATTTGTGTTAGCAATAAAGCTATGGGAAAAATAAGTTTTATGCAGACAACTTTAACCAGGGATATGAATGGCCATTGTAAGTTGTGATCATCAAAATTAAGCTGTGGTTTTTTTTAATTGGAGATATCAGGTAAAAATGTACTGGATTCAAAACATACATGATTACATACAAAATACACACAATTATAGCTACAATCAAGCTAGCTTCAAAGGAACATCTCTGGGTGTGGTTTACCAATTAAGAGAGAAGGAGGACCAAGGAAGGAAACACAGACCTGAAACTTTTTCCCCCTTTTCTCGGGTGAATAATACAAAGGATTCTTAGTCTAGTTCATCATTGTTTTTTCTCATTGTCTTCTACAGCTGGCCGCTGAACAGCCTATCTCTTTTGCTAGGTCACATCTAGAGAACCCCCAATGCAACAAAGAAGTTAGGGGAGAAGGTCAGGAGGTCTACCCATATCAATTAACAAGTATGGGCTGTTCCTCACCATAATCCTAATTGGAGCGTATATGACTTTGCATTTGGGCAGGTATGAACAAAGGACATTTGGTGGAATTTCCTCAGTGTTTTGTTTCTATTTGGTGCAGACACAAATTATGAAAATAGTGGAAAGGGTGAGAATATAGATCACTGATCATTTACTACGGCACAGGCTTTCAGACACTGATCACAGCTAGATTATTAGGAAGACACAAGAAAATAGACTACTAGTGGTAGCACTTTAAGAAAAGATTATTCCTAAAGTCTAAGGGGAAAAAAAAAACACAAAAAACCACAACAAAACAAAAACCACTCTAAATTTAGTGGTTGGCTGATGACTTGAAAAATGAAGTTTGCGTTATCATTTTCCAATATTTATTTTCTAATGCCACTACCTAAGGCAAATGTTGTCATAACCGAAATAAAAATGAACAGGTTTTTTCATTTTTCTTGAGTCTGAGATCATTGTGGAGGATAACTAATAGCAATATTTCCTTATAAATTCTGCATTCATTGCATGAAATATACATGAAGCTCCTTGAGTCAGATGACATATAGTGTTCACTGGTTCCACAAGTTCAGTGTATATAAAATTAAAAGGTATTTACATGTCTCTGTTTTAAATTTGGGGCAATTCAATAAAAATTTCTATTCCTTCTTTAAATTGAAACATTTAAAATGAGACAAAGTAAATATATAGATCAGTTTTAATATTTTTGTGCTTTTCATTATTTCATATTTCTATATCATGTCATTTTGTACAGTGATATCCTCAGCTTTCAGGCTATCTTTATGAAAGAGTATTTCCAGATTACTAATATCTGTCATCCATAAAAGTTTTGAAAGAAGATGAACCTCAGCTTTTCAGTTCTTTCTCCATCTTCTAACATGCTGAAATTTGGTTTTGTTTCAAGACAAAATGAAGAACTGACATTTTTCCCCACATAAGGGGAAAATTCCATATTTTCATTAGGAGCCAGATATTGTTTTAATAAGACAAAGACTTTGTAGTGTAGAAATATTCAATATAATATAGATAACCAAATATATTCATAAAACTTGTGYTGATATAATTCAAAAGTTAAGTAAACAAACTCAAACTAATATCCATCTGATGTGAAAATACTGTATTTATTTTTAGAGGAATCTCTCTGAAATAATTTTGTGGAGATTGAAATGTCCTCTTAAAACATAATGATTTCCATAAACCTGGATTTTTTATTATCTGTGAAATATTTTCAACCACCTCTGGAAAGTACCTCCTTTTGTTGTTCTAGTGGATATACTCTTCCCGTGATATTTGTTTTCCAGACTCCAAGCAAGCACAGGGGAATGCTCTCCCAGCTCCCTACAAGACCAGATTCCATGCCTAGAAAATATAATCTCCATTCTTTTTGAAGAAACATATTTTCCAGTCTAGAAATCTCAGGCTTTTTAAAATATTTTTTTCACTGCCTACTGGGAGTCTGTCGGTGGAAGAAACTGGTGATTAAGATATTTTCAAGACAGTTACACAATACAGATATACTTATATTCTTATTAAAAAAAAAATCATCCACAAAACTTTAAAAATTTAGGGATTGCTTAGAATAAAGAATATCACTATATGTAAAATCCAGCTGCACGGAGTATGCAATGTACTGGGTTTTAATTGTATTTTTCTGCATTCTCAATAACAATCCAATTTGTTTCATAAAAGAACAATGACTATTTTTATATCCCTTTCAAACTGTGGCCTTTTAAACTCATCTCTATCAATACCTGAGAGTCAAGAATTCAGGTAAAAGTGCCATAGGCAGCCCTACTTTTCCTGCTAACCTGGGGTGAACCTTTTAGAATTCGTTCCCCTCCAGGACAAAACAATTATTTCTTGCTGACATAAATTCCTAACAAGCCCCTTCTGTCCTCGGCTGTATGTAACAGGCTTGTGCTTATGCTAATTTGATGCTGTGGGATCATAACCCCCTACTGATGCAACAAATTTTAAAGTGTTAACAAAATTACTGTAAGCATTGCAGAAAATGTAAAATAAAAGGTTGCTGTTTTCCAAATACGCCATTCTTGAAAGTATGCTGTGGAATTCYCGATGTGTGCATTCATCTAATATCCCCTTATTTTCAAGATAATTATGCAATTTAATAAAAACTCTGCAGGAATATAAAGTTACCGTCCTCCTCTTATATGGAAACAGTTAGAAGTTGCTTTTGTTTTTTCAAAAAACTGAGGTTTACAGAGATTTTCCTACTTAAACTTTGCAAAGCTTTTGTTCACCCCTAAGGGGACTT
The DNA here is from genome assembly GCA_035582835.1 of Phoebastria nigripes. Classification (NCBI taxonomy): domain Eukaryota; kingdom Metazoa; phylum Chordata; class Aves; order Procellariiformes; family Diomedeidae; genus Phoebastria; species Phoebastria nigripes. The sequence continues at coordinate 651,589 of JAYKAV010002897.1, read as the reverse complement.
ACAGCCAGCTTAATGCTCACATTGTTAGAAAATGAAGATACTCCAGGGACAAGACAATAAAATAAAGCCAATCTTTCCTCCACTCCAAATAATTTCTTCCCCATAATTCACCGATACACCCCCAAATCAGTTTCGACTTTTTTAAATTACAAACTTCACACTTGTCTTGATTTAAATTGAAATAATGTAATAAATCAGTGTAATTATTTCTCCCCCTTTTGCCTTGATAATGAAATATATATAGTTGTGAAAGAATAAAATACTGTCTGCTATAAACTAAAGCATGGTCAAGTCAAGCTCCATCTGATCCAGAAATAGGTTATCTTTATGTAAAAAAAAAGACTATGAAAACCATATGAATTTTGATGAACGTATTTTTTCTTCTTTTCTTAAAAATCGCACAGTGTTTAAGAAAGCACAGAGAAGTAGTTTTAAGTGACAAGTACGATGTTTCATTTTCTCCGGCAAATTGTACATTTGGTTTTTTTCCCCATCTATTCTGGTACATGCTCTTAGGGAAGAAGTGAACAGATAAATGGAGGTGCAATCCAAAGGGAATTGCAGAAGGAGCAATTTTATTTTGTCTGCACAGTTCTGTTAGCTTCATGTTGTTTATTATTGCCTTGACGTTGTTCATTACTTGCATTCTCCTGGCTCTTATCTTCTAATAGTAATCAAGCCCTCTTCATACTGTCTCTAAAAGCTTATTAGAATAATAGATCAACAAAAGGGATTTATATACATGGATTTCACAAAGGTAACCTTTTGTGATTCTCTAACAAAAATTAAAGTAATTTTGTTATTTAATTATGAAATATATAACCTCATTTTAGCCTTCTGTAGCGTGACACTATTGAAGCCGACACTTCAATTGCATTTACCCATGGGTTGATGAGCTCTGAGAGTTAAGCACAGGCAACTATCAAAGTATAGGCATCTTCCCAGGTTCTTCATACCTAATTACTACAAGTAGGAAGTTTCCTCCAGAGAGGGACCACTTTCATTCTGCATCTGACAGGTAGAAATTAGTTGCCTAATGGAATGGAATAGTTCTGCAAATTGAAGGAATTAAGTAAGCTTTTTTAATTTAGGCTCCTTTTAAATTAGATTTCAATTTGGATTCAAATGTGAGGTTGTTGGCATAAGGCAGTTTATTTTGGGTGATTTCTAATAACTTTATACTGCCCTCTGCCCATATATCACATCTGTTGTCTTTTAGCTAATATTGACAAATACTGTAACTGATGATGAAGTACTCAACTAGCTGCATATGACATCATGAAGTAAGCACTACTAAAGTGACAAAGCCATCATAGATGAAAGAGAAAAAATGAATAAGCCTAATTCTTCCTATATCCATGAGCTTTTTTTTGAAAGATTATAGTAACATATAACCTGAACATGTATAATATGATCATCTAAAAAATAAATTCCTGCACAAGTAATGTTATTGTTAATTCCCTTTGCTTTTGAGGAAGATCTCTGAGTTATATATGATGCTGGAAAAGTTCATGACTCTACTGAGATATCACCTCTTTAAAACGAGATGTTGAAGCATAACTGGTATTATTAATTTAATTTCAAATAATTAGAAAACAAACTGTCAAGAGGTTTTTATTTATGGTTTCCTCTCTTATGCACTTGTCTTTATTTTTCTTTTCTTTCTGATGATTTTCCCATTTATCTAACCTGATAAGCAAAGTTTCTGAATTTATTCCCATGCTTTTGCTTTAATATGTTAGCTTCTGACAACAAACCTTTAAGAGAAGGAGAAGAACTTGCATGTTACCTGAAAAGTTTCTTTATTTATTTTCTTTTGGACATTTATTCTCATATCTGCAGGAAGAACTGACAGGAACAATATTTTTAAGTATTCATTTCTGTCATAGTCCTCTATTCAGTGCTGACTACAGTATCATGTTGTTTGTGCTTTCCTGTCCTATTATGGCCTCTTCCAGGGAGCTTTCTCCCCTTATGTGTCTTTTCTAACCTCATCAATATATTTAAAGAAACCCGTCTCACCTGTGAGATATGAGGATGAAAGGAGGCAGTATTACACCCAGCATGGCCAGAGGAGGAACTTCTTTCAATGACATTTTGTTACGCAGACTTTGTGGAGATACTCTGCAATATTTCTGGCCAACTTAGTTGGCAACATTTAGGGAATTAAAAGGTCTGGATTGTTGCTTAAAATAACTGTTTAACTTGGTTAGGAAATAACCCACTGGTTGCTGCATCAGTAAACCAGCAGAGACTATACTGTAAAGGCAACTCGTCATACTAGTCAAGGTAAAGAGCCTTGCCTTTCCACTAATGTGTTTTCTGGTGGTCAGAATACAGAGAAAAAGAATCACCTTCACATTACTAAAAGCATCTGAACAATACTGCCTTTGCTCCAGAGTTCTAAGCTTCTAAGCTATATGTCATCTATATTTCATAAAAATTCAGGCTAAAAAAACAAATGGGTTGTTTTGTTTTATAGACACTATAGACCAAGGAAATGAAATGATCAGGACAATTGCATTTGCACACAAACTCAGAATTTTCATTCAATCACTGTAATGATACCAGATATCCCAGGAAACTATTGGAATATACAGATATCACTGCCTGTGCTTTTCTGTTTAATTATATATTTTTGGACACAGAGTTCAGAATAGGAAAAGTCAAAAGAAAACTTTGTAAACTCCCCCAAGACTTTAGCCATTAAATGAGGCTCTTCCTGGACAGTACTAATTTCCAGAAATTTCTTTTGTGAATTAGCCTGCTAAATAAGCACAAAATATAGGTATATATCTGCCTATGTTACTCTGGGAATGTAGGAATCTCTTGCTAACAGAAAGTGAAAAATAAAAAAGGAAAAAAAAAAAAAAACAGAATAAAAAATTAGATCTGGTGGAATATTTTCAGACACACAATCTAATATGAATTTGTGCCAAGACTGATGTCCTTGAGACAGGGAAAAGAGAAATCCTTGGTTTTCCAAATATCACAAAGCAAACAGAAAGGTTTCTTCAGAATCCTTAATGAGAAAAAATTAACCAGCTTAAGTGCTGGAAGAGAGTGAACTATCCAACAATTATTTTGCAAAAAGCACATAAGTGTTTAACTGTGGCAGCTCCTGATGGCAGAGAAAGAGGAAGCACATACTCTGTGAAAGAAAAAGTACAGTTTCATGATTTAAGCAGGCAGAACTAGAGGAGGAGGGTGTGAAAAGATGATCTTTGTCTGAAGTCATAAGGCTAAAACACTTGGGGGTAAGCAAAGAAAGGAAATAACATGCCCTAAGGATGTTTACACTTAGTGAAAAAACATTCATGAAACGAGAAAACGAGGACAGGCAATGGGATATAAGATCTTATGGTTCATGATTTAAGGTTCACTGACACGAGAGAATAGAGATGAGAGGGACATTGTCATCAGAGAGTGGTTTAATTCCAGCTCAACACCAGAGACAGAAAATACCCCAACTTCTCCAAACAAGTCACAAATCTCTTAATAACTTATTGGCAGGTCTGTAATTCACTGTACAACATCAAATGCAATATATAATCTTCTGTGCTGACTGGGGATGGCCTAAAACAGTAAAACAGGTGAATCATCTGTCACCCAGCCCAGTCATCACCTAGTCCTTCAACTTTCCTCCAGACTCAAAAAAATCTAACAGCTCTTAGAAAAGAAAGCTAAGAATAATGATTTTGCCAGAGGGGAAACAGGAGATTGGCTTTTGGAGTGATAATGTGTAAAGACRTTCAACCCATTAATCTACTTTTCTTACCTAGTACTTTTTTAAAATTTCTTTTCAAGGAATTCAGTAGATGCAACCCTACATCATAAAAGAGTTGTTAATTTATTTAATGGCAGGCTTCTGTATACAAAGGTGACATTTAAAGGATTTGTGAATTTTCCAAAAAGCTGAGCTCAAATGACAGCATTTCAATGTGCACTTTGCATTAAAGTTATTTCAATATAGCACTTGGAGAAATCAAAAGGAAAGACAGCCTTGTTGCTCCAGACCTTCTGCTCCTTCTGCTGGGAAAGGACAGCACAGCTTGTCACAGAAATTATGACATCAAAGTATTCCAGAGTAACTGAAATGTTTTTGAAAAAATAAAGTGTTTTGGATATGATATCTCTCATATATTTTTTTCTCAGCAAGGACACTGCCAACAAACTGCCATAACAAAACAAAATCGTACAGTCTGAAATACAGAAATCTTCATCTCCTTTCAATTTCCATATCTATGCTACAGACGTTGAGGTTTGTGTGTTTGTGTGCAGAGGGGAGAAACATGGAAAGTACCTAAGTACATACTATATATGCTGTATATGCATTGCAGAATCCTTCAGGTATCTTCAAGCTCTGCCAAAAGCATTGTTGTGCCATATGGCTTGTGGCACACTGCACTGCCCTGCATATAATTACACCATTTTATGACTAGTTCTTTTCTGAACTAATAATGTGGGGGTTTAATTTTAACCATTTGGGCCATGCTTAGGAAGGTATGGGCTGCTTTCTTTTAGTACTATTTCCTCAATTGGTCTTGCACAAATTTCAGCTCAGAAAAGTACACAGAAAGCAGATATCAATTCTATCATAATGGAGTGATGGGTCCAGTATCTTGGGACTTCAAAGGACTCTGTAGATCCCTGGAAATGAAGCACAGAAAGCTTCCATTTCCAGTCTTGTTTAGCCCCATGGGTGCTGTGGTTGCTGAACCAGGTCAGCATCTGCCCGTCTCTGGGTTTCCCCAGGACAATGGTAAAGATGAACTGGTGAGAAACAATGGTTCTATCTTTTTTTCTTTTCTTTGTAACTATCAGGTATCTTACAAGATCCAAATCATACTATGGTTTTTTCTCCTCAACTCTCCTCAATTTCCCTTTAATATTTTTAAATTTTCAAAAGGGGACTTCCTAAAGCAGAAAGACTACACCAGAACTTTTAACTAATACGATATCAGAATGCAGTGCAAATAACATTATTTGTATAAAAGCATATAATGTATTTCTGATTTTTTTAAACTAGTAAACCAGAAAACTAGAGATGATCTAATGATAATAGCACATAACCTAAATATTGAAATTTTCTGTAGCCATCAAAATATGTAATTTCTGCTTCTACTGCTTTTCTGTTATCAAATTTATTTCTTCAAAAACCTACTGAGTTTAGGACAAAAGTATATTTACAAATATAAAAAAGTATATTTATAAATATTTTATATTTATATACATACAAACTTTTAAAAGTGCGCTATTGTGTTGATAATATTATTTTCTTTTGGTATATTTTAATATGTTTATTGATATCTTTTTATTTCATAAAAGTGAAGAGAAATTGGGCTCCTTTAGGCATTCTTGGTTGGGAACAATGTTATCAACTGTAATGGAAATGAAAATGGTAAGAATAATTTGCTTTGGAGGTAGAAGACAACATTTTTGGGAGGTTGTTTTTTCTTTGTTCTTTTTACTATTTAGGGAATGTTTTCATTTTCTCAATTCAGATTGGGCAACAAGAGCATTTTCATATTAGTTGATGGGTCATTTACAACATTGGACTACTTTAACACCAAAGATTTTGATAYAGTATTTGTGAAGTTATTGTGATGTTACAATATTTTGATAAAACATAAAAGGGTCACTGGGAACCTAAGGAAAATAAATTGATATTTAATAAATTGAGCTTTTACAAATGATATGACTCACAGACATAAATAGCTTTATATAAAAATGAGAAGTACTAAAAGACATGGTGAAGACAAGGTTCTCTGGAACCTCCCCAGATGGTATCTGCTGCTCATTATTTTCTGTCCAGCAAGAAGGTTGTAAGCTGTACTGGTAACTAGCTACCAGGAATAATTGAATTTTATGACTGACTTTTTTTTTTTTTTTTGAATGACATAAGAACATTGACTTTGCCCTCTAAGTTTTGCCAGAGCAAACTGAGCCTTCTAATAAATATTTTAGCATGACTGATCAGTTCATAGAATCATAGAATCATAGAATCATTTAGGTTGGAAAGGACCTTTAAGATCATCAAGTCCAACTGTTAACCTAACACTGCCAAGTCCACCATTAAACCATGTCCCTAAGCACCACATCCACACGTCTTTTAAATACCTCCAGGGATGGTGACTCAACCACTTCCCTGGGCAGCCTGTTCCAATGCTTGACAACCCTTTCAGTGAAGAAATTTTTCCTAATACCCAATCTAAACCTCCCCTGGTGCAACTTCCTCTTGTCCTATTGCTTGTTACTTGGGAGAAGAGACTGACGCCCGCCTCCAACTTCCTTTCAGGTAGTTGTAGAGAGCGATAAGGTCTCCCCTGAGCCTCCTTTTCTCCAGGCTAAACAACCCCAGTTCCCTCAGCTGCTCCTCATAAGACTTGTGGTCCAGACGCTTCACCAGCTTCGTTGCTCTTCCGGGGTCCCCAGCACAAGAAAGACATGGACCTGTTAGAGTGGGTCTAGAGGAGGGCCACAAAAATGGTCAGAGGGCTGGAACACCTCTCCTATGAAGAAAGGCTGAGAGAGTTGGGATTGTTCAGTCTGGAGAAGAGAAGGCTCTGGGGAGACCTTATGGCGGCCTTTCAATATATAAAGGGGGTTTATAAGAAAGATGGAGAGAGGCTTTTTACCAGGGCCTGTAGTGACAGGACAAGGGGCAGCAGTTTTAAACTGAAAAAGGGTAGATTTAGATTAGACATAAAGAATAATTTTTTTACTATGAGGGTGGTGAGACACCAGAACAGGTCGTGCAGGGATGTTGTGGATGCTTCRTCAGAAACATTCAAGGTCAGGTTGGATGGGGCTTTGAGCAATCTGCTCTAGTGAAAGATGTCCCTGCTCATGGCAGGGGGGGTGGATTAGATGATCTTTGAAGGTCCCTTCCAACCCAAACCATTCTATGATTCTATGTTCAGTTGTACCCTGCTAAGAAAAACATGTTTAATGAGACCTGTTTAATATCAGTCTGATCCTGCAGCCAGCTGCAGTATAGTTTAAATGCATAAAACACAATATAGAAAAGYTGTGCCTAAGGTCATGCATTTTAATTGTTCTCAAATAATCCATGACTAGATTTAAATGTTATTTTTGTAACATCTATAGAATATTAGTACTATGCATGTTATTATTATCTGGTATCTTATCCCCAAAAACCCAAAGCATTCAGATCAATTTTATCTCAATGATTATTTTGTGTAATGTCATACAATAACATTTTTTTTACCAAAGGACTTCCAAAACTTGATTATATGCTGTTTCTTCCCACTCTCTCTATAGTTATATTTAGGAATAGTTACTTTGCCTTATCTCCTTTTCAGCTACTCATTAATTAACGAGTAGAGAGAACTACTCTTCCTTTGGGGCCCTGCAAGATACAAACCAATGTTGATTTCTGATCCATTTTAAATACAGTCAGATTCCAACCTCTTTACCATATGAAATCACTGAATTACTCATCCCGTTGAATGAAGACCTATATGTTGTGAACTGTAAGTGGTGGTCACTGGAGAGATACTCCATTGCTAGAATTTGCGAGGTGTCATCATGAATTGGCCTCAAGAAAAAACATCTTATTTCCAGGCTATACCAGGGCACTATAAATTAATGAGATACTTAAAAATGAGATTCAAAAGGGAAAAAATGCAAAATCCCTCACTGGAAAGGAAAAATGCTTTTAAGTTCTTCTGAGACAGACAAGTTTCTTGTCTGTGCTGCTGTTCATGTGAAGAATACAAAACTGTATAATGTGAGAAAGGCAAAGGACAGCACAGGTTGGATCTAAAATCCAACCTTTTACAGACAGCTTTTCTTATCCATTTATTCAAAGCATTTTGGTTCTTTTGAACGTTTTTATTACACCTGGCTGAATAGCTTTAGACATATGGCTTGAAATAACTGTGCCTTTTGTTTTATTTTGTCTCCTGTACTTACTTCATCCTATGGAGTCAGAAACCCTGAATGTCCTCCTGGTAACACTTGTGCATGACAAGTGAAGGAGTACAAATGAAGTTGCAGAAATCTTAGCCTTGGCAGAGTACAGCTCATCCCACAATACCAAATAGATTAAAAAAATTGCTGCACGATGTTCTAACGACAGATTCTTCATCACCAATGGATGTCTATCAATGAGCCTCTTAGGTGCAAGGCTGTCCCGAGCTGTGTGTTTTTAGAGTTTTCAGTGGAAACTAAGATAAAAGAATAAATAGAAAAGATTGTCCCTTCATATTTCTTCATGTTTGCTGATGTTATTAAATTTTTCTTCATAATCCAAACAAAGCTTTATGATTAATTTGGCTTTATAAAAGTATTATCCACATAATTTTCAGTCTGGTAATTATAATTTCAGTAAGATTTAAAAATTCATATTACATGCTTTTAAAATAATTTTCTTTAGAAGTATATATGTACTTCCAGGTATATATGCAGTTTTTATAAATTCTAAATTTCTGAGATGCTGTTTTAGAGTACTTTTCTCATAATCATGGTCTCTTCTGCAACTTCCTTAAGAAGTGAGCAGCTGCTTTTCTTATGAAAATTCATATGCTATCCTTATAGAGCATGGAAAACAGATTTTTGAGTGACTGAGCTTCAGCTGACTTTATCTTTGAACTTTTAAATAGTTGAAATGAATAGTACATATTTAATAAAAAAGTAGTCTGAAATCCTATAATTTAAACTAAAATTTAAATTTACAATTTAAAATTAAAGTAATTAGTAATTATTTTTGCTAAAAATCCTACATTCTTGGGTAAGATCTCTAGCTTACAAAGGTAAAATGGAATCTTAAGATTAGAAATTCTGTTTATTGCTTTAACTTAAAATCTACCAATTTAATTAATAAACTTCTATGTTAGCAAAGGCAGTTGTAAGTTTAAATTTTCACCTAAACTTCAGGCTTAAATATATCAAGAAAACTTGATCAAGCCTCGGTATTTCACAGTATATTTTCTGAATCCATCCTTACTCCAAATGAAAAGTAATTTCATTCCAAGGGAAAAAGATGACCAACTTTCAAAACATTTGGAATCAAAATGAAAACAGAATAGAATATTCACATGGAAAAATTAACTGAACTATTTTAGCATCTACCATGGGGTTAGCTAGTAAGCTTAAATACAAAGAAACAGGGCAAATGCCATCTTCTGAATCGAACGGTCTTTCTGCACAGTATGTCTAAATGTTTTAGACAAGTAGACTATTTACAAATACTTACAAAAGTGAATTTCACTATTTTACTTAGTGGAACTAAAATTATTATTCCTAATTCTTGTTCACTTGAGAATGTTTGAGTCAAAGCACGATAATGCTACATAAAAGGGCTGGTGAACTGTATAAGTTTTCAAGACTATCTTGAAAATCTAATTTTTTAATGCCTCTAATAGATTGCATTTTTTAATTTAAATCACATTAAAGCACTTAGCCAATGCACGCATTCAATGATGAAACTAAAGCATCTGCACCAATAGGTGCAAAAAGAAACAATTTTAACAGATAATAAAAAAAAAAATGTATGAAAGAAAACAACAGCTTTGAAACTAGTACAGACTGAACATCAAAACACTCAACAAATTATTATAGGCCATGACCTTCAAATGATTTCTGAAATGAAAAACAAGACTTGTTGGAAAGTATTTGTAAAAAATAATTTTACCAAGTGTATTTTTGACATTGCTAGTCAAGTTTCTGCCCAAAGCAAAGTGTCACGGCTACATTAAACACCTGAAAATAGAGGGTTTATAAAAGATAGTGTTATCTGAGCTTCCACTTCAGTACTGCAAGGAGCCTTACTATGATACATTTAATGGATTTTAAGTGAAACCGGTACTGTACCACATGGCATTATGTCACTAGACTCCTGTTCATGGAACTACGTTAAAATACCTAGATCATGAAAAATCAGAATTCTATGTCCTGCAATAAAGCTTGCTTACCCAGTCCCTTCCCACCTCAAGAAAAATGCAAGCACGCTTTTCTTCTCACATACCGTACACATGATTCATATAAAAATTCAATCATGCTCAATTAACACTCAAAATTTTCCAATAATTATGCTCAAGRCAGCACCAGCACACACAAAGTGATAAGGGAGTCAGGGACTAAGCTGTGCATAAATTCTCTAATAAGAGAAAAGGTCACGGGCTGATATTACTGAAATTTGATTAGATTTCAGATCCATGTGTTAGAAATCAATGGTTTTTTGGCTGCGGCATTTCTGCTCTGGAGTCTGCCACTCTCTGGGGCCCTGCGTCTAATCAGAGGCTGTACCAGCGTCACATCCTCTCCTGGGCACAAAGACAGAAAGAAATGAGAGAGGCTTTACAGGTCAGAACAGACAGGCTTTGCCATTTCTGCCGCCGAGTGGTTTGGGGAGCTGAAAGGGAAAAGCTGCAGCTGCAGCTGTGAGGGGAAGTAACTGTCGTGTTGGTCAATGCCCACAGGAAAGGTAAAGCCAATGCTGGGGATTTTACGGCTCTTTGATAGCTTCCAGTAGCAATCTAGTCAAACCAGGACGAGTCCACAAAGGGTTCTTCACATAAACACTGCTGCAGAGTGGTTACAAATACGGGAGCTACAACCTGAATTTAATCCCACAACTAAAAAACACAAAAGGCCTCTGAAACAGGCTTGAGATATATGGTGTTCCTATAATGTGAAAACTGACAGATAACAGGAAATAATGAAAGCTTCCTAACTCTCTGCTGATCCATATGTTGTTCTGGGCATGAGGGAAGACTGTCAACTCCCACTGCCCCACTTTTGTTTGCCTCTGTATGTTCAACCAAACAATTAAACAGATTGTCAGATGTGTGGCACTGAAGTAACAGCTTTTCATGGAAGAAGAAAGCAAATGATCTGATGAAAAAAATGTAAATGTGAAAAAAAATTAGTTTCCAATTGGAAATACTTCTGACTTGCACCATCAAAAGAATGTGTTATATCAATACAAAACTGATGAGGCAGAAGAGAGGATTAGGCCTATAAAACTCAGAAAAATTCATCAATTAGAGAACAAAAATAAAGGAGAAAATTTTTCCTCACAGTCAAAGCATCACCTGCTCCGCCAAAACTGCCTTACATTGTCGAGTGATCATAACTGACTAATCCAAGTGTAAGACCCAAAGCAGAGAGGCTTGGAGGTTAGAGATGAACTGCAGTTCCCATTTTGGGAGATGGAAGGAGCAGCTATCACAGACAGGATACAATACATAAAGTACATATTTATTATTGCATGCATAAAAGAAATAAAGAAAACTGCAAAAGGCAGTATAGAAAAGCAGTCTTTTTTTGTGGTTAGAATTTAAAGGTGAAGCAGGCTTTGGTCAGATAGTTTCTTCTCCCTGGGGTTGACTTTCTTACAGAGAGAACTGGTTTCTGTTCAGACATTGCAGAAGTGGACCAAACTCTTGAATTAATTGATACAGCCTTTGGAACCTAATGTGCAACTAAGCCAAGAGGCTGCATTGTAGAAATAAGTAGCTGTGGTGTTTGTCCAACTAGAACAAGCATGATAAAGAGAAGTCTTTTTTGACAGACACTACCTTTGTTTTTATTGGGTTTATGAAGGAGATGATAGGAGAAAGCATATTTTTGTAGAAATTTTCTGGGACTTGCTATTGAACAGTAGTAGCTTGGACTCTGGGTTTGACTATATGAAGGCAATAAAGAAAATGAATCAAGTTAAACAGTAAAGTTGCRACCATTAGACAACACTAACTGATTAAGGACAGTCCTTGCTTTTTTTCAAAACACATGCTTCAGATAAAGACATCTATGCATATTATAATGGCTGAATCATACAAGGAATACTCTTATTTTAGTTATTCTATGAGATTTTGCAGACGGAGGTTCTACTTTAGTTGTCTAATGCTAACATTAAGCTAGTGGTGCCGTCTGGGCCTCATGACTTAACAAAACAAACAAAAATTTTACACACCTTAGCTTGGTAACATGATTAAAAAAAGAAAAAAAAAAACCAAAAAAGAAATAGAGGGGAAAATAAGGTTTATATTTACAGTAAAGAATAACAGATTAACATCTTATGGAAAATAAAATAATTTAAAATCTCAAATGCAACAACATTAAAAACTTCAATGTATTCTTTCAGCTCCTTCTGTAAAAGCTTTAAAGGCTCACTGCAGCTCTTTAATCCTCCATACTGTACAGAATAAACTGCTGGAACTCCAACATCTACTAAATGATTTCTGACTTGGCTAATTTTTATTGACTACAGTCAACTCCTTACAAAGCCAGCTTTACAGTTTCTCAGTCAATACCAGACCAGAACTTATCAATATTCTTCAATTGATGCATAACTGATTATTAATGTAAACAACAATTTTAATGCTTTTCAAAGCCAGTCTCCTTAGATTTACCTTTTTTTTTGTGTGTGGACTACTCCATTACATTATTTCTATTAAGGATATATTTTTTTTTTATCAGACACTTGCCTGAGGAGAGATTAACTAGTGCAGATATAGAGCTGGTATGATTTTAGAAGAGTGAGAGATTTTTGCTTTGTTTTTTGGTGACAGACAAGAAGGCAAAACCATCACTTGTCTTGCTGGGTCACTGCCTGCCATCTCACTTAAATTTCTGACAATACAATTCACAGAGATGTATTATGTGCAGTGTGAGAACCTCATCAAACCATGCCTTCTGTTTTGTTTTTAAAACTCTGATGTCAAAGAACAGAGAGAATAAATGATCCATGAGCGAAGTTGTGATATTTGTTTGCTGTGTCTACCTGATATGTTGGCCAAACAAGTACTTATTTACTAATGCCTTTTTTATACATCCACAATATGTATTAGCCCAACAGAGTTATGAAGTTTCAGTGACTTTCAGTTTTTGGAAAGCTTTTCTGGATGTTCAGAATGAGGACTTGAAGCAGCACCCCCCCTCTTGTACTCAAGTGCACCTGGAGAACAACAGACAAATCTCTTGATTCTTTGATGATGATTTGGCATGTATTTGGTTGGCAAAACTAAGGCTAAAAATTTTAGTGCAGGGACACCTCAGAGGAATTCAAGCAGCAGCCTGCTGGATTTCCTGGCAGGCTGGAAAAGCTAGGAAAGGTTTATTTCCTACACGATAGTTCATTGCAACCTATGGAATCATGCTAGAAAAGAATAAGATATTTTCATTTAAAACACAGACATTTCCCCATATCTATTTTAAATAAAGTAGTCAAAAGTAGAAGAGCTACTACATTTCTTTCTCACAATTTACGTACATACTATTTTGACTTTGTTATTTTAAGGTTGCTTTCAAACCCTAAGCTGCTGGTGTGGACTTTCAAAAACAATCTTTAAACAGGAAAGATACTTTGTTAAATTTATTTCTCCCTTGACATATAAAAAAATCGAATGTTGTTCCTCTAGTTGCAGACTCTGATTAGTAGGAGAGTTCAAGGTTGGCTATAGGTATTCATTGAAAGCCCAGAAGTTAGAATATGTGGTCAAAGTAGATGTAAAACTGCCTGGTTGAGCCTTGTCTCAGGCCAGCCTGCACTGAGTCTTCCGAAATTTTAAGTATCAGCCAAACCCACCATGGTAAAAGTCCAAAGGAAAATGGTCTTCACTCTTTCAGGATGACTCCTGCTTGTGATGGAAAATCCTGCTGGTTCAGACATGCAACCTGCTTGTATCCACATAGAATAAGCAGAAGAATATCCACTATAAAGCATGCTGTCACCAYGTTCAGACTACGCTTTTTCTATTTTTTTTTAATATCTGAGTACAGGGAGTCCATGCCAGGTCCTCATCTTTAAGCAAAGTGTGATCTGTGCAAACAGCCTTGCTTGGTAGGTGACGCTGTTCCAAGTCATATTTGTGTTTTCTCCTCTGGTGTCTGCCTGCCCAGGTCCCCGCAGGAGACTCCTAAAGCTACAGGGCTTCCTTGAAAATGCTTCCAGGTTTATTCTCCAAATCACTGCAGAAGACAAGGTATTTCTACTCCAGGTTCCGAAGCTGATGGCAATTTAGATGTACTTTATTTCAAGGTAAACTTCACAGAGCTGATTAAAGCTTGTTATGTAGCTCCTTTTGGCCGCTAGAAAGGTATAATCAGAGTGAACATAAGAATTTGAACACTGGTAGCTTTCTTCTTTTCAAATACTCTTTACATCAAAGCTATTAGCAAACACTTGCTGTAATCATTTCCTTCATGTTTGCTTCCTGATAGCTTTCATGTGTTTCTAACTTTCACCAACGTTTCCTTTATCAATCACTGGATGTTTTTTAAAAGTTCACTTACTGTTTAAAGCACAGAGGTGAAAAAAATAGCAAAACCACATATCAATACTGTTTTAAGCACTAATTACGATATTTTTTTCCAAACTCAGATTAACTTTTCTCACTCTTGTGTCCTCCTGTCACATATGCCATTCACTTCCTCATGTTATACTGTCCCTGGATAGATTGCACAAAACGTTGGCGTAGGGAACATTATAAATCAGGATTAACTGTAACCGTTTTAGGCACTGAACAAGCCTTCTGCTGTTTCTGGACCAGATAGGGATTTTACCCAGAGAATACTACCTGAAATCAGGTAGCATTCAAATACTGTCTTAAGTACTATCCTAAGGACTGCTGGAAACCTTATACCTCCATCTGTGAAAATGGAAAGAGATGTAATATATGTACATAAAATTAATCTTTAAACAAAATTAAAATATATTCTAGAGTAAAAGAAAAAAGTATTATGTTATTCATCCCTTATGTTCCCAATAAACATAATGGTATTAAGCCAACGGTAAATTTGGTCCATTGTTTTTTATCCACACTATTTAGTATTAGTCTTTAAGGATATTTGCATATTTCCTTTCTAAGTATGCAATCTAATGCAAAATCCTAGAATACCATGAAGTATTCTACATAATCTGGCATCATTCTAAAGTAACACATATTGCATTTTTAGGTGTGGCAACTAAAATAAGTGGAATGAAAGTTTTACAGGCATGGTTTTGTAAGACAGCTGTCATGTGCTTGGCCATATACAAAAATCAGTTGTAATAACAATGAATAAGGCAGAGCCATGTTTATGCTAATGCAGACCAGCAGCTATTACAAAGGTTGGGAGTGAAGTTAGACAGTACAATAAGCATAACCCCCTAAGTTCAGTTATCAAGACTGTCTTTAAAGTACATTCATGCTTTGGGTTTATTGAACTTGTACTTTGGCTATATTGACTCTGCATCTGTCCTCTTTCTCCTCCTTTTTTTCCCCTCTGACACTCCCTAGGACTCTGTGCTCGCTGGTGCTGTGGAATCACAATGTGGCACGGTGACAGATGGTCGTGCTACTTTAGTTTAATCTCAACATATAAATATGGAGCTCTTAAGGAAGAATACCTTGTTATTTACAATCCAGCACTTTTCGTATGCTAAGGGTAACAGCAGTTAACTCTTTGATCTTCTGATCGAACTATTTGTTGGAGGACAGAGATGGTTTCTGCAGAAAGCAAACGGCTATGCAAATAAAACATCTGATACTGCTAAATAAGTTTGGGGTTTTTTGTTGGTTTTTTGTTGTTGGGGTTTTTTTGTGGTGTGGTTTTTCTCCAGGACACACCATTTCCCACAAACCTGTCATCAGACTGTCAATTACAGCAATTACAATTGCAACTGGAATTGGAACAACCTGCCTCCATTGCATCCCTGAATAAGGATCTAATTGTCAGCTGTTACTTCTATAATTTCTATCCACTTGGTTTGAGAGCATTGGTATGACACTGCATTTAAACCGCAACTTCACCCACTCTGCAAAAGATCCTTGCTTGAGGTAATTCAGCTTACCTCAGTCAAAGATAATGTTTTATGATGATGATTTACTGGAGGTTCTGTCCCAAAGTCACATTAATTTAAACTGTGGAGAAAATTACTATATGATCGCAGAGCAAACCAGGGGACAGGCCTCAGCTCTGGAATTTATTTCAAAATAAAATATAAAGCAGTTTAACAGCAGCATAAACTCTTTATTATTTCCTTTCAGCAATATTAAAAAAAAAAAAACCCTTTGTTAGTTGTTCTCCATATAGAGGCTTCCAGTGTGCAGTTACAGGATGCTAAGGTCTGAGATGTCGATGGGCAACGGCATATGCACTTAATTCCACTTTGCCTAGGTGTGGTAAATCTTAGCTTGAACCAGACACAGCACTACAGACAAGCCATTCTGCTCTTGAGACTCATTTAGATCACATAATTCATACCTGTTTAACTTCTTCATATTTGTTTTATATGAACTTTAATCACACACCACAGTTATAATATGTATTGAAAATCTTGTTAGAAACATTCAGTACAATACTACGCTCCCATTGTTACACACATCATTTCGCTTCCCCATAAAAAAGGACTATTTCATTCAGTCAGTATTTCTACTTTTGTGTAGTCTCCATACAGGAAAAAACACATACAATTGCATATGTAATATGCTATATATTCCTATATATTCAAGTGTATTTTACTTTGTTTAATAGTCATTACATAGAAGAATAATATGTCTCTATAACTTCTGTCTTTTAAATAGCGTCATTTACCACCCCACAGTTACTATTAGTTTGCTGAGAAAGAAGGAAATTAGGATATTTTTACAGGCACCTTAAGCAAACACCAGCCTGAAAATACTGATTTAGAAGGGACCATAACACTACAAATAATTCAAAATCTAGAACTTACAAATAATTCAAAATCTAGAACTATTTCTAGATTCACATTTCTCTCCTGTCCTTAAACTTTATTTTCAAATAGCAATACATTTTCATGACACATATGTAGTCTGAACCGTTAATTCCTTATGTTATTTTCATCAGCTGTATATGTATTGATGAATGACCAAGTGGTGTTTTGTTTTTTTTTTTTATTTCGATTCTCTCTAAGAATAAAATTCCAGTGACAACTTTCAAGAAGAACCTCAAATGCACTTGATAGATTGTTTGACATTGCAGACAATGACTGGATGCTAAAGATCCAAAATAAATATCCTGTGGTATAAGAAAATACTAATAGATATGACAGAAAGCAAACAGATCACAGACTACAACAGTTTTTCAATTTCCATGAGAACTAAAGTCTTGGAACCTTGGCTGAGAGTTCATTCCTTAATAGCCAATACCCAGTGGTTTGAGGAGTGAGAAATGCAGATTCAATCCACTGTTCTTCTAAGGCAAAGCAAGAGTTTGAACCTAGACACATACTATGGTATCCTCTTGCAGTAAGCGAACAGGTCTAGCTCGCTTTCCTTTCTCCCCCTTACTATTACTTATTCGTAAATAAATATTGATTCATTCAAGAACAGACTTGGGCTAGAGATGGAACAAGAAACCTGAACTCGAGGTTGTTTCAAACTGTGCCACTGTTTAGCATCAGCTCTTTCTGTTCTCCCTTTCCCATTCCCTGTTCCCGCGAAGGGGTCTATCCTAGATCTGACAGCTTCTCCTTGAAATCAGTCTGTTTCTAGAGAAAGTGATCATTAGAGCAAAGTAGTCACCCGGGAGAAGGAAGGCATCATCTGTAGTGCTAACTGAACTGTAATGAATTATTGCCAAGTGACTCACTAAATGAAAAGTGATGTATTTTGCTGAAAAAACTTYTGACCAGCTTTGCTCACAAATCTAAGAATTAAGGTAGGAATTCTTTTTTTTTAATTATCTGTACATCTATCATGCTACATACACACACTGTATTAAACATCTGGATCCAAAAATGTATGTTTGTGACTTCAAAGGCTAGTTAACTTGTTCTAAAATATCTTTTCTGAGCAGAACTTGAATCTATTATTAAAACAATCTTTTACACTCAAAGAGAACAGTTCCTCTGAGGATATCATTCCTATATAAGCAAACATCCCTTCACAGTTCAAAGTCAGTTTCTAGCCACTTATGAGCTAAGGCAGAGAATAGCTTCYGTTACAAAACTCCATAAGGGCACTTCTCACCCTGGGTCATTACAATTCACAAACCGCTTGCTTGCAGAAACTCGGTGTAATGCACACTATGGTCTTGAAGCAACTGTCACCATTTGAGAAGGAACGTGTGGAAGGGCAAAACGCCGCACGTTGGCACCAGCTCCACAAATGCCGGATCAGCTGCCTCCTCCAACACCACTCAGCATGTGCTCCTTCACATAGCAAGCTATTCCATCATTTTGGTAAGGGGGCGGGATAGTCTATAACTGTCCATAACTGGATTTCTCTTTTTGTTTTCTTTTTTTTTTTTTTCCTCCCCTCCCCCTCCCCCAAAGAACACCTTCCATGGGAAACGAGTGCCTTTGCCAAAGTCAGTTCTCTGCAGGGAAAGTGATTTCATCATTTTTCAATTTTCTGGTAGGGGCATCCTATTACATTTATTTTTTTCAATATTTTCTAAGGTAAAAACTATTTATTTATTTATTTTTTAGACGGAACTGTCTGGCTCTTTTTCTTGTCAAAGTTGATCATCAAATTCTTACGCCCTCTAAAATATCCACACCACTACTGTGTGCTAAGCCCTTCCTTCTTTGTAACAAAATAAGTCCTTAAAGAACATCTTATCTCTGCTAAGTTTTTTGTACCTCGGTCCCTTCTTTCTAGTTCATAATTGCACCATGCCATAGACCTCTGTGTGAAGAGATAAGGAACATGAATAAATATCAAACACTAGGAAAGCTAATGAACATTCTCAAATCTCTTTTAAAAAAAAAAAAAAAAMCAACAAACCAAAACAAGAAAACAAAACCCCCAAGCCTGCCAGTTTTTATTTATTTTCAGCTGTTTCCTGATAGATTTTCATAGAGATTATTTTCCTGTGGCAGAAGAGGAATTATGTATTTTTCTGGATTGTAAGATGATTTAGTTCTGATGGCTTTAAAGAGAAACACAATCTTTCAGTTTGAATCTTACCTTTTTTCCTCTTTAGCAGCCCGTGACCAGCGTGCCTAAAACATTTGGACAGACACCCCTATTTATTATTGTTGAACTTCAAAGAAATCAATACATATTTTTGCAACATCAACTAGAAAATTTCATCAGAAGGACTGAGAATGTCCAAAAGTGACTTACCTTGATGCCTATCCAGAAAGTAGGAACCTAAAACCTTTCAACTCAGTGCTTTTCCCTACTGCTAACATTTTACAAGGCAATGAGCAGTGAAAAGGAAAATAATAAATCTTTTGGCTCTTTTGCATGCCTGTTGTGTAAGCTCTAATTATTTTAGTACTAGAGTTAAATCTCTAATAATACATATATGCCCTAATGAATCAACTAAGCTCTTAGGAACTGGCTTTTAGGGGAGCAGAAYGCTGTAAATCTCTGGCATGTACCATATGTATAATAAAAATAAACAATAAAAAGCTTCTGTTTAGTGCTACTAACAGTAGCAACCCTAAAAGGGGCTCAGATGAAATGGGGTCATGGTCTCCACTCAATAATCATCAGAAGCAGCTAGCTGTGGAAGGGAGTGCATGAGCAGCAATTAGGGAAGGTAGCAGCAGGCAGTGCTCCCACCACGCATTAGTAGTTGTGCAGAGTATTGTGCTTACCTCAGGCATAATGCCTCCCAGAGCACCTGCTGGAGTACTGCAAATCCACACCATCCCCAGCATGGACTAGTACCTTAAAGGCTCAGTTGAGCCCTTACCGATTTCTAGAGGCACAAAATTGAAAAGGGAGTTAAAAAAAAAAACTTCCAAACTTTTCTTTTGGTGTTGACTTGCTTAAAAATGAATGTTTTTTAAAAAACCCTAGGAGAGGCAGGCTTCAAAGTCAGACAAGATACTTTCCAAAAAAGCGTGATGAACAAAACCACAGCTTCTTTGGCTAGATCTCTCTATGTGCACTAGAAAAGCTGCAGATCTGTTAAATGTCAAAGTTTGGTCACCTGGAGTCTTACATGATAAGATATAAACTATTGGAGTGACAATCTCCAGGGGAAAGAAAGAAAAAGAAAAAAAATAAAAGGAGAAGAAAAAAGAAGACTTTTCTATGAACCAAAGACTACACAAAGATTTTTCACAAGTGAGGATTTAAAGGGACTTGAAGAAAACAGGTGGAGATTTTTCTTTATGGAAAAAGAGTTGGCAGAAATTGATATGCAAAATATGAGCTTACAGTGATGATAGAATGCCTCCCCTAAAAACAGAGTTCTGGCTTTAAATAAATCACTGGTAGTTGTTTTTTGGTCCAGTTGGGCAAAGAAAGACTGTGTCTTCATCGCATATTATGAATAATTTAACATAATCTGTTGCTACCTATTAAACTATAAAAGATCACTGGCCTTATGATTTTTTTTTTTCTAATGTGTAACACACATGAGCTATTTAACAGATGCTGAAGTTACCCTTTCCTAACTCTCATGAATAATTTTACTATATTTAGAAGTTCAGGTTGGGTTCTTTATAACCTGAAACCAAACCCTCAACGCATTCAATAAAAATCTTTGCAAAAAAACCCCAAAATTCCCATTTGAAACTCTTCCCTATCATTTAAAAATTCTGAGCACACTTTGACACAAAAGATTATTGTTTTAATGACAGGAAATATGGTTTACAACAACACAAAAGATGATGTATTGAATCACCTGGTGATTCACACAGGTATCACTACTGAACAAAACAGTTATTGCACAGATATTTCTACAGGTTAGTAAACTGTTCCATGAACTGCAGTCTTCTATTAAGCAAAACAGTTTTTCAACATGTACCATTCACAGCAAGAAACTCTTGCCTACTACTACCTTATAATACAAAAAATACTGCACAGGAATGGCCACATACCTCACACAGGATAAATCCCATAATTATGGTTCTTTTTTCTGGGTTTGTCTGTACACAGGTAGCTAAAAAATAAAATAAAAAAAATCATCTAAGTGAAGTTGTGTACACACAATAAGGACCAACAAAATGATTTGGAAGTAAATATTGCTGATATAATTTGCATATGACACAAATATTGGTGGTATGATGAGGAGTGCAAAATGATGGAGCGTACTTGGTAAACAAAGCCTTTCCAAAGAAAGACGTTTTAATTTAACAAAATACAAACTGATATAGACAGGAAAGACAAGTGCCAGCCCTGAATCCAGAATGATGTTTAAGGGAGGGGTCTCCCAACAGGAAAGTAAAACCTCTAGAGATTAGTGGGGATCTGAGAAGAAATTAATGTGCCAACCTAATGACAATTAGTGGTGGGGAAGTCCAACATAATCCTTGGTAGGATAAATGGAAATCCCAAATAACAGTGTGAGAGTGACCATGAGGATGATTTAATTGACACTCAAATACGAAGTACATTTCAGTGCCAATATGCTGAAAAAATTGCAAGAATAGAAATCCTCTAGCCATGGTCACAAAAGCAGGGCAGAGCTTTTGCATTATTGTGGATATGGTTGTTGTGGGGGGACTTTTATCTACTGTGCATCATCCTCATGTACTAAGGTAGGTTTGCCATAATCAGGAAACAGCCAAAGTGTTACTTTTTTTTTTGTGTGCCTGGGCATTAACCAACTGAATTTCCATGATATGCCCTATGGCTTTCTGCTAATGACCATTCTGCTATAGCATAAGCTCCAGCATCCTCCTCCAAAGCCATCTTAGATTTATAATTAGACTGCACGTCTAATCGTAGGACGAGGGTGTCTTAATTATCTCCTCAGTCTCTCAGGACCAGAGTGAGAATGATGAAATAAGTGAAGTTTCTCCAACACTAGAGAGCCGTAGCATTCTGCACCCGGATGCTGATTCAAGCAATCCAGTCACAAATTTTCTTACACAGTCTGTCATTAAAAAAAAAGAAAAATGGAAAAAAAGAAAAAAGAAAAACTTTGCTGCCCATTCTTTGTTGACGCCAGCCTGATAAGTGGTAACCTCAGACTTAATGTGACCTACAGGGTTTGGCTAACTTTTGCCTGAAGTATCTTGTTTCCTGTGCAGAGGGAACGCATGTACCAGCCTGCCCAGTTCTCTGCTAAACCTGCTTTTGCTCCTACTTCACCACGGGGCCAATGCAAACCCCAGGACCATCTCTGTACACCCTGAGCAAGTGGAGAACGGATAGCTGAGCTGAGACCAAAACTTGATCCTTTCACATTGAAAAAAATTGATCTTTCACAGGGGGCAAAAGATGTGTAGAGAATACACTATTCTCAAATGTGTGTGTGATATATTTGCATACATGTTAGGCAGTCAAAGCTTTTTTTGACAAGCATTGGGAAAAGACGTTATTTAATCTTAATAAAAAATTGGCAAGGATTTTTGTTTTGTTTTGTTTTAGGGTTTCTCTTAAGGGGCATCAGGTTTTGGCAACTCATTATCTCCTACTGAGAGACTGGAGACTTTGAAGAAAGGGGATACCCGTACAGAGTTGCTGTGACTTCTGCTCATTTTATTTCTCAGTTTTTCACAAATCAAAACCCCAGAACCCAGCAAGAGAGCACATTTTCATAACTATTTCCCCATTATGAATTCAGATGGCAAAACTCCCTAAACTGAAGTATGCTTTTCTCAATTTAAAAATAAATTTTCAGGAGGACTCCATTTCATGGAGACAAGAGAATGTTTACCTCTCAGTAGCATTTCATCAAGTAAACAACCAGAGACTGCTTCCATTTTCCTCACCCTCCCACACTTAGATGCACTTGATTTTTATTATTCACACTGTGCTATTTGCAAACCTGAGGACTAAGTAGAATTCTCTGTGTACTGTATCCAGCCAGTTTTAAATGTGTGTTTTACCAGCCATTCAGTGCTATCCCTGCACTTTATAATTACTTCTGTTGCCTCCAAATCTCTCTACACAAAGCAAATAATATCAGTTTTTGAAATCTATCTTCATAAACAGAGTATCTTGTGTTCATTTAATATTAAAATACCAGTAAGATTTGGCATATGCAGCAGAAGACAGAAGGACAAACACTAATAAAGGAGCAAAAAATATGATAAACTGTTACTTAAGAGGAAAAATGTTCTTCATGGTTATTTAAGTGGTGACATGATCTAGTGGCCATCTCTATTTGATTGGAATGAACTTTCACTGAAGAGCACTATTCTGGAAGATAAAAACATCTCCAGGTGTCAGTGACAGAAGAAGGTTAAGATCATTCAGCCATCTCAAAACATAAATGTATATTTTACACTATTTCTGAATAGTGCCAAATCAGCTGTGCATTTATCACTTCTTCCATCAATACAGTATTTTTAGAAAGATGCTTAAATATATTTCAGAAGCTAATCACAATCTATTTTTATTACTCAGCCCACAAACATTAAATTGCCAAGTATATGTCTCCAGCTTAGCTTTTTTTTAAAAGACACAGTCATACAATTTATTACTTTTGAATAATTTTTATCAGTGGAAGAGCTAAATAGCAACAGCTCATGTTGGAATAACATTGAAAAATAAATTTTCCTTGGGTTTCAACTACCATCACTGGCTCCCACTATATGAATCTCTTTCCAATACTGAAGTGAGATTAACAACTGGATTTTAGCAGTTCATATCACTGTGCTTCAGTATCCATCTCTACTTTAATTTAAATATATAGATCCTCTTTGTAACCTCAGTTGGGAGTCTATGAAAAGATTACAATGTATTGCTCCAAAACAGTCAAGGTGGGTCTGGGGGAATCTGTACAAATGTGGTCATCATAACTCAGTTTTTCTAGTTAAAATAGCATTCTTTCGTCTGTTTCACATCTTTTCTTGTATTTCCTTCTGTAAATTTTGTTTAACTGAAGTCAAAGGTAACAGATCAACTGAAGTAAATGAATTGCTTCCTCAGTTGTAATTGCATGGAAGTCTGATGATAGCATGTTAAAAGTATTTCTTTTTTCACTCAGAGAAAGATTAGCATCAGGTGTATATATATGGTCAAAATGCCTAAGATCTGTGTTGTTACACTTAAGACAATGCTGAGCACCAAATCACAGCAGCCGAAATTTCTGATTTCAGCTTTTTTCAAACACTTCAAAATTGTCCAAAAGACTCCTTTCCCTATTTTTTCCCAGTTTGAAATGGCTCTGTTAAAAACTGTATTGAAAATAAAAATCCTAGACATACATTTCAAGGAGGTGTACATACCTTTTTTTACATTTAATTTCAGCCTGCATTAAAAAGTTTAACACCACAGTTATAATGACTGCTGGCTATGTACTATTATATTCCCTCATGAAAAGGAGGTCAGTGCAACTTTTTAGTTATCTTTCCTCAGAATTAACACACATACTAAGATTACCAGAAAACAGTAATTTTATTTAAGAAGTTTAGCCAATATAGTTTTTCAATTTGTGGGAAGAGACTTATCTCTCTTTTGAGAGGCAGAACCCAGAAATGCCATTAGTTCATTTATTCCAGATGGCTTTTAAACTAGACAGTAGTCCCTAGCTTTATCTCTAGCTGTATCTGTATCTACATTTCCCACATTCAGACCTTGTGGAAGGGATAAGTACATTAAGCCACAGGTTCACTGGACACTCTTTGGCAAGTGAAAATCTCTTACTATTTATTTCAACAATAAGTCCAACTTAAAGGTAAAAAATTTCTGCAGGATGATTATTTGAAGCAAATACTTCCACAAAACAGGTGCTCCCCGGTGAAAATGACAGGTTTTGAGCAAAACAAAGAATCTACTTCAACATGAGCTTCTTTACTATACTGCAACATAATGTGACAATAAGGAAGCAACACAATATTTCTTGGAAGTTTCCCCGTGGATTGATAGTTTAATTTCAGGAAAGGATTTTGAAACATTGATGGGGAGCCCTCCTTCACAGACCTGTCAGCAGYGGCGCCTACAGAATACAGAAATAGCAGGCTTCACACCGAAATGGGAATAATCCTGCTCTGCTCAAAACAGGAGACAGCTCTCTTCCAGMAGCTCCTGTGTGGCAGTTTGTAGGATGTTTGCTGCTAGAAGGGTAAAACTGTACACTTAAAAAATGGTGGCATATCTGACATAGATTGGATAGAAATTTAACTCTATATTTAATAGTTTTTATATGGTGTCATTTCATATGTGTTTAAAGCAGTGATTCTAAATCTGCAAGATGCAGTAGCCAAGAAATTCAGGGCATTATCTGTGGCTCACAGAATTGACTGTTTTATCTATGTCAACTCAGTAGTGGAAGAAGATTTTTTTGGTGCTGATAACCAGGTAGCTTCTGAGGCCAGAAGCAAGTGATGAGCAAGAACAACTCCTGCAGTACCATTATGGAAACAAATGTGTAGTCATGGTATAAAAATAAAACCTTGTGATTTAGGGATTCAATTTATTTTTAATTAGTATCAATATATAAGTACAGCTATTCTATTGGGTTATAAAGCTGCATACTGTCCTCTCTGTAGATGAAAACAGAGTGAGATTACTGAAAGAGAAAAAAATCTTGTTTCTCTAGGTTTTATACCACAAATCATTGTCCAGTCAAGTACTCCACTTTATTTCTTCCCTACTTTTTCCTTTATTTGCTGATCCTCCATTGAGGTATAAGCAATTCTCAGGGGTTAGGCTAGAGCAGATGAACATGATTTTCCCATGCAGCTTGCACAGATATCAGCCTTAGGCATGTTCTAAATAATTAGTGAATAGATGATCTGATACTATAACAAACATTTTGATTAATGTGTCTTGTTTCCAGAGTGTCATTCATAAAGTTTAATAAGAATAAGAATTTCAATACATGGCAAAATGACAGAAATGTTTCCTTAAAAAATGTTTACAGTGGAAACTGTGGAATTTCACAGACTGAACTTCTAAAAATATCAGTCAGATCTTTATAATACCATCCCTACAATGCACAACAAAATGATTCAGGGTCAGCAAAGGCTATGTTTTCTTCTCTTGAACCAAATATAATAACCCAATCTGGTGGTTTTGTAATGATCTCAAAAGCTGTACCCCTCCCAATTGCAATTAAAAAAAAAAAATAGCGCGCTGAGTACCGTACAGCAAAACCCTTCTTAATTCATTGTTCAGGGCTCCTCAGTACTTCATGAAATGGAAGGATGAGTTCAGAGGATTTCTTGGGGAAGGAGGGGAGGGAGAGGGAGGCTAAATCAGACATGCCAGGGATCGCCACCTACAATTCTTGAGTGATGAGCAAAGGACATACCAAGAGTAAGCAGTATGAATCCTACAAAACTTCTGTAAATGCTCTTCTCAACATTATTGTTGCTTTCAAAATATTACTAGTCTTTTAAGTAAAAAACAAAACAAAACAACYGAACAGAAAACAACCCCATGACTCTTGTATCTGTGCCAGAGACAGCCACATCAGGACAGACGAAAGGCCTCACTCTTCCCTTATCGTGTGTCTGCAAGTCACCCAGAACAGACCTCTAGGGAAGGGTATATGGTCTGAGCAAACCTCTAGTGCTACTTTCCCAAAATGTTCTTTGGACCTCCAGCCGCTTGTGTCTTAGGGACTGTGGAGGTGAAGGTGGCAGAATATGCTGGGTGAATTTAACAGCTAACTGAAGGCAGCAGAGGGGTTGGCCAAGACAAGGGAGGTGGCCACGCAGGGGAACAGTGCTGGTAAGACCATGCTGTCCCAGGATTCGCCTGAACAAAAACTGCTGCAATGTGCTGAAGGCTGAAAGGTACASGTCAAATTTGTTGCTCACTCTTGGAATGTTTAACCTGTTTTGGTAAAGSATGTGGATGGATAAAGTTAGAGAGGCAGGATTTTAATCCAGCTGCAGTCACATGTCCTGCATAATCCTAAATAACCATTTGCCTTGTGCTCTGTTGTCTGCAGGACAAAAGGTATTTTATACCTTGGTGCAGTGTGCAGCCTCATGTCTCTACTGTGGTATTATGGCTGAGCATCCCTCAGTCCAAACAGCCACAGCAACTGCCTTTAATATACCTTTCAGATTTAGAAGAGCATTCAGGGGATGATGTTCTCATCCATACCATGATTTACACACATTCACTGAATGGCATGCAACTGCACAGGGCTCTTCTCTTCCTCCAAATGTAATACTGTGAACTGAATCATAACAGTTTGCATCTGACATCAGTTTTTTATGTACACTGATCTTTTGACCAGCATAACTCTGAAAAATATTAAATGAAGAATACTGCAGTTACCTCCAGTGGAAGCTCATGGCAGAAGAGGCGCAGAATATAAAAATATTCAGAGACTGGTAGTTCAAATGGCAAGTTATGACCATACTTTGTGGAGTAATGTAAAAAAAAGTTCCCATTCTGTGTTCCTATTCACTAGCAACATGTACCTTGATAATTAGAAGTATATCTTTCCTCTTACTCAGTACAGATAGAAAAGAGCTTAATCTCTGTGTTTGTTGTAAATCAAGGAATAAACATTTTTTTATTAGTATTTGTTTTAGTGGGACACATTTTTTTGTAAGCCCTATCCTCAGGGGAGGATAAATTCTGAGATTTTATTTATTTTTTACTGAATGGTTATAAAAGCTTTAAAAAACCTGTCTTGAAAATAAATACCTCACAACAACCACATACATTAAATACTTTTCACTTTTAACTATACAWTAATTACTAAAGAACTCTGGAATTTCTATGGCAACAGCATACTTAATAAGATCACATTATTCCAGTTGCATGTATTAAGATGAGCTGCTGTTGCTGTCTCACACAATAACCAGTAAGAACTGGTCACCTAAATCAGAATTTCCAGTATAGTTGCTAAGACAGACATTTCCTGGAAGAAAGCGGAACAAAACACATATCTTCTTAACTTTCACTTTACTGGCTTCTACTCTCTGAAGACTGAGCACACTTAGCAACAACATATTCAGATTTTATCCCTTTTATTGGATACTCCATTCCAGCTGCTGTTAGCACGGAGGTCTGAAGGGCATAACTACTCAGAAGAAAGACGTGAGTCTTTTGAAACCACTCCGTCTCTGTTGCAAAGGAAGTTTTATTCTATAATGAACAATTTAAAACATTAGTAATACAAGTATAATTACATAACTTGAGAGAGGAAGGTTCGTAATACTTTTCAGAACAGCTGCTACAAAAAACATTTAGAAAGTAATTGAAAATCAGGGATCAGGAAGTAAGGTATCAGGAATTAAAATTAACCGTGCCCTTAATGTACATTCATTGATGAAACTGGCTTTTAAAATAAGTTTAGCAAGAAAGATTAAAATATAGACCCTTGGCTTTCCATGAAACTACTTCTTTGACTTATATTTCTTTGATACTTTGTCACCTTTAAGTGAGGCAATATTCTTAACTAGAGCCACAAAATGCTGTATTGTTCTCAGTTTCCTGGGCTTTGGAACACTTCAAACTTGTTTATTAGAATAACCTCAGTAGAAGATCAGACTCGTTTGACATGGTATGACTGTCTCTTGGTGGCACTTCATGCATCCCCATGCTGTCCCCTATAACTACTGTTGAGCTCAAAGTAACATTTTTTTTGTTTGTTCCATGTTAGATAATGAACAATAAGGAAAGAAAGGAAAAAAAAAACCCTCAGGACAAAAATCTGTTACTCTGTCTCTGAATACATTGGAACAAGCTCAAATCTCAAAACCTCTAACATCAAAATTCTTAAAAATGTTTAAGAACTGGTGAAGTCATAAGGAAGGTACATATTCACATTGAATCTTTTTGCTTGCAAGAAAAAGAAGAAAAGGACTTACTCCACCTACACTGAGGAATCACAGAAACACTTCAGAAGACTTTAAATAATAAAGGGGAGGGTCAAAATCATTACTTTAAAGCCACTTCTAAGAGTTTATCCAAAGGGTATTGAAGCCAATAAAAAGACCCACCCTTTCATTTGCTGCACTTAATCTGGAGGATATAAATAAGCACAGGAAGTTAAGTGTACTCCTGGAGACAAAACCCCCAAATTTCTGATTTTATCTAGATAGTCTGAGAGGAAATATCATCCAGGCACCACTTTAAATGAGATTTCTGAGATTACAGTTTAAACTGCAGTGACCGTTCAAAGAAAGGAGATACTACCATTTTGAGAGGCAGTAAAAAACCCCCTATGTCCTAGGAAGGAATGAGTTCACTGCTGTGATAAGAAAACCCTGGCAAACAAAACCATTTCTCCTGTAAAAATTGCACGGAATTCCCAATAAAAAACAGAGAGGTATAAGTTCAAAGTCAGTCTTAGCAAAAAAAAAAAAAAAAAAAAAAAAAAAAAAAAAAAAAAAAAAAAGACATCAAAATGGAAAGCATGGAAGAAAACTCTTCTTGGTAGTGCTGAGAAATAATGTGCCAAGCCCATCTTCACAAGGCATAGATGTAAGATTCTTCATTTTGCCCAAATCAGACTTTGGGTTTAAAATCCAGCAAATCCCTACTGTCATCAGAATTACACAAGCATAAAAGATAAATAAAGACCTTTTAAATAAAGATAGATGCATATAGTGGGAGCCAGTGATGGTAGTTGAAACCCAAGGAAAATTTATTTTTCAATGCTATTCCAACATGAGCTGTTGCTGTTTAGCTCTTCCACTGATAAAAATTATTCAAGGTACAGAGTGCAGTGGAAGGTGTTCCTCTAATGAACAGGTAATTCCTGTCTGCTTGACTAATCTGTTTTCTAGTTAAAAAAATACAACACCACCCCCCACCCCCACCCCAAACAAGCAAACAAACAGGATTAAAAAATTAGATCTGTAGCACTGGTTACCAAAAACACCACCACACGCACACACAAGAATCTGTGGTATTCTTTAAGTTCCCTACTAGTTTATAGTAAATTATTTTTGTGGTGATTATAGTTTCATAATAAAATGTGGCTAAAAATTTTCCCTCAGCTTTATCTCAAATAAGGAACTACGGCATTTGTTCCTTTGCACTTTAAAGCGAGGGGGAAGGAAGGAGTCTATCTTCGCCAAGCAGCTGAAATAGAAATCACTTCTTTTCTTTACAATTAATATTATTTATCTCAGAAAGTTCCTGGTTTTGACTTGTCCCAGCCTGCCACATCAGCATGTTTCATTCAATTGCCAGCTGTGTTCTCAGTGTTGGGAAGAAATAGGTTCACATGAATGTGGAGCCAGTCCAAAGTCCTGACTGTAGATAATGCTCCTAATTAGCCATTCCCAGGGGGGTGATGTGCGAAGAGGCACCAGTTTAACACTGTTAAAATGATTTCCGAAGAGTTCCCAGCATCTTTACCGAAGGAATAAATCAAAAATGGCTTCAGAAAAAAATGTAATTGCTTTCAAGGATTAAAATTTTAATCAGGAGTATTCAATTAACAGTTAATGTTGAGATCCACAGTTTAGATTTTTATGCAAATGTACCATTCTTATATTTAGTCTTGAAGATAAAGGCAGGTCATAGCAAATGCAGTTCTGTCTCTCAGCTCATCAAGTCAGTGCTAATTTATTTTGAAGAGTATTTTACACTTGCTACATTTGGAAGTGTGGAAATCAGTTCACTTTTGCCCCTTCTACTGTAATTAATCTTTGCATTAGTTATGTGAGGCAGCTCATAGCATTTTCCTTCATGTGCATCTGGTGGTTTCAAAGAGATCTGACCAACATAAGATAAATAATATATATTAACTGTGTAGCAAGAACTGAGATTTGCAAGAGCTTGTTCACACTTACTTCTTTAAGAGCAACAATTCTGGAATGGAAGATCCAGAACTAAAAACTGCACAGTTGCTAAGAATCAGATCTTAAGAACTACTGATAAAAATGTCAGAACCCCTTTTTTAAACTCTCTCCCTAAAACATTATGTGTTCTGAGAGCAGGGGCCAGTATAACTTGCATGTAAGTAGATGTAGAGATATTCTATTGGTTATTCCAGAATTATGTCACTTTTCYTTGATCAAAATGCAGCTTTAGTTATATGAAGTAGAATTTTGAATTTATGATTAGAGATAAATTTCATTATCACATATTTTTAAATTAAAAAATATTACATTTACATTTGCTTGTTGGGATTTGACAATATATCAAAAATCTGTTAATTAAAAACTCCCCATTGGGCTTGGAAATATATGAGATTATTTCCTAGCTTCCATAAAGCTCTTTGATTTTCTGATCTATATCATACAATATGCTATTTTATCCTTGCAGTGTAGTCAGTACATACCAGAAACTCAGAGAAATAGTTAAATAATTTAATTTCTCCTCAAAAACTGCAGGCAGTGACTGTTACAAATGGCACAATCTATTCTTATGTAGAATCTAAGACAAATGGATTTGTTCAAAGGCCTGAACAAGTGAGAAGGATTCCACTGGAATTGAAAAGCTTTGGATCTGACCCTTCTTAGCCGTCTAAATTATATTTCAGTTTTATTTATGTCTTAATGTTTCCATTTTTATTTGGAAATCTGACATGAATATATGACCAAAGGCAACAATGTATACAAGTTAGCTTAAGCTGATTTTTACCTGCTGAGAGTTTAACCTTACAAATCTCATTGTCTATAAGGCCGTAACAGATGAATTTACTCCTCTAGAATGAAAACGAAACAAACMAGCTAACAAGGCATTTCCCTAACCATTACTTGAATCAAATATCTAATTAAATATACATCAAAAAGTTTATAGAGTGATCAGCATTTTGATCACTGCCTTTTTGCTAAGGAAGTAAGTGCTTATAAGCACTGAGTAAGGCTGATCAGGCGTAAGGCTGATCTACTCCTGGGTTACTTTTGCTTTATGTAAATAAGATCTGATACAACAACCATGAAGGCTTGTCATTGCTTTAGCTTTTTTTTTTTTCCCCCTCAATATGGACTGTTGATAACATTACTGACAACATATTTTTGTACCACTATTTTGGAAAGGCAAGGTCATAAATAATCTCTCCTCGGATTTCTTAATTAAGGATCCCATCAAGATCACATGAACATATATCAATGCACATATATCAATGAACACACAATCTGATTCTTCAACATTATAAGCTGAATAGAAATAATACTTCATCTGATTTTCATACTACTTTTGACATAGCCAATTACTTCCACAAGCTCTGTAGTATGTTGACAGCATAAAACTGAGGGAGGACACAGGTTATGGTGGTCTCAGTGCATACAATGAGAAATAATACACTGAGGTTTGAAAAAGGAAGAATTTACGTAATTTTTAGGATGCATTCCTTAACCTTCTATTAAATGGTCTCTAAAGGGAAACGTGGCTGCTCAGTTTCTCAAGTCATTTAAAATAGCTATGAACAAAACCCATAAAAGACTGCTCTGGAGGAAATATTCTTTGCCACAATATAGCCACATACCTTTTTATGATCATTGATTTCCATAAGGCCAATGTTTGAAGAATACTAGGCAAAACTATATGACCTCCAGTCCTGCTGAAGCCATGAAGATGTTTGCAGAAACAATTACAAGACTCAAGGAACACATTTAACTTTCAAAAATTATTTTGACTCTATAACGTCAAAGTATACAAGGACCTTTGCTTAATAGTAACAAGTAACTTGGTAAGAAATTGTGAAATGTCTTATACTTAAGATATATGTGTATATACATATATATAGTATACATATATGCATATACCCTATGTGAATAATTGCATGTGCTATACTGTAACAAGAAAATGTGAATTTGCATTCTACTATCAGTATTTTCTTCCTATGGAATCATTATTTTGTTTTAGAATTCAATAATATTAAAATACAGATAATTATATGTTTCATATATAATTTCAGAAGAGTCTGAGCTGTTTTATTGAACTTGTCCGTGTGTAATGAAATTGTATATTCAAAGTTGGGAGTAATATATTTGAATTCTAACTGACAGTCCCTTAAACAATTGAAGTATAGTGCCCCCACTCTTACTTTGTAGATGATTTTTAGGAGAAAAAAATGTTTCTTTTATATTTCCTCTTAGAGGTACTGGTCATTTATAATCTACACATAAGACAGCACTGGCCCAAATGATCACTTAGTGGAAGATAAATTTTACACTAAAGGAACATTCTGCTGTTCATTCTTATTTTCTTCTTTATACGAAAAAGAGAAACAGGGAAAGTAAAATCCCAAACCACCTGAGAATTAGGACAAACAAGGGAATTCAGGGAACTAAGGTTTAAAATCTATAATGACTATGTCCTAAAGCAGTGTAGAGAACTCACTTATTGAAGATGAACTATAGTAACACGTGATACAGACACAGATTTAACCACAGTAGTAGCATTGCCACAACACTTTAAGCCCTCTCATCATAATACAACCATCAGAATAAAGAAGGTGGTCTTCACTGCAGATTGCCAACAATATAAGTATATATTTATGATCTGTTAATGGTGATAGACATATGGGTAGGAGAATAGAGGTGTAAGGGCTTTGTTTGGACAGGGCCAGGTTGGTTCGCTGATCCTCTGATGCTAACCAGCCAAGAGGCTTCTGCTAAATTTACATCCCAGTGCTTCCATTCCCCAGCACCCATCATTCACTGCATAGTCTTTAACAGTCCATTATATTGTTCCATCTTTCTAGGGGCTGGTGGGAGATAGGGTGATACACCCAATGCTGTATTTCCTGGCCCAGATGTCTATGAGGTTATTTTGGAGATGAGTTCCATCATCCGACTGAATTCTTTCTGGGGTGCCATGTTGCCACAGGACTTGCCCAGGATGGTGTTTTGGGCAGTGGCATGGATCGCGAGGTATGTTTTCAGCCACCCAGTAGTTGCCTCCACCATGGTAAGCATAATAGCAATTGCCTTGGCAGGTTGTGGCAGTGATCCAATATAATTGATCTGCCAGGCCTCCTCATACTGATCCCATTCATCATCCTCTATTCCAGAAAGACTTTACTTGCTTAATTATGGTGCATGTTTCGCATTCATAGGTAACCTGCGCAATGGCTTCAGTGGTCAGGTCCATCCATCGATCAGGAGCCCATCTATATGTTGCACATACAGATGTCCACGTATAGATGCCCTGTCCCGCCGCTCCAAGCAGCACAATGGTGGGGTTGGGGCTTATGGTCAGTACATAACAGTTTCTCATTGCTGCTCCTTCCTTCTCATACTTTTCCTCTCCTTCAGCATGAGTTCTCCATGGACTACAGTCCTTCAGGAAAAGTCTGTTTCATTGTGGGTCTCCCCTACACCACTGTGAATATCTGCTCTGCCATCTTCCTCCTTCTCTGTCCTTGGTGTTCTCTCTGTTGTTTCTTGCTCTTTTTTTCCCTTCCTCCTTTCTCTGAGCTTTTATTGCAGAGCATGATGTCATATGGTATGGAATATCCCTGTGGTCAGTTTGGGTCAGTTATCCTGGCTATGCTACCTCCCAGCCTCTTGCACCAGCCCAATCATTTGGGAGGAGAGGAACACAACATAGTGGGAAAGAGAAAAAGCCTTGACTCTGTGCAAGCACTGTTTAGCAATAGCCAAAACACTGGTGTGTTATCAACACTGTTTTAGCCACAGACACAAAGCACATACTGGCTGCTATGAAGAAAGTTAACTCCATCCCARCCAGACTCTGTACAATCTCCACCCCTTGTTCCATACCATTTGCTTTATGCTCCGGTCCCACATTAACTGATGCATCTATGTATCCTCTGACGTCTCATTAATATATTGTTTCATTTCTATACCGTACTCAAACCTTCCAACTTATTTACCTAACCCACACCGCATTTGAACATCCAATCTTTCTATCCCACACCTTTCCTTTTCCTTTCCATTCTGTCTAGCTCTCATTCCCAAAATTCCCTCTTACCAATACTTAGAACAACAGCTGGGTCTATACATCCTCATGAACCACCATCCACTGATCCTTGACATATACACAGATAGCACTGCCCATTCTGTGCCACCCTTCCAAATGTCCATACGAAGAGTCGAAGAGTTGGGCCCCATCAAAAAGTCAGCCCACTCCCCTGAAAAGATTGGAGTGGAGTCAGTCAGGCACTGGTATCTGTCAAGCAGCAACTTATCCAACAGCATGTGGTCATTATGAGCCAAATAGAGCGTGAGAGATGGTATTACTGGATAGCCTTGACACTTGAAAGTGAAAGCAAGCAACCTGCATTGAAGGGATTTAGAAACTCTAAGCAC
Source organism: Phoebastria nigripes (assembly GCA_035582835.1). Classification (NCBI taxonomy): domain Eukaryota; kingdom Metazoa; phylum Chordata; class Aves; order Procellariiformes; family Diomedeidae; genus Phoebastria; species Phoebastria nigripes. Next base: position 616,617 of record JAYKAV010002897.1, on the reverse strand, counting down.
CCTACATATCCAAAGAAAATGTGAAGAAATTTGCCAGTTAAAAACTACTATCACATTTAGTATATCACTTTATATTTTTATTTTTCGGCCAACATTTTAAGCCATCAAATTTTCCAGGCCATTATCTGAAGTCTTATACACCTTAAGAAGAGAACTTAATTGCTGGCTATTGTTAGTTACTGATATTGGTCGTGGTTCAGTAGTCTAATAGATAGCTCATATTCTGCGTTGCAAGCTCATATACCCTGCCTTGCAGAAGTAAGCCAGTTCAGCTACAGGGAGAAGGACTTAGATTTCCTTAAATGATTGTTTGGATGGGATTTGAATGGAGAGCAGAATCAGAAATTATATACTGACCACTGACCTGACTTTTCTTTCCCTGCTGTGCAGGCTTTTGCAGTCCTCAACACATGGCGTCCCTAGAGAGGGAGAGGATTTGCTCTTAGTTATATATATATAATTGTATAGAGAAAAACTGTATTGATTCATTTAGTGTTACAAAGATGTCTCATGCCTATCCTGTTAATTGAAAAATTCTAATTCACAAATCTTTGCTGGCAAATATTTACAAATATTTGATAAGTTATTTCTGTAGGTTGTCTCTGGTTGTTTTTTGAACAGTGCATCCTATATATACAATTTTTATAGCATCACAATACCACTGTTTCTTCTAATCTATGGAAGGAATTCAGGCATAAACATTTGAGTTGCTTAGGAACATGCTGAGCAGTGTCTTCTACTTAACACTTGGTAGACCTAAGATAACATGTATTTTAATTTACTGAAGTGCATTAATAAAGGTTGACAACAGCATTACTATGTAAGTATTGATTTCCATGTTTAAGTTGATATATAGCTGAATCTATATTGCCAACACAAGAAAAGTTCTATTGCCTAAGTGATACTCCAAGTTAATATTGAAGCCATAATTTAGCATTTTAATATATGGTACACATATATCAAACCTATTTCACAAAGTATAAATATATTCAGATACTCAGATCAAGTTGTTTTTTATCTGACATTTGAATAAAGGAATAAGCTACTTAATAAATCAATATGTTTATTTTGTTAAAAAATAAAACAAAACCCAAACAACTGAGACTCTTCAGATGATACACTTTTTTTCCCTATGATGGCTGTCTTAGTTTTGCACAACAGACATTCCCCCCCCACCCCCGCTAAAGCATCAAAGGTTAGCCTACCTTACTGCACCAGTACAGAATCCACGCAGCATAGGGTTAGACTAGATATGAAATCCAATGGGTGTTAACTCAGTCCCTCCAACCCTCCTCAAGACTTCAACATTACTATCCAGTTGTATCGTCAAGCAAATTAGAAGCAGATCCTAACTCAGAAATGACCAGAGTACAATGCTGCTCAAAGCAACATTAACCCTTGAGATTTAAAATATAGAATATTCCTGGTTGTAGCAATGCTTTTTAGAAATTTCTGAAGAATGCACAAAAACTATGCTTCTCAGGGAGGCCATAATAAGTGGCAGAGCCCTGATGAATTGTTTCCAACTATTTGTTTAGTAAAAATAACCCTAGTCCTAATCTCAAGATTTTGCATGATTTGTGTAAGCAGTTCCTTGAATGGACATCACCTTGTTTTTCATTCAATTAGGAACTGCTAGAAATATTTTTATATAGTTCCCTAACAGCAGAAATATTCCTATTAGGGTAATATGAAAGAATCCTATGTTCAGTAACACTGAACACTTTGGCCTCATCCTTTCCAGAAAACAGCTTTCTTTGGGAAAAAAAAGTAAAAACTAAGAGATGAATCAGCTGACAAATGCTTAGGAAGGCAACTGTAACATACCAAGTGATACCAAGCAACTGTAAAGGCCAAGGGATGAAGTTCCTCCATGATGCAATCACTTAAGATGAACCAGCTGTGAGAATATGACTCATCTCATTTTTTTAGCAGCTGAAAGGATAATTGCTTGCCTGCTTGATAGGGAGAGAGGGAGAATAAGTTCATATGAACTTAGGAATTTTTTTTGTGCTTATGAAAAGCACTTTATTCTAGGGATTAGATTGACTAATATGGCTAAGGYTACCCTTATCTATCATCTTATTTGAGACAGAAGACTGCCAACAACAGCAGTAACAGCTGCTCCTGAGGGAGACTGGAAGAGTTCATGGAATCATAGAATCATAGAATGGTTTGGGTTGGAAGGGACCTTTAAAGGTCATCTAGTCCAACCCCCCTGCAATGAACAGGGACATCATTGCTCAGAGCCCCGTCCAACCTGACCTTTAATGTTTCCAGGAATCACCACCACCTCTCTGGGCAACCTGTTCCTGTGTTTCACCACCCTCAGCGTAAAAAATTTCTTCCTTATATCAAGTCTGAATCTACCTTCTTTCAGTTTAAAACCATTACGCCTTCTCCTATCGCAACAGGCCCTATTAAAAAGTCTGTCCCTATCTTTCTTATAAGCCCCCTTGAAGTATTGAAAGGCCTCAATAAGGTCTCCCCAGAGTCTTCTCTTCTCCAGGCTAAATAACCCCAACTCTCTCAGCCTTTCTTCAAAGGAGAGGCGTTCCATCCGCCTGATCATTTTTGTGGCCCTCCTCTGGACCCACTCCAACAGGTCCACATCCTTCTTGTACTGAGGACTCCAGAGCTGGATGCAGTACTCCAGGTGGGGTCTCACCAGAGCAGAGTAGAGGGGCAGAATCACCTCCCTCAACCTGCTGGCCATGCTTTTGATGCAGCCCAGGATACGGTTGCCCTTCTGGGCTGCGAGCGCACATTGCTGGCTCATGTCCAGCTTTTAATCCACCAGTATCCCCCAAGTCCTTCTTGGCAGAGCTGCTCTCAAGCCCCTTCATCCCCCAGCCTGTATTGATACCGGGGGTTGCCCCCTGTTTAAAACCCAGGTGCAGGACCTTGCACTTGGCCTTGTTGAACCTCATGAGGTTCACACAGGCCCACTTCTTGAGCCTGTCCAGGTCCCTCTGGATAGCATCCCGTCCCTCAGGCGTGTCGACCGCACCACTCAGCTTGGTGCCATCTGCAAACTTGCTGAGGGTGCCCTCGATCCCACTGTCTATGTCATTGATGAAGACATTAAACAGTACTGGTCCCAGTACAGACCCCTGTGGGATACCACCGGTCACTGATCTCCATCTGGTCATTGAGCCATTGACCACTACTCTCTGGATGTGACCATCCAGCCAATTCCTTAGCCACTGAATAGCCCATCCATCAAATCTGTATCTCTCCAATTTAGAGAGAAGGATGTTGCGGGGGACCAAAGTTACGCAGCGCAGAACTTCTTCCATTTAGCCACAAAGGTCAGCTCAGCTGAGTCTACCCCAGTACTTACTAGACTGTATTACTGGACAACCAGAGTCCAATATTAGGATTTAACTTCTGTTTTGCAAGATAATGTCACACAACACAAGTCATCAGATGTTAAGAGGATGGATTTGTTAGACCTGAGCATTGAAATTGTCCAGGTTATGCTGGGCTACAGTGATCATATTGCTTGTTCCTATTTTCCATAGGGTTTGAATAGCTTTGATAGCTAAACACATTATCTGGAGAAACAAAGAAAAGGAAACAAAAACTAGTGGGGGGGAAGAAAAGAAGAGAAGAGAAGAGAAGAGAAGAGAAGAGAAGAGAAGAGAAGAGAAGAGAAGAGAAGAGAAGAGAAGAGAAAGGAAAAGAGAAGAAGGAAAGAAAAGAGAAGGAAAGAAAAGAGAAGGAAAGAAAGGAGAAGAGAAGAGAAGAGAAGAAAAAAGAAAAAGCATAGTGGGGATCTTGGTCTCTGCTCCTATTGCTCTTCAGCAGGCTGCTTCATGTTTCTTGTCATTATCTGAAGGAAAGTTGTTGCCTTTTGCTTGTCTTCATCCACAGAAAACATTCTTTTTGACTAAGCTCTTGACAGCTAATTCCTTATACTCTGCAAGTGACCTATAAGCCATTTAGATACATATGGCACACCTCTGCATGTTGTGATGGATTCTGCAGTTCCATAGACCAGAAAGTTTCTTGGCAAAGGAATTTCAGAATATGATATGAAAAAAAAAATGCTGTAATGTTTTCTTATCTATATTCAGTCTGTGTAATGTGGAAGAAAAAAATTATATTTTTCAGTTCCAAACTATTTATATAGAGATAAGCCTCTTCAGTATTCCAGCAGTATAAATTGGAAGTGAGTGGCAGTAGACTACCCATCGAAATGCAGAATCTTTAGGTATGTCCGTAGTTCCTGTATTTTCTCTAGATTAACTCTGTGGCCTGACCTGCTTTCCTCATTTCTTTATTAGTTCAGGACTTAACTGGTTCTCCCACCGAACAGACTGTACCTTCAAGAGGGAGGAAGTGTAATATTATCTGGATCTCCTGCAGTATCCCACAAAGCCTTGTGCATGGTGCCAGATGTAGTCGCTGACGGGGTTGCCATGTCTAATGCAGTCCATGTTGCCTCTGGTGATGTACGAGCCATCAGTTATCAATAGGAATCAGTGGGCTCCAGCTCCTCCTTATTTTCTTGTGAGGGTTTTTCAGCCATATCTTACACTAATTAAAGCATTATTTAACAGCAACGTTTGTAATTTGCAGGACATGTCTGTTCTATGATCACTATCTTATACAGCAGGAAAAACAGATTTATTTATGAACTTTGGTTTTTGGGTTTTTTTTGTGTTGCTTTTCCTGTACTACCCAGCAAAGCAAAGCCAAAGAAATGCATGGAGAAGACTAAATGAAATAAGAAGTACAATAAGGCCAGGATAGGTAAGGTCTCCAAACACAGGTGTACCTGTGAAGTAAAGGGACTTAGGGAATTGTGGTGTCCTTATCAGCACCACACTGTGCATCAAGCAGACTGTGACTGGATCTTCATAAAAAATGGAATGGCATCTCCTGTGTTCTTTAATGGTTTGGTTATCTTTAATTTTTGTTATCTTTAATGGTAAAGGGAGTTTAGTCTAAATCCTTGTGTTTAAGCTTAGGAGTTCATTAGGTTAGGGTACATTGCTATAGTAGGACTTTTTCCCATTTAAAGTTAAGCAATTAAAAAGAAGTTTGATATTAAGGAGCTTTGTCAAGACTGATATTTTATAGGTGTCAACTTGCATCTATTTTTTGACTTTCATGTATCAAGCACACCAATTCGGTAATTGCATTGCTAGATACAACCTCTTTAAAAAATACAGTATTACTTCAAGAGCTTCAAACTGAAACAGTGCCCAGTGCTTAATTATGAGTCAGTTAATAAGACTAATATATTCCAAGATAAATAAGTATCGAAAATTGGTCACTGCTTTTGACCAAGCTATCCACAAGGTGTCGATATGGATTCATAATCATTTCTATGTCTATAAACAAATAATTGACTTGTTAAAAATAGAAATTTGGAAATGACAATTTACAGGTGCTGGGGGAATCTCTTCTGTTCCAAGATTTTAAAGAAAAGTATTTTCTCAATCTTTTTGCATCAGCAATTTAATAACTGTAGAACTTTCATATTTCTTCTTTTGAAGGCACTAAAGGATATTTTAGTAATGTGTTTATCTACAGCTAACAACCATAATTAGCTTAAGTTATGGAATGCCCCAAATAAATGAAGAGCAGTTTATAGTTGTTCAGAACCACAGTTTGTTCTGCTGCTGTTTTGTTAAATATTTGCAGAAAACATGATTTGCATCATTTGGAAGTTCCATAAACCTTTATAATTATGGCCTAAGGTACTATACAAAAGTTATTTAAGTAATTCCCAAAGATTGCTGCTTAGTGCACCAAGCATTAATCATCTGTTGTGTCTATTAAAAATGCAGAAGCAATTAAGTAGATCTGTGGTGAGAACAGGTTATTGCCAGGTTTATACAAAAGCATTTTTCAATGGTGTCATTACTGATGAAGACTGTTGTGTGGTTTTTTTTCTTATTTAGTGAAGAATAAAAGTATTACTTTGTGCCAGAAATTCTTCAGGTGTTTTAAAATTAAGTGTGGAACAACAGAAATTTGATAAATTATTAATAGCTTTAAAATGCATACCACAGAAAAAATAAATTCCCCCCCCCCAGGAAGTAGCAAAAATTAATTTATATGTTACAAAATTAATATAAATCAATGTCCTAAACTCTCACAGGATTTGTTCAGAAAGTATACATAAGAATCAGTCTCACATGCAATTACTTTTTGAGTCTGACGTTTGAATGTAAAACTTTCTGTCTTTGCCCTGTGAATTCACTGAAGGCAATGAAAATTTTGCTTGAGTGAAATATAATAAAAGACTGGCTATCAGGCAAGCAAAAAGCTATTACATGAGGAAACAAAGAGAGCGGAGCAGAAGTACAGTAAGCTAACATGCTTGCATGCATACTTTAAAAGGCTACTGCCTCTCTAATGGAAGTTTTCCTTTGCTGAGCTTGGGTAACTGATAATAATCTACTCCTGCTCTCTGAAATATAGTTTAACTGCCATATGAGGGTTCTGGCACCTTGAAACATGCTCAGAKTGCTTTTGCTTGTACCAGCATATCCATTTTTTTTGGAGTATTTAAAAAGTTGATGTTGTGAGAAGCTGAGAATCACCCACTGAATATATTGTACAAGATACTCAAAACTGAGCAAATCCTAAAAGACGTAAGTCAAATTGGAGTTTTCCTTAAACACGCTATAGCTTGAGCATGCTCTGATTTACAGTTCTAGTTACCTAAGGGAAAAAGCCCCCTCATAAATGCAGCTGTGGGACCATCTTGTTTAGGATCTCAGAAACTTCACACAAACCCACATGCTCAAATCTGTCAATTAATCCAAGATTATTTTGTGTGTTTTAAGTTTTGGATGGGATGTGTAATTATGTTTTGATCGTACCATCACCTACCCAGTTCCAGCTGGGCACTGTATTGTTTCATTGCCGCCTTTGAAGTGACTGAAAAGCACATCACCTTCTCTGACTAGCTACATCTGCTGCTCAGCAGAAAGGAATTTAGTTGGGTCTTTTCTTTTTACTTTGTTATTCTTTGGTGAAAACGCGTAGCTTAGTAATCTGTAATGAACATAGCTATTTAATATGCTTAATCTTGTCCAAAAAGCTTACCTATTTAGACACCTATGCACAGGTAAGTATCTTACAGTCTAGTCTTTTACAATGTTGTCTGAAAGTCTGTCCAAATGCTCAATAGGAAAAGCTTTTTGGTTGCTTCACAGGACTTTATTAGAAGAAATATAAAAGAAATAATGAAAGAAGGTTCCTTTTTAAAGAAAGCCTTCGTAGGCAGTGGGAATTTGCTGTAAGTTTTGCCCTAAACACTCAAAGGGAATAAATATTATTTTAAATATTTACTTTTCACAAAGTGAAAAATTTGTAAAGACAACCTGTTCCCTGTGTTTCAGGTGAATGGGAGAAGTTGCAAGGATCTTAATTGCCACATGGGATCTTCAGGTTAGAAATTAGGGGGAAACTGTAAAAGTTAGAAGAGGTGCTAGAGGTCTATGTGCACTCTGTCACCAGATCTTTAAGAACAAGTTAAATGAAGCATCTCCTTGGAATAACTCCTTGGAGTAGGAGATGCCACCCTGAAGCAGGGGAATGGACTAAATGACCTCAAGGCCCCTTCTAACTCTCTGAGTCTATGTATTGGCAGAAGTAAGTTTATTTAAAAGGGCAGATTGACTATTCCTCTATACCGTAGTGCTTTACTTCCATGCATTGCTCTTCTTTTCTTTCAGGACTGTAAGCAACAAAGAGCTGAGGGTAAACAGAGGTTGTTTATATCAATTGCTTTTTCCTCTTGCCCAGCAAATACAAGGAGCAGATTATATATCTATATCTAGAGACTGCACACAAAGAGTCTACAAAGCAACCTCAGAGGAGTGGACTGAGATCTTAAAGAGGTGATATTGCATTACTTATAGTTTTTGTGGCAGTAAAAAGAAAGCATCCTTCTTGTAATAACGCAGATTCAATGGATAAACACCCACAACCCCCAAATGGAAAACTATAATGAGATAAAGAAAATAAAGGCAGTTCCAGAGATCCATGGCTCAGTCCTTTAGCTAGTATCAGGGATCTTGAAATACAGTCAGCTTCAACTCTGTTGTAGCAATGTTCAGATTTTGAAAAATTAGTATTCACTTTTAAGTTTTCCATTTGAAAGCTTCACTAGAACAAACTGATGATGTTTCCTGTTCCTTTAGCAAGCAATACCATACCAAGTGAGGTCAAAGACTGATATTCTGCCACCAGCGGTAGTTTGATAGTATCCCTCTTTATTTTTCTACTGCACAGCAATGAATTGCAACTGATCTCATTTGAAAAAAAACCAAAAAAAAMCCCAAAACCCAAACCCAAACAAACATAAAAAACCACTAGAGTGAAGACAACCAGAAGATTCAGAAGATGAAGTACCACTGGTAGTCATACAAAACCAAGAAAAGAAAAAAAAWAAAAATGGAGAATAAAAGGAAGCTTTCAACAACAACAATAACAATAACAAAAAGTGGAAAATGCCATTTAGAAAATGGTTTTGTATATGGTTGATTACTGTGGTTTTGTTAGTAGTATAAAAACTCCGCCTACCTTTCCACACATGGAAAACAGGCAGACCCACGATGTATAGGCAGGGAAGGTTTAATGCCACTTTACTGGGTCTAAGATTTCGTAAGTGAATTGAAAAMCACCTGTGGGGTTTTCCAATGTATGGGGAAGGTACTACTGAAGTGTCAAATTAGGACACTGTTTCCAACTAGGTTACAGTGCCTTACACAGTATTACCAGATTTTAGTCCTAGCCTCCAACTATATGACAACATTTCCTTCTTATATGAGCTATATCTTAGTTTTCTGATATCCTCGCAGATATGCTAACATATTTCTTCTGATTTTTTCTTAAATAAGTAACACCTAACTGAACCCACATCACAATTTAATCTTTCATATGAATTACTCAGATTTCCCAGAAGATAATTTATGTCCTTGAAAGTTTTCACTGGCATTCACGGGCTGAAAGAATTCACTTTTGCTTAGACTGCTGCAACTTGTGTATTGTCAGTAAAAATAATTGGTAGTGAGGTTTCAGGGTTCTTGCCACGGTAGAACAGACCGAAGAATCTCAGCATCAGAAAGTTATCAGGAGTCCTGAGGAAAAGGACCCTGCAGTTAWAAAGACTGCTCTAAGTTTAAACAGATATAAATATCCAAACAACAGGTTTTAAATATCACACCTGCCTCTTGTTATGATCAAAGTAGCAGTGAAAATCATTACTTCACTTAAAAGAGGAAGGGAAAACTTTCAAGTACAGCTGATAGCTAAACATCTTGAAACATCTCCCTCAACTCCTATTCCTTTAGGTAATGTTTGATGTCTCAAAGGAATTTGCAGGATTAAAGGTATAATATTTTAAATAAATTTATAAAATAAAATTTTACACAGTGGGTCTTGATTCTCACCTTACTTAGTAAAATATTAGGAAAAGCTGCATTAATTTTTTTATGCAAACATAAAATTTAAGACAGTCAAGACATGATTGACAAAACGAACAGTTTCTCTCTATGTAATGACAACTATGAAACTAATAATAAATAYACTAAATGTCAGCACCCTAAAATACTGAAATTAACATTACCCAAAGTAATTCTAATGTTTCAGTACTGCCTGTTGTAGAACATAACATTTGAGCACTCAAAACATAGAAAGTACCAGGATCAAGACACAACCATAATACTTGTTATGGCACTGTATTTAATTGCATGAACGTACAGCATACAATATTCATCCTGTTTAGCACAGCAGGTTGACAGAGGATACTAGAAAAGTACCTTTCTTTTTAATATTTATTTTACCTGTGTTTTGTGTGTGGTCCCACTATTGCTTACATTTCTGCTCAGAAGAGGAGTATTCATTTCTTATGGAAGTCACTCATCACTCATCACAGCACTGTCATTTTTTCTATTAATCCACTGAAATTGATCTTCAGCCTAAGCTGCGAGGTGGGATTATTGCATTTAAAGATGTAGGAGGAGGACACAGAACTGTCACTGATTTTTTTGAAAGGAATTTATTGCTTTTGTTTTCATAAGACATGCAAAGGTCTGATTTTCATTCTCCCACTTCATATTTCTCCTACCCTTTCAGATATGCAACTCATAGCTTTAGTCAGTTTTCTTTGCAGTTGCCAATGTTAGAAAAATCTGATGCCAGTGTCCCCCATTCTGTACCTACAAAGTCAGTCTCACAAGTCATGGCAATCTGTGAAAAATAAGACAAAAAATCCTTAAAGGACTTCTGTAGAGAAACTGGGCAGATTTTCAATCACGATATACTTCTTTCTAAAATTCATTTGTAAGCAATAGTGTTGCAGGAATATTTTACATTGGTGAAAATAACAAACATCAAACAAGTAGATGGAGCTCAACAAGATACAAGATATTTCTGGGGGGTGGAGAACCCAGGGCTTTAGAAAAGGCTTGAGAATACTTCCTTGGGTGGAAACCTTAAAAAAACACTAAAAGATTTTGATATCGGCAACACAACAGAGTCTCAGCTTCTATTGTTTTCAAAATGGATGAACTTCTTTTTCCTCTGAAATTTTCTGAATATAATACCATGTAAAATGCAACATATTTATAAGTGACTGAGAATGGAACCACTGAAACAAAACTATACATTGGCAACTTGGTATGAAATGCAGGTGAACAGGAGTCAACAAGAGTTCTTCTTAGATCCTGATGATTTTCCATTTTATCAGGCTTTATAAAGTTATACGTCCATTTGTTGCAAAGAGATCATAAGTTAAAGTGATAAGAGAAAGTTTGTGTAGAGGTAGGGAGCAGAGGAAAACTTACATGGAGAAGAAAAACCACTCTGGAGGCATGGCCTATGCAAGTCAATTTTACCTATGGCAAAAGTGATGTACTTTGCAAAAACAGTTCTCCGTCTCTTCATTTGGAAAGTCTGGTGATTTTCCTGGGCTTTTCAATGAAACCAGCAATATAAAGAGGAGAGGTGGCCATCTCAGGCTCACACAGCAGACAAATGGCAAAGGTAGGATTAGAATCAGTGTTTCTTGCCACACAGCTGAGTGCTCTAGATGATATGAAAAAAACCCTGTGAAAATAAGGTAAGATTCTGGATCTTACCAGTAGCACATTTCACATATGGTAGCAGAGATTTTAAGTTTTATTTGAACATTAGATGAATATATTGCATGATATGAAATCCCAACAAATCATTTCTTTCCAGCAGGAGAGGCAGAATTGTAAACTTCTAACAGTTTCTGATAAGCAGACTTTGTATTGAATCAAATACAAATCAGCTCATGCCATGGAAAATAAAACAGAAGTATCACTGAACTTTTTTTTTAAGGTTAAAATCCCCTTTTTTCCTATTTCTAATTCTGTTCTGCAGCATTCCTTGCATTTTTTAATACAATTTGCTTGTGCATTTTATTCTTATTAGTTATTTCTTGCAGATTATGTATTTATAATTAGTAATGGCAATATTTCTAAGATAAGTGTTTTACGGAATTGTGTGTGTTGATGTGTATGCCATAGTTAACTGTATTCTCTAAATTTGAGGAATAATTTCAATTAGTTTGCTTTTCTTCACGGTTATTAAATTCATTTAAAAAAAAGAGGGGAAAAAAAAACCTAGCAGGAGAGTGGTGGGAGTTTGGAAATAACAGGCTATAGCTTAGCAAATCTGCTGGAAGCCATATGCAGGTATAACCATATGCTAACCTTTTATCTCTTTGATTTAAGGGAAAAAAAAAACCCAAAAATAAAAAGATGAACAGCCCCATAATAATTGTAGAGATTTAATCTAAATTCTCCTGGCTCAAAGACAATAGGATAAGAAAAAACTTCAAATTCAATGTTATTTTTCATATCAGCCCTCAATATAATATTGTCTAGCAACTAATAATAGTCTTATTAGTTGACTAAGAATAAACAATTAAAATAATTCATTTTCATCATGCTTCAATGGCTCCAAACCCCCCCCTGCATAGACCAAACTGAGAAGACTGGTCAATGGGATAAACAAAACAACACTCTGACGTCATTGACAATCTTAAGATAGTAAGCCTTGTTTCGTACCAAAGGTCTTCAGTGCAAAAAGGATAAATGTAGATGAAATTAAAAATTTAGGATGGCCAAGTGAGGCAGGAAAGACGTTTTAAACTGGCTGTCATTTAATGTAATGGGATTTGATACCTAGTGAGAATCTGCTCCACTCAGAAAAGTAATTCTGTTAAATTCTGTGCAGAAGCCTGCAAGAGCTCGTCATGCACAGATAAGGGAAGCTGTGTAAAGCAGTTGTAAGGACTCCTAGTCAGAGACAGGGCCATGGTGTCACAAGGTCCTCCAGGCAGCCTCCTGACATATTGACTCACCTGCCACTCCTCTCCTTGATGCTGATTGAAGGGACATTCCTTGAATAAAGTCGCTGGGACCCTTGCTCTCCTCTCGCTTGCAGACTCACCTCCAGGGTGGAAACAACTCTCTAACAGCATTGCATGGTAACTGAGCAGGCTGCACCACAATATTTTAATAAATTGATCAAGCTGGGGTGGGTCCATATGCCTGAAAAGTAATTAACATAGCCAATATCTAATACTGGCAGCTGTGATGGGCTAACAGCCATTCTAGTGACCTTAACGTTGCTCAAAACTTCAGAGAAAATTCTGCGAGAGATTAAGGAAGTGGAACGGAAAGCAGGGTAAAAAGCCAAAGGTCTGCAAAATTAAACCATCTTTTTCTGATAAGCTGTATTTTGTTGACAACTGTCATAAAGAGTATGAACATGCCAATGCCATCACACAAAGCTGTCATATTGTCATGATGCCAAGGAAAACCAGAAAGTGATACACAAACAATGGAGCGACAGAAACACAGGCACATTTAACAAAGATTGAGGAACTGCAAAGACTAACCTGGTATTCCATTTTTAGCTGCATTATTTGTTCAAATTACAGCAGATGTTCTGGGCCTTGATTCAGGAGCTGATCAAATACTGCAGGAACTGACAACTGAACAGTAGGCATGGGAGTTGAACATGTTGCTCCGTACTGAGGCAGTACACGACCAAACCTCCCTACTTGCTTTATGACTCTTGCAGAGTGGGAACAGGACCAGGCAGTGACAGAAATCCTCCCTTCTGTTGCTGGAATAAGTTATACATGGTGAGAAAATGCCAAAACCACTGTTTCTGAATTCTGGAATGGTGGGATTCCTGACTTCCTTTATACACAGAGTCTATAAACCAAATTCTAATTTTAGGATGATATTAAATGCACCTTTCACAGGCTCCCATCTTTGAGAAATGCTCCTACCACTATTATATCTTTGATATTTACTTAAACCTCTATAGAACTAAATCCCCACTCAGTCTCTTTGACTTCTACCTCACTCAAGTTGCAGCTATGCTCAATATTTCTGGTTCTCGAGAACAGGAACCGGATTTGCACAAATAACCTCCCACCCTGCCCTTCACTTTCCTTTGCAAGTGCCTCCATACACAGTGGAGTTGGAGTGCAATGAAATGTAACTGCACCTTGTTCCCTGTAAGGAGGGTACCAGTTGCTGTACATCTTTGCACAACTTGGAGCACTGAGGGTTACACTGAGCTGTTGGGCCTCCAGGATAACTTCAACAATCAGGCTAATGAGCATTATACCAGATCTAGGAAAAAATAATTTGTTCTGTTGTAATATAAGATGGAGTTTTAAATTTATGCTTCCTTAAAATTCGTTTTGTTTAAAATGATACTTGGTTAATATTACTATCATAGATGTTTCTTCTTGAGGATGATCTCTTCCTAATTGCAAGCTTATGAGAAGATCACACTTTCTTGCTACATAAAAAAAGAAAATGTCTGGGTACCCTACAAAAACACTGTACGTTTTTGTAGGATGTTAGAAAGGCAATAAAGATACCTGCAGAAGTGAAAGCCCACAGTTCCAGTGGAATCATTCTGACTGTACAATGGTCTAACTTTTGATGAAAGTTATCTCCATCTTTACATGTGCAGAAGAGAAAGGGAGAAGTCAGAACACATTTTCTTAAACCAGGTTTGAGAACTATTGCACGCCGAGAAAATGAGGGCTATTTCTAACTCGCATCAGAAGGGGGCAGTAGTTATCACTGTAAAAGGCTAGAAAACTAATACCTAAGTAAGAGCTTGAAACAAATCTCACGTACTCTTCTCTTAAAGTTTTCATTTCCTTGTCACTTGTTTATTTTATTCATTTTAAGCATCCATTCACTATTACATACTCACTAAAAGAAAGGTATTAGCAAACAGTTTTAGTAATCCTTCCATAAAAACATTTTTCTCAAAGAAACTTCATCACGTGGAAAGATTTAATTTTGTTAATAATGTCAGTTGAAAGAGTATGCTTCTACGTATACTAACTTTAACAACATTTTAAAAACAGTTGTTATTTGTGTCTTTTAGTATCTCTCTAAGCAGTCAGAAGTATGATTACAGAGTTATGAACTTCCCACACTTTGACCCAATACATAAATTTAATGAGAATCATACCAGGTTGAAAGAAATAAAAGAAAGACTTTTTGGAATGAATATTACTACACTAATAAAGAGAAAAGGTAGAATATTTTAGATTACTGTCTGCACTTTCTGATGCTAGTTTTAGAACCTATACAGAAAATAGTTTTGTCCTTATCTGGACCCTAATGATCTATTTCTGTATATTTACAGCACCTACTTGAGACCCTCTTCTCATTTAACAAGAAGACAAAAGAAGCAAGGCTTTGAACTGTTTGGAACAATTTGTGGCTGTCCAGCTAAGAATCCATAGTCTACATTTTTTACATTTTTCAACAGTAGATCACACTTTTCTGTCTTGTTTAAGAAGCAGTTTTATTTTTAAATGAATTTTCTGTGGATGTCCGCACTTCACTAAAGTTTCTGTTCTGCAGAAGTGCTGAATACCATGTCTGCTTGCTCATTTTCACTGACAAGCAAGGGAGGATTTTGTGACCAGAGAGGCTGAATGCTCCATGCTGCTGGTAGACACGATTATCTCGTGATAGTTGATATACGGACTCTGACAGAGGAAGAGACAATCCTCGAATGCCAAAATGTTTGCTGAATCACTGTACGGCTGGATTGTTATCATACTAATCTCATTCTACAAGAGTTCAAAGACAGGAAAAAAAAGAGTCTTCCAAATATTCACAGAAAGGGATATTTTGGCTAACTGTCATTCTTTATGTGCTAATCAACCTAATGGATTTTTAAAAGGGAACTGAGTGGGATCAGTAATCTACTTGAAACTTTAAAATGGAACAGTCCTAAGTCTTATTTCCTTTGAACTGAATTAAAAATTTACATTCAGAGAAAAAATGAACATTCATCAAAAGTCAACCTCAATTTCTAATTTCAGAATTTCATTAGCTTCCGTTTTCCTTTCCTAACTTTATGACATGATTTATCTTCCCTGTGCTTTATCTCTTTTCATCTTTTTGACGGCACTCACTTTTCATGAAAAATTTGTTCAAATCAGCAAATTTCCAGTTAATTTAGTTTCATTTATTCAACTTAAAAGCCTTGCAAGTCAACTTTCCAAACTGAAGTAAATGTAGGTTTCCTTACATTTTTTTATGCACAAAACAAAAATACTGCACCAGAAGAACTGGCAAGTTCTTATCAAACTAATGTCAAAATGAGACCAAGTTGCTTTGTAACAAATGAAAAGAAAGAAGAAAAGGTATGTAGTCTTCTTTCCCAAGCCACAGCAAACTGATGTTCAGGGATCTCAATCAGAAGTGCCACCCTTATATTTGATAATGCCCAGAGGATTTTTTTGACATGATTTCTTCAACCATTTTTTGAATCTGTGTAAACTTTCATTATCCGTAGCCGCCTATAACAAGTTGATGCATCAGAAAGAAATTTGTGATTTGAGGCTCTAAATCTCAAATCAATATCATTTTAGGGCTAGAACAAATTCAGATAAATATAGAGCTATTTTCCCTTAAACCCAGGTTCTCACCTTCACTATTTTTTTGCAGAAGTATATAAAATCTAACAATCTATGCAAGTTTGTCATTGTTCAACAGCCTTAAAAATCTTTCCAGCCTACAGGGGGTTGCATGCCCATACACTAGGAAGTACTACAGTGTATAGGATCTCCCTGAATCTAACTCATCATCTCAATAGCAACCTTTTGGCTTTCAAAGGCAAATGGAAAGATAACTAGCACTGTTCTTTGGGTACTTGAACACAGTGGAAGACAGAAGTTATTTTGACACATCCCATTTCACGAAGATTTTATTCAAGGATAGGAGAGTGAAAAGGCAGCAGAAGAAAGCAAACAGAAAAGGACATCATAAAAGGACTATAGGGGCTTAAACATATTCTTTGTTCTGGAGTCTGGAATGGTTCTCAGCAGACCTTACTGCTCTTGTGCCAAATGCCTCAGATGAAGATGTAAGGAGATTAGCAAGTTATAGGCAGATATGGGACAATTCTTTCCCCATATGATGGTTTTGCCCTCAAGCCTGTGCCTAAATATTATCTTATTCCCTGAAACAAGAGCTTTTACATCTCTTTCAGTATAATAGTTAACATTAAATATTACTTTTAAATAAAAATTGTTATGTCTC
Source organism: Phoebastria nigripes (assembly GCA_035582835.1). NCBI lineage: Eukaryota > Metazoa > Chordata > Aves > Procellariiformes > Diomedeidae > Phoebastria > Phoebastria nigripes. Next base: position 600,019 of record JAYKAV010002897.1, on the reverse strand, counting down.
TGGTCTGTGCAGTGATCTATAGCAGTAAGCGTAGCATAATTCCTTTGGAATGGAAAAGATTTCTTCTAAAGGTTTGTGATATGTCACTCTTCAACACTGTAAGGCAACTCTTCAGTTCTTATGGTAAGCCAAAGAAAATAAATATTTTTGAATGTCTTTGTCATTTTCCTTCTTATTCATAAAAGGTACATTTAAAGTAAGCTTAAGAAAACTAGGTAGCTCAAGATAAGTGTAATATTTTCAAAGCATAATATAATCAAAATTTTTATGGTTTTCTTACTTTTTCATCATAAGAATGAATTATGCATAAAAGTTAAGACCTAATTATGAATCATTAAACACTCCAGTTTTAATTTTTCTCTTGTAATTAAGAGTGAGTATTTATTTCTAATCTTTATTTGCTGACTTTAAGTTTATTATAAGGTATTATTTTGTACTTAATTTCAATCTTAACTTCTAAGGAAATATTTCTCAAAATGTTATCAATCAAACTTCTGTCTTACACACTTAGTAATATATTCAAATAGTTTAAGTTACTAAGGTGGTTTTCCTTGGTAGGAACCATTACTTACAATTAAGTATAATCCCTTTAAAATTCTCCCTTGATATTTATGATACAAAAAAGTCAATGTAAACCAACATTAATACATGCCTTTTTGCCTAATGATATGCATTTCATAAATTCTTGATCTTTACATGTGTCATGTTCAATTTAGATTATGTAGGTTTTAAGCACGTTTTTACTTTTTTTTTTGTTCTATGCCCACAACATTTAACTGTGATAATAATTTTTAACCTAAGACCTACAACATCTATGCTTAAGAAAGTACATAGTCATGAGAGGAACAGCCACACAAAACCTCAATGGATATCCTAAAACGACAGTTGACTTCTGCTTTAGAAATCACCAGCTGAAACATTGAGTCTTCTGCTTGACGGAAAAGAGAGCAGACATTGATGAAGACAACCAAATTCCAGTTTCAGCGTCAGTAAGATGCACTAAAAATTAGGAAGCCTTCTTCCTGCACATAAAAGAGCCAATCAGTTTGGAAAGACTTGAATAAAAAGAAAAATCTAGGCCAAAGTTCATTTTCTTACAATTTCCTGATTCTCAAAGTCAATCTGATTTCTTATTGAGAAGTCTCTATTCCATAATAACTGAGAATGTTGTAACTGAGGTCAGCTAGACTCAGATTTAAAAGAAAAAAAAAGAAAAATGGAACATACGTGTTTGAATAACCACCGTTCCCTGCTTTCATTTTTCCCAGTGCCTGCTTTGATTTAATATGAAGAATAAAGAAAAATATTATGTCATACATATACATGCCTATGCACAGTGAAGATTCAGCAAACAGATGAATTGTGTATTATCTTTTAGGATTAATAAATATATCATTATCTTTTAGAATAAATACATTATAAATATATTGTGTTTGCTTTCAAAACACATCCTTAAAGGTTTCTCATGTATTTTGAATGACTATTCATGTAAACAGTGTAGAGTTAATTAAAAAATCAAATTTAAATGTTATATTAGAATAAAAGTACATAGCATTTTTTTCAAGTAGTTATTTTCAATCTCTTGTCAATGTAAAGAATTGTTTAAAAAGGAAAGCTTCATGGAAACTTTCTATCAAAATGCATAATGAAGAAAAAATGCAGAGAAGAAAAAATATATGACAATACTTAGCAAAAAGGAATTTTATCTGAACTTTTTACCTATACTATATCCCCTGGCTATTGTCCAGCTGCTAAACTAACTGAACCAATCAACCCAATGCTTTCTTAGTCTCCGTATTACAGTGTTTTGTGTAATGATCTTATTTACTTCAGAGAGATACACAGAGGGAGGGATATTTATTAAATTTTATGTTTCAATTTCAGACTGACCATTTTTCCTTGGCTTACCTATGACTTAAAGAAACCCCATGATCCAGGAATATCCAGTTACTCAGTAGGCTAATGCAGGACTTTTTTGAACCAGCATCTGTCAGTATGACGGGGCTAAATGCTGATGTCACCATCAAGTCACTCATTTAACCCTGAAACTTTGGTATAATAGGTCTGGGTTTTTGTCACTTTCACCTGTTCAGCTCTTCAAACAAGATGACCTAAAATGTTGAAATTGAGTAACGCAGATTCAGAAGTATTAGAAAGGTTGTATAATTGTCTCCAATTATCATGAGACGTTGGTGACCCACCAATGAAATCTTCTACAAAAACTAAGGTCAGAAAAAAAGCTGAGTTATCAGCGTAAGTGCAACTCCAGTTTAGAGAAGGCCCTCTGGAGGAAGCGGTAAGTTTTTCTACTGTTACTTTGCAACAATTAACATATTAAGTAGTAAAGTGATCATTTTGCAGCCCATTGCTCTTGAGAAAGAGAAAGAGAAAAAAATCAGGAATACAAATCAATTCTGCAACTTTTAAAATCAAAGTAAACAGGATTTGGTATTACAAAGTTTTCCAATAATGTCTCAGTTATTACATGATCCAGTAAGACACCAACTCTATAGAGAAAAACTCTGAAGTGTGTGTTTAAGTGCACTGCCACAATCCTAAGTGTTCTTAGGAGTAGTATATACTATTAAATAGTAGTAGTAGTAGTATCTAGTATTAGATAGTAGATAGACCACAGTAGAGTGGACACCTCAGCCACAACACTGCAGCTGGGCTCACTCTGTCAGACTAGCTGAGAACCATTCAGGAGGATCTGGGACATGGAGAAAGTTTCAGACCCTTGGTCTGGTCTGCAAACAGCTTTCTTTTGCCTGGCTGCGCAAACAGGCAATGAATGGGAGGAATTGGTGAGGCTTTCCTTTGTGTTTCAGCAGAGAGACACTGGGCACCTTTGGTCTCCACTGACACTGCTGTTTAACTGACCCAGAAACAGGGTAAGCTGAGAACAGACGTCATCCTGCCCATGGGTCCTCTGGTCTATCCTAGCCATATGAGCTGATACTGTTTGCAGAAAGAACCGTACTTCCCAGAAGTGTTAAAATGCACATTATCCTCCCAAGGTGCAGTTCTTGCCATAGCTCTTAACTTCTTGTCTGGGAATGAAATCTTCCCTGCTCTTTCCATCTTGCCTAAGGGCTGAGAAATCAAGCCAATCTCTCTGAAGTCCGGAGGAGTTACTCCATCAGGTTCCAGCAGTTTTTTAAGGGTCAATGTGGACGACTCTGGCTAACAGATGCTTCTCTTTTGAGATGTCTTTCCTCAAGTTAGAATCATAGAATCATTAAGGTTGGAAAAGACCTCTAAGATCATCAAGTCCAACCATCAACCCAACACCACCGTGCCCACTAAACCATGTCCCTAAGTGCCTCATCTAGACGTCTTTTAAATACTTCCAGGGATGGTGACTCAACCACTTCCCTGGGCAGCCTGTTCCAATGTTTAACCACTCTTTCAGTAAAGAAATTTTTCCTAATGTCCAATCTAAACCTCCCCTGGCGCAACTTAAGGCCATTTGCTCTCGTCCTATCGCTAGTTACTTGGCAGAAGAGACCAAGACCCACCTCGCTGCAACCTCCTTTCAGGTAGTTGTAGAGCGCGATAAGGTCTCCCCTCAGCCTCCTCTTCTCTAGGCTAAACAGTCCCAGTTCCCTCAGCCGCTCCTCATAAGACTTGTTCTCATGAGCTGAGTTGCTACTTACTCCTCCTACAAAGCTGAAAAAGGATTTGACCATCCAGCTCTAAGGGCACTCTAGACAAGAACCTCAAAAGAAAGCACACCAGAAGGAGCCATTTTTCTTTGCTTTGCCTATATGTGTAACACTTCTGTAACATTACAGATGATGTCTATATGTAATTAATTCAGTAAATTGTTTTTCTGCTGCTTTAGTAGAACTGAAAATGCATTATGACCTCTGCCCTTCAGAATAACAGGAAGAAGACRCTGAACTCAAGAATCAGAATATAAATTTGTTACAGTCATGATCCTTTCTATCTGAACAACTCTAAATTCAAGACATTAGAAATGAATTTGTTATTTACACAACATTTTGCAGTGCTCTAAGCTTTAATGTATGTAACAAACTGTCAAACATACAGCTAGACTATTACATGTTAGAAGCTTTAATTATGGAGTGCTTCAAACATTTCTTCTATTATGCCAGCTGGTGCACTGGGACTTTAATGAATTTATAAATTTAATGGAATATGTTCTGCATTCAAAATGCCTGCAAATTGGTTACTAACCACAAATAAATGACAGATTTATCAACATATCAAAAAAAGCACAGTCCTTTCAATTGGGCCATTAAATAACCAGCCAATTGCTAAATGCTGGTAATTATTACTTAAATAATTCTGTACTATTATTTTTATTCATTTAAATCTTCAAACATATCCCAGTCTAGGGATTTTCCTACATTTTCAAATGTAAGGATTATGTCTCATATATTTATAAATGTTACTAATGTCTTTTTGAATTAAAAAAAAATCAGAGTTGAATTTGTTTCCTGATCTATTTACTATTTATCTAAAAATGTTCATGTAATTATCTTCAGCAATAGTGTACTCCTACTCATGGGATAGAAACAATTTTTAATACAAACCATATTTTTTATTGTTTGAAAGAATTCAATAAACTCAAGTACAGTCATTTATTTCTGGCCAAGACCATAACAATAAATACTAAACCAAGAAAAATACTCATGATAGTTTACTCATATGTAGTATGAACTGGAAAGCATGAGAGAAATCATGATATCACACTGCCATGAAGTGTTGAAATAGGATTCTCCTCATGGCTGAATGGAAACCTAGTCAGGTAAACACAAGCAATGACATCTCATTGGAACTCACTTCCTCTTCTGTTAGCTATTTTTCTTAAACTCTTCCATGAATTTCTCAAGTGAATGCAACATTTAAAATATTTTAGAACAACCAGGAATAAGAAGTCTTCATCTCTAGTTGATTTATCAGCTTTGAATTAAGTGGCAGTCAGAAGCTATTTTTGACCAATCCATTACATGGATGATATATTTCTATTCTTTGGCTGTGTTTACTCTCATTTTAGAACAAATTTTAGTCCTAAAAATAATGTCTGCAACATTAAAATTATTTTCCTGAAAATATTGTGTAAGGAATGTTAAGTATGTTATTTACTTAAGAGGAACGTTGATACAATATTATTCAAGCCACTGCACCTCCACATATACTTATGTTTTTCTTCTCCGACAGCATGACATGCTTCCCATATGGCATGAACAACCTCTGTATTCCAGAAGGGGTGGGTAAATACCAGTCCCTTTTATTTGAAAAGAAACCAGACATGGTTAAAAGTCAGATATTAGAATACAGGGCAAGGAAATGAGTTAGTATTTACTCATCCCAAAACTGAAGAAAATTGTTGCTATTCATATTATATAGAGCATACAATGATAAACTGAGAGGGGAAATGAATTAAAAGCTATTTAAAAAGAGAGTAAAGAACCTGATGGGTGAACTAAGTGAAAACAATAGCCATGTATAAGGCACAATGTACAAGGTGTTAAGAAATACAGTATTTGAGTCAGTAAGTATTGGACCACAATAAAGGTGAAGATTAGAGTCAGGTTTTTGATTCACTTTTTGAGAAGGGGAAGATTTTATTACACTATTTGGGAATACATAAACACATAAAACCATTATGCATTAGCCAAATCACAGGAATGTAAACATACAAAAAGTAAAAATGTAAGTGAGCAAGAAGCTAAAGGAGGGGAAGAAATAATTTTCAGCTGATTTTGCTTTCAAATATATTTGGATAGCTTCCCCTAAGCACAAGAGACATACACATATCTGAGGGAAGTTTCTAGATCAGTACCAGGTCATCTGAGAGTTGACATTTGGTTTAGAGGAAATAAAGATACATTATAGTACTGAGAAATATGTACAAGTACAAAGTGAAAATGAATATCAAGCATGCAGGAGTAACAAATCCAGACTGTTACTGAATTAAAAAAGAGAAAACAAGTTTACTTGAACAGAACTCAGGTCAGAGAAAAGAAAAGACTGGGCAAGGCAAAATGGAATCTCATTACACTGTAAAAGACAGGAGGAAATATAAGACACCATATCTTTTAATGAGAGCTATTTATACAAAACCCTTGTTCTTAGCTGGAGTAAATTCATTGACTTCAGAGAAGTTACAGCAGACTAAAATCTTGCATGCATCTATTTCGACAAAATGAGTTTCATATTACATAGAATATTATAGCAGAAAACATTTACCATTCTAATAATAGCTCATAGAATAGACCGTATTACATTGTTGCCTTCAATAGTAATGGATTCAACATGATGAGGAAATAGATTCTTAATTTCTTTAACTATATGGGAATCTTTATTCTCTTATGTATTTGGAGATGTCAGGATGGAACCCTATTTGCATCTGTAATTTTCAATGAGACTTCTAGCCAAAGTCTTGCGGTTTTTTTCTTTAATTTATTTTCTTTCAGTTTGTCTTTAAATACAACTCTGAATAAATCAATTCCATTCTTCTACATCTTTCATCCTCCCCTCAGAAAAATTAACTTTGGGCAAAGTAAATTCCCAAGACTTTGAAAATTACCAGAAATATCAGTATACCTCATTAGTGTCATTTAATATATTAATGAAGAATGCTGATGTCACCAAAACTGAGCTCCTAGGCTGACAGCTTCCAGCCACTAAAGAAGTATCTGAGGGTCAGGAATTCTTCAGTTTGCAGGAATAAGTGCATGGATTTGGCTGGAAATTTTAAAACCAAAACATCTCAAATGAGTCACTTTAGTCTCAAGTAAAATAGCAATTCTTAAAGAGAAACATCAGACAAGAAAAATCAGTGGTAATTGATGTTAATTTGCCCAAATGAATACTCTGGACTCTACCTTCTGGGAACCAGAAAGCAGGTCTGAAAAAGTACAAGACTCTAGGGAAAAAAAGCCAGTTCTTAGATGAATCTGAAGTTAATGTTCTACTCTACCACTTCCAAAGACTTAGGAGAATCCTTTAAAATATTCGTGTGTAAGCAAGAATCATGACTCCAACCAAGGAGACTAAGGATTCTGGAGCATTTGTATTTGTGGGAATGCAGGCATAAACAGTGTCTCATGAAAAAAACAATAAAAATATCATATTTATATCAAAATGAGCTATTGCTTTGGCTTGTGGCAAACTATCCAGCTGGAGGTTTCTCTATGCTTGCCTCTTAAATCCTTAACAGTTTTAAAAAACAAGTATCATATAATGTAAATGAACACAAAATATAGTCCAAATTTCAGAGGACTGTACTTGACAGTCTTATTTAGTTATCCTATTGTTCTCTGCAATCTGGGTGTACAGTCTGACTCAGGCGGTCAGAATATTTTTCTTATTAGAACAGCTAGATGGTGTCAAGTTATCTTCTGAAACCATACAGTTTAAGATATCCCACAGATTTTCATTTTGAGTGCTGGGCCATTACTACCTTCAGTGGAGCGATTTTTTCTGGAAAATAAATACTTGTTTGTAATGCTACAGCTGTGCATCACAACAATCAGGCAACAAGGCATAGCAGCTTCAGCACTTCATCATACCTTTTTATTTTAGTGGTAAAAAGAGGTGGTTTGGATCAAGAAAGTTTAAGAAACATTCATCAAGGGACCAACATGTCCCTGTGACCCTTTGACAGTTCCTTGCAGTCACTGTTGTTGATATAACTCAGGTTCTTTTATTCTTATTTACTCCTTTGTGTTTATTGAGACAAAAATGGGTCGGTGTATGTGTGTGTCTATTGAGAGAAACCTAATCCCAAAGTTTCAAAACCATTTGCCAATTTTCTCCCCCAACTTAAAACTTCCGGTAATCCCTGCCATCTCTCTAACCCCATAAGCAATACTGCAAGTATACTATAACCTCCCTTTCAGCGCTTTTTTTGCTAAAATTACCTTTCAGCTCTGCTGCCCGTGTGAGGTAATTAGTGACAGCACACAGATAGCATATTGCTGCTGTTCTTATAAGCAGCCTTTCGTCACCTTCTGATGCTAGGACCAAGAGGATTATAACACTGATGTTTCCGATTCATTTGCATTTTCCAAAGCTTTTATATATCTAAGTCACGTTTAAATGCACTTCAAAAGAGGCCTGTATAAAAAGAGATAGAATCAAAGCACCTAACAAACCTCTGCTGGTGCTATTTTGGCATTAAGGATGTACTGGAAAACTAGACAGATCACTTGTCATACTTTTCAATCCTAGTAGAAAAGCTAAACTGAGAAAACTATCAAAGTATAAGAAAGTGTTGAACTGAGGCAGTTCACCAAATAATACAAGGAAAGGTCTAGACAAGTTTTAGGTTCTAGAAAGCAACAGTAATGTTCTCCTGGTACTATATCATAATGTCAGTTAGTCCAAACTGAAAAAAAATAGAATAAACCCTTTGATCTTTCAAAGATAGTGAAACCAACATAATACGTACTATCTGTCTCCTGTGATCAGCTAATATTGGCAAATATTTCCTTTGAAACCAAAAGGCTGATGAAAAGACACTTTTTGCACTAGATGGACGGCATGTTTTTTGTAGCAAGTGAATGACCTCTTTTCCTTAGGGTGAAGCAAAAAGCATAATCTTAGAAGTTGTGTAATTTCTTATACATTTTCTTGTTGCATATTGCAACATTGATTTTGGTTATAGAAATAATTATAGTAGTCATTATTTGAACACTTTATCCAAAAATATCAAATAGTTTTTCAAATAATTTTTCCTTTCTTACTTTTTCAAGTTATTTTGAACACTTGAAAGAAGATATCTCCACATAGGACATACGTTTATTTCAGAGAAGAGAAAATAAATTAGAAACCATAACGTAATTGTAAGTATCCTTAACATATTCACAAAACACCACTATTGGAAACTTTAGTCATTAACATTGGCCAGAAAATAAAATGGTAGTAAGAAAAGTATTGATTCTTGGGTGTTTAGTTTTGATATGGAACAAACTCAGTAGCTTTTGAGATTTAAGAAGCAAAGGGTACTTAGCTGATATGTGAAAAATCCAGGCTCAAATTCCCACTTTGCCTGATTATGTTTGTTTTTAATAAAAATTTTCATTCTGTTTCTAAGAAGCTTCCCTAATATTTTTTTACTCTTTCACCTGGCCTGTTGCTATGAAGAGTCTCAATCCTCTCAAAAAGCAAATTCAATGCGATTTTTTTACTCATTTAATCGGTAGCAATTTTTCAAAGACTGGATTTCTGAGTAGCCTATTAAAAATATTTTTTATTGAAACTCTTCCTATGAAGTCTATTCCACAAAATTTAGTCAAAAGAGTTCTTCCCGGATTTTACTATAGCTGTTATTTTCCTTATAAATAGCAAAACCATTCATAAGTCTGCAAACAACACATAATGAGACAGATTCTTAGAGATGGCCTCAAGTTTTTCAAGGTCTCTCTTGGGAGTACAAATAATTGTGTTACAGCTCTCAGTGGGTGAGCAACAGGTTCTTACTGAAACATTCTGGAGTTGCTGCTTCAGATATTCATTAATTCCCCACTGGTTTCCAACTTCAGATGACTTTGCTTCTTTAATGTGGTAATCCTTGTTTCAGTTTTCCTTCTGAAAAATGTTTCATCTTTTGATGGGCTTTTTAGTCAGAACATGTATTCAGCCCCCCTCTAGGATTAAAAGAGGAAGAAAAGACTCCAATACAATTAATGTAAAAATACTTCAGCCCTCATCCAGATCACTGAAGCCTGTTACTATCCACCCGAAGCACCATGTTTGCCTCCCCCAAGGTAAAGAGTTGCTCCCTCAGATCACAACAGTCCTTATCCTGTTACAGCTGTCAACATTTTTCAAGACTCTCAGCTTAAACCAATCTTTAATTCTCTTCATTTGGCAGCTTTAGGACACATTTGTTCAAAAGTTACTTTGAAATAATTCAGAAGTACTTAGTTTTCTTAAAAGTAATTTTTCTCGTTGCTTGGGATAAAAGTACCAACAAAGATGCTCTACCACCCCTTCCGAAAAGAGCAAACAAAGGATTTCACAGAAGAAAAATATCACCTTTACACTGAAATGCACACAGCTGCTTTATTTATCCAGGCCATTCTGGGTGCACACTCTGCTCCTGACCAGGTTTCCTATAACTTTCTCACGTTGCCTAACACAAATCCTTACAACCCAACCCAACCCAGTCCAACCCCCTTCTCCCCCCAGCTCAATTCAACTCAACTCAAAGCTTAGGACCTCACACTCACACAAGTCTTTTATAGCCCTAAGGTCACAAGACTTCTAATGCCCATCATTCTTATACTACATTTCCCAAAATGCTTGTAGTCTGGCATTAAAGAGTCAATATGAATGCAGTAAAAAAAAAAAAAAAAAAAAAAAAAGAGAGTACCATTTATGTCTTCAGTTTTGCAGGACCTTCCTCATAGCACCGCCACTTTGGAGATACATTATGGAGTGCATGTCTGAATCATCAGTTTATTTCAAAAAGAAAAGTGATTTGGGCTTTTTGATACATTACCTGTTCTTCTATATTGTTTATGGCAATGAATGCTACTTCTAATACCAGGTGAATAAGGCAAGGTGAGTTTCTCTTCTTTCATATGAAATCCCCTTTTTTAACCTAACATGCTGTTCACTCATGCCTGTCAGTCACCAATCCATTCATTCTGCTTTCTCACATCTGCTTTTTCCAACACTCACAACAGGTCTTTAGCCCCAAACAAATATCTGCATGTTCTTTCAATCTATCAATTAATTCTGCTCCTGAAACTCTGTATTATTCCAATCTTTCAGCTTTCATATTAATTTTCTTCCTGCAGACCCACCTAAGGAATCACATGAGCAAGTTCCTAAATGCAAGTGAATTTTGTTTTAAGTTGCTCAAGGTTATCAGAATCCAACTCATCCTGTTGCTTAATATGATTCTTTTAAAAATGCAAAGTTTGAAACAAATGGAATTTGATACTTTTTTTTTTTTTTAGGTTGCATTATTGTAACAAGATGTTTTCTTCTTGTTTCAAAATCATCACTTGATAAGAAAATAAACTAGGACTTCCTAGAAATTGATGTTGGTAAAATTACACCTGAAGTTACAGGAATACACCTTAATTAATAAAAAGGAAGTTTGTTGCTGGAGGTGGCAGAGATGGATTAGAAGTAATGCACATCATTACTTCTATCACATATTTGCAGGAATAGACTGCAGCAGCTGTGAGATTGCATAACTGATCCTAAAATATCTCTCGGCCAGAGCAGTAAATCAGATGCCACTAAAACTAATCAGAAAATTCTCTATGACTTCTTGTTGGTGTTGGAAAGGGATGATTTACTGAAAACAGAATATTTTATGAAAATTCACCTCTAAGTTCAGAAAGAAACATTTGTTAGGTTTGTTTGCTTAAAATGGCAGAGAAAATGCTTTGTGAGCTCCAGAAAGGTCATTGTGGTGAACGATACCAACCTCGGAAATAGGAGACCACGTTTAATAGTCCGTTCTCCCTTTGAAACCAGGTATTTTACATTCCCAGGGAGTAATCTCATGATGGGTCTGCAGAATCAGACTCTTACACTTTACCTTTGCAGTTTTCTGTCATTTCTGTTAAGTATCTCTTGAGCCAGAAGAAAAAGACACATAGTGTTGCTTGGTGGATGGGTAGCGGACAGATAGTGTGGGCCACTTAATTAGGATGTGAGAGTTCAAGATTCCCTACATCAGTGAGTACTCATTTATTAAAAAAGAAAAACTCTGACAGGAGACACTCAGAGAAAACTTACATCACTTGTCAAATAAGAAGGACTTATCTATGATGCAGGGTTGGTAAAATCAAGACTTTTGCCTGGGTCAGGTAAAGTAAAAGCTTAAATGTGTAACCCCTCTTCTTCCAGGGGACATGCTTAATCTGGTAGGTGGAACCCTCTAATAACAGTCCCTTCTGGTTTTGAGATGAATTTTTTTGAGGCAAAGCAACTATTTCTGCACTTTAATTGCTACCTACAAGCTAAAGCCAAATCCTGAACACGATGTTAATGTAAGGCATTGATTCTTGCTGTCACTCTTCTTTGTGTATCTATTCCCTTCCCCTTCTTATTTCATATCTCTCTTTTTTTTTTTTTTTTCTTTTCTGCTTAATAAGGCTTAGCCAGGCAAGATTTCAACTCTTGTAACATTGCTGTGAATCTGTGACCATAATGACAGCTAAAAGCAGTTTAAAAAAACCCCACAAAACAAAAAAAAAAACCCCAAACATTATGCTCGTTCAAGTTTGCAGATCTTTGACGGGCTAAAAAAGCTATACAGTTGTGGTTTTTTGTCTTTTTTCTTTTTTTTTAATAGAGAAGCTGCAAGCGAAGTAAGCACCATGAAAAACATATTGCTTCTCCATTTTGAGTAATTTTTGTCTTGTTCTGTTTTCAGGGAACTAGGACTGAAAAAGCAATGACTGCTTCAGAAACCTCCAGCTAATTTCTGTTCTTTTCTTTTAGGACAGCTATTATCATATTTTAACACTGTGAGAAAGACTATTAAATTGATGCTTCTTTTCTATAAGTCTTTATAGAGATAAAGTAAAAAGAAATATGTTAAATATGTGTCTTAATATTTTACATTGCAAATGATCTTTCTCTTGTATTGAAAAAGGTAGAGGGGATTCTATATRATGTAATTTCAACCCATTTAAATCAATGCTTGCAAACTGATGTCTCAATTGAGGAACCTAAATGGAAAAAAAACATTGTGACTTGATTCTTTTGCAAAAGAAATTTAACAAATGAACAAACAAAACTAATATAAAATAGAAGAAAAAAGAACAAAGTTAGTTTTTCAGCTGCTACTAATTGTGGTTAGTACTTGATTATTCAGTTCACCAGTTCGCCAACCATGGTTTTGTGGTGTTAATATAAGAGAAAGGATTTAAAAAAAAAAATTAGTGTACTCAAACCACCTGTAATAGTTCATTAGTCACATATGGTGATCTTAGCATGAGGCTTGGCACATGTAGGGTTTGGCCCAAAGATTTCCATGTTTGCACCCCTCAGGTGATTTTAATTTTCTACACAGAAATCAGCGTGTGCCTTTTCAAATGGATGGTTCACCCTTGTTAAGACCTTTAAAAATAACAATTAAAAGCTGTGGATGAAACAACTTTGCTAAGCTGTTGCAACGGTGGAACAGAGGTAGGTGAAATACTACACAAAACTTAATTTTCCCTTTAAGAAGGAGAGAAACAGGATATTCACCTGGGCTCTTCCCTTCCTACTAAGTAAATTTTTACTCATCTGGCTGGAAAATGGCAGCCAACATCCTCAACTCTCCACACCTACAGGGTGTGGAGAGCCATGGAAAGCATTGTGCAGTTTTGTTATTATATCTGAAATCAGGATACTGGATGGCATAGCCATTAATCAGGTATACTCTGAGGCTCAAGATGGCTAACCATGGCACACGAATAGTCATGAAGAATCCTCTTTTCTCTTATTAAACTGCTGAGAAAACAACCTGAATATATTCGACCTACCATATACCTGCACATTGCCCTGATGAAGTCAGGGAATAGTACATATGGGACCATTGATTCTGAATCACATCGCAATGGCTCTGCAAAATTGAATTCTTACAGAGCGAGTATTCAGGCATGGCTTCAGGGCAGTCACCGAGGCTCCATCTTGTAGCAGGAGATATATGCTAGCTTTAAACTAACTAGGTTGAGTATTGCTATCAATGTAGCCATAGCAACACAGACCTTAGCCTGCGCTCATCTCTGGTCTGCGGCAGAGACRTGCTAACAGCCAGAGCACTTGCTAGTTAGTCTAAAGCTAGCTTGGGTATGCCTGTTTGATCTGAAATGCCTGCACTAAACACCTACCCTGAGACTGCTAGGAGACAGATAACTCCACTTTGAAAATCTTTGTGCATACCGGCTATCTGCTGGAAGATTGGACCTTCAGATTGGGCAGTATTTGAAAGAAGAATGGTTTAAAAACAGGTCGTTTCAGTTATGTGAAGGGTATGATGGGTGCTTTTCTAGAATGGGACTGCTTGAACATTTTATTACTGTTACTGTTATTAGTTGCCATTGTTTTTGATGTTGTTGAATACAACAGAGCTCTAACTTATGTTTACTCTCTTCCAGATACACTTGCACACATATATGCATAAACATCAACAAATAAAAATTTGCCCAAAGGAATATATAATTTGAAAGACAAATCCGAAAATTCTAGCATTTCAAGGGAGTTTCCTGTTGGTAATGTATTTGAGGTTTTGAAGCTGTTAAATATTATAGTACAAAAGACCTCATAATTATCCGAAGAGAAATATGTAATGGATGTGGGAAAGGTCTATATGTAAGGAAACTGAAAAAGGAACACATTTTGTTATATGGTTGTTTCATCTACAAATTTAATGCCTATTCTGTTTCCTGGATAATTAATGAAACATAAATAAAACATGATTTTGATGGAACAAATCGCTTGCTTTCCTTTTGTTTGTGGTTCTTCAGTCTATACAATCCATTGGGGATGGAGTTCATAATTTAATACAACTTAAATAAATTTTAAAGTAAGATTTTTGAGGCTGTTGCAAAATATTGCTCACTTTTAATTTACTTTCATTACACATCTGTCTCTCTGGATATGGTCAGACCTTTTCCAGTGGATCATTTATTGACAAAGAATATTTAGCTCAAAGAGAGATATTTGTGAAAATGTGCTGGTTTATGCAAACTACATTTAAAAATATAGTATTTTGTGACTGATGAAATATTCGGTTTGACATTTTTAGAACAGATCTCTTCATTTTTTTATTTTATTTGTAAAATATTAATGTTAAGATTCTTCTTACCTGAAAGAATGTTTTGATTTCATCAACACGAACAACAACACGCAACTAGATTCTTCCTTATTTTCATTTATTTAGAAACAACATTTTTCCCATTTTTTCTTTAGAATAGAAAATGCAATATCTGGAAAAAATTATGGAAAATGAAATGATCTACAAACCTTTCCTCCACACTTAAATATCTTCATTTTTATACAAAGAAGAAGTTAAGCTTGTCCATTAACATATCATTTTCATAGTCTTTTGCTAATACCTAT
Organism: Phoebastria nigripes; assembly: GCA_035582835.1. Lineage (NCBI taxonomy): Eukaryota > Metazoa > Chordata > Aves > Procellariiformes > Diomedeidae > Phoebastria > Phoebastria nigripes. The sequence goes on along the minus strand of JAYKAV010002897.1, from coordinate 584,965 downwards.
AATAGTAACCTTATTCTCATGTCTATTAGAAAGATTAATTGTGAGAAGGCAATATCAACTTTAAGTAGGAATATTCCTCTCATCTTTCCTTAGTGTTTTTTAATTCTTATACATTCAAAACCTTCTCCAAAAGGAATGGAAGCTTGCTTAATTAAGGATGACTATACTGCCAAGAGGAATTATTGACAAGTACTTTTCAGTTAGAGATTTTTTTTTTTTATGTATGGATTTTGAGGGTTAACTTGGGTCAAGTTTTCAAGTTTTTCTATACAAACCTTTACCACAGAGGTTTCCAAATTAGATGTAATTTCCGCAGGTGGTAATCCTGGTAGGTGCGGGTAAGAATAGTGAACCTGACAGAAATTCAATAGTTTCTATATACGCTCAGACTTATGAGCTCACTGAAAGCAAAGCTAGAAACTCAAAACAGGGTCTTGCACCGCACTGCACTGTTCAAGAAGGCCCTGCCTGTTTCTTTTTATCTTCCTTATTAACTCATGTTCATCACTACATTTTTCAGCTAGAAAACAACAGTAACTGTTCAGTGAATGGGRAAATAAGCTCAAAAGCATTGCTTCCTGCTGTGAAAGCACTGAGAAAGACAGAAAAGGAGAGAAGTGGCTGGCTATGGTCCTCCATAAAGTCTAAAAATTAACCTCTCTCCCAACAGCTTTCATCTCAGAGCAATGTAGAACTTCACTGTGGCTTTTCAAATAAAGATGGGGAGATCCCTGCTCCTGCACTCCAACAACTGTGCTGTGAAGAAAACGGTAGCTCTCAAGTGACAATCTCAAACAAACCATGATGTCCAAATACTCACCCATTAGGCCTACTGCTGATTACATCCTTGCCAAGAAGCTATTCCAAAGTCACTTGTGGGGTGTTGTCCTCTGCTGAAGCTGGATTTTCAGATGGTCCAAGGCAACTGTTGAGAAGTCCTTTCTCAGACATGTGAAAATTAATTTTACTCAGTGACAGATTTTTTAACCTGAGTGATGCTAGGCAGAAAGTGTATACGCCCAGACATTTCTGATGGTCAAAATCTTTTCAAATTCATTTGGAAGGTGGAAATATGGGTAGCATTCTCTCTTTCAGTAGGACTGTTGGTCAACCATTGACCCTAGCAGGTGGCCTGGGTGCTTTGTAATGAAGAAATTGTGCTGTAAGACAAAACAAGCTACTTGCAAAGAACAGATTTTCATGGAGGTCCCTTCTCATTCCTTGGATGAAGAAATGTCGCTGGCTAATTATAAGACTTGAAGAAAAATGGAAAGTGGCTTGTAACAAGTTTAGCAGCTGCTTTTGCAGTCATTCTTCTGTTGGAGCTGCTAATTCAGGAATGGTTCCCATCCATTTAATTTTTGATGGAGTTTACAGAACATTCTTTTCTCTAGAATGTTGAGCCTTTGTTAAGGATTTTTTTGTGACATTTGTGATGATATCCCAATATACAAGCTATAAAACATCTTGCAAATCCCATCACCATGTTAAATAAGGTCAGTCTCTTTAGTAGCTGTTGTTGGAAGAGGCAGCAGAAAGATAAACTTGGTCCAACCTTTGGTAAGCAGTGATTCACATGAAGAGAAAAGAGACTTTCTCAGATTTAAGCCAGCTGTAAGTCTGTCCCCTCTGCTTCAGCTGGCTCTGCAGGGGATCAGCAGCAACCGAATGTGAGGTCCTGTCAACACCTCTGCCTAACTGTCAGGTGCTGGATGCCCAGGGTTTGGATGCCCAGGGTCTGGCTGCCTGTGCTCCAGGACAGCTCTGACAGTGCAGCAGCCCAGCCTTGAAGTAGACAGCTGTTTGTTGGAAGAGCTGTGCAAAACCGCTGTGGGGGCTTGTTCCCCTTCTCTCAGGGGCTGCTCTTGCCTCAGTTACTTTGCAGCTGTGCCCGTATTCGGCCACATATACCCTTGATCTGGAGCCTGAGCCTGAGCTTGAGCAGTGCTAGCTGACTCTGGGCACMGTCACCAGACCTGGTATGCTCTTCTTGCTGGAGTACCATGGGGCTGCATCCTGTGTGGGTCTGCTGCCAGCCGTGCTGCAACCCCCAGCTCCCTGAACCTTACGGAGCTTTTCCTCCCCACACACTAAAGGCCAGACTGAGGAGCAGGAAGGCATCTGGAAAAGACAAAGGTATAACAGGGGTGAGGAAAATGGTACAGAGCACTGTTAACAGGGGGATGTGAGTGCAGGAATTTTGTCTTCTAGCTTTTCCATCATAATGGAGTGACAGTTCTAATCTGGATTTTTGGCACATGCTTATGAACAGGACTACACAGTCATGAAGAAAGGCTGCTTTACAGGGAGTAAGCTGACCTGTCCATCATCTTGCACAGGTACTGTAGCTTGTGGCTGAGGGGTTAAGAGGCACAAATCAAGTGCAGGTAGTAGGTGCATAGAAGATATCGGTGGATTAATGAAGTCTGGGGGATCCTTCTTATCCAAAACAGAGATTACTACTGTTAAGCTTCTCTGAACTTGTGTCTGCGCTTTTTTATATACTGTGAGATAAGATTTTATTTGCTCAAAATCACAAGTGGTCAAATCTGAGAGGAGGGAGAAAGGAAGGTCGAAGGACGCAGCAGCTGCAGGTGTATACAGGAGCTGCTGAAAGGCAAACGGGCAACATCCACAGGCATGGAAGTGTCACTGGCCAGTAAGACCCGCCAGTACTGGCCAGTGTTTTCCCAGACTCACTGTCTGTTACTTACAATTCCAATCAGTATTCAATATCTCTTTTTTATTATACCTCTGCAGCTTACCCTACTAATGATAATCTATTTTAAAGTTTATACTGTGCTAAGAAATAGAGATCATTATTTTGAATGTTAAACCCTTAATTTTACTACATGGCTTAAGCAGCCATGAGATAGCTTGTACGTAATCATATTCTATTCTGAGAGAACCTTTTCCCTGTGTACCTATTGTTATATAAAAAGGCTGATACACCCTTTCTGTCACAGTCAGTACGTGTCAATATAACTGTGTATATGAGTTGCTGTGGGTGAAAGTAACTGGAAACATACTGGTGAGCTTAGGTTCAGGTCTTGGATTTGTTTGGTAATCCAAGGAGCATATTCTTAGGCATAGGGTATTTTCCTGAATCTTCTTCCAAGCTTTGACATTTTAAGTCTGTATGGACAAGAGTTCACAGAGTTCCTAACAAGACCATGCTATTTTAGGTAAAAGCTGGTATGTATAAGAAAAGCTAGTCCTAGCATTAGTGTAGGGAGAGCTAGGGTTAAAAAAAAAAAAAAAAAAAAAAAAAAAAAAAAAAAAAAAAAANAAAAAAAAAAAAAAAAAAAAAAAAAAAAAAAAAAAAAAGAAGAGAGAGAAAGCTTTGAAGCTCAGGAATGATTGATCTGCTTCTTTCCAAGTAATAAAAGTAGGGAAACATTTTTGAAGCATTTTTATTACTCTGAACCTTTGTATCATCAATAATTTAATAAAGTATGTCCTAGAGAAAACTTGAAGAATCTGACAGAAACATTTGAATAGTATTTAGACAGCCTTAGCTAGTAAAATGGTCCATCAACCTCCTAGAAGTAATCGAGAAAATATAGTTCCAAAGGTATTTGATAGAGGAATACCCAGAGAGAAATACAGGGTTATGAGTCTTTCCCCAAATTATTTATTGGTCTTTCTCCAAAAACAGACCTACAAAGCAAGGATGAGGCTGTGTCTTGCTGCTGTCAGATGTCTTGCAGAACTTGAGGGCTGAATTACATATCTTTCTAAGAGCAGTGGTTCTTTTTTGTTTTACACAGTTTATACTTGCACTCTAAGCAAATATAGCTATAGTGACAAGATGCTATCTCCTTGTACACCAAAATTTTGCAGAATCTAACCTTTATTAGAAAAAAGGAGTTTTAATTCTTAATGTGCTTTATATAAGCACTTTTTTGCTTAATTTGCATGGTATTTTTACATCATTTTCTTAATCAAACAGTTTGTGTCAGTTTATGATGTGTTTCTTTACACGAGCTATTGATTCTTGTTCCTTCTGAACATTTTTTGGTCACCTTCAAGTTTGCTTACTATCACTCATGAGATTTTAGGTCAACATCAAACATATTATTGTGAAAAAAATCAAAACATTAAACTGCAGCAAAATTTAAAATATCGCTAATGTAGCAATCTTAGCTGACTCACATAGTCAGCTAGTTACATTAGATAAAAATAATTTAAAACTGCATAAACAATTTTAAAGATAATTTGTACCTAAGATTTCTTTTATTATCTGCAGTTATTAGGTTGTATTCTTATCAGGTCATATGACTTATCAGCTTATATTCAGGATCAGTAGGTCTCTATAGTTACTATATATTTAATAATTTTCCTGAGCAATTTCCTCTGAGTGAGTGGAATTGTATTTTAAATGTAGAAGTTCTGTAGACAACACAGTAAGCTGACTATAATTAAAAGAACCCATATTGTTTATCCTGAGAAACTGCACCCAGCTATGCCCCAAATTTCATGCAAGCTGTATGATGCTTGCCAGATGGATGAGACTATTTAGCTATTTCTGCACCTTTCAGGTTTATATATCTCTTAAATGACATCTTAAGACAACATTTCTTTTTTGTTCTTTCATTTTGTAAGTAATCTCACCTAAATTACTGTTCTGGAAGCTTTTTCTTCTACAAAAGCTTCAGAAAATACTATAAAGATAATTACATTTTTATACTAAATAGGACTAGACTGCATGGCTTTCCTGGTTGTGAAGCCATGCGCATTTTAAGTTAGGTACCTGCCAGGACCAAAAATGGGATTCTTATTGTTTTTCTGTATTGTCCTCTACAGTTATGCTTCCATTCTTCTTTTTATGATCTTTGAATTTGACTAGTAGTCAATTGCACTTGGAGACAGTGAATCACCCATCAGATAATAAGATGAACAGTATACTAAGTAGAAGGCAATATTTTATTCCAGACCGAATATCTTTATGATCAGGCAAAGGACGCACATATGAACATTGTGCTGTTTTGATACTCATAAAAATGCTCTAACTTACTGAGGAAGAGAAAGAAAAATAAAAGAATGAGAAAGGAAATTTTCACCTTTAAGAGAAGGATACCACTTGTAGCATTAAATTATAGAATCAAAGTTTCTGCTACTGTTTAGAAACTATTCTCACCCGGACACCTGCAAAAGATACTGATGAGCTGGGCCAAAGAAATCAGGAGTAAATATACATAAATGGTACAGAGATGTTGTCCCAAAGTCTATGACATATAAAGCTTTCTTGCTTCCTTCTGCCCCAGAAATTGGCAATGAGGCTTTTCTCTACCATGAGTTCAGAAATCTGTTTTCATTGAGATATGGAGGCAAATATATACTGTGGTTTATTATCTAAGAAGAGGAAGAGGACAAAATCTTTGAACACTGCCCCAGAGTACAAATTTTATTTTGGTTGTTTTGCAGGTATTTATGCTCAAATCGAATCATATGTCCCATACTAAATGCAAATAACAATACCTTTTACTGTCTTTTCTTCAGTATCAAGTTTAGCTTTCCTGATCAAAACCCCATTCAAAGGCAAACTAAAAATTCAACAAAGTTAGAAAAGGAGTCACCCTTCYACCCTTGGGGCTGCCATGTATCTCTTCTGCATATTGGGAAACAGAGAGCTTCACTCTTCTCTGATTCCTTTTGTTCTTTACACATTTCATCTCCAAGAGGAAGAATTCCAATAATTCTCTTCCCAGTAAATAGGCAGTGCTGGGAAGTCAGTTCTAATCCTTAGAAAATGGGGCTGAATCCTGTAGCAATAACCATACTGAGTAAGCCATCACACGGTATCTTTTTTTTGTTTCTAAGAGACTGCATTTTATCTTCAAATTAATAAGAATTATGTACAGAAGCTCTTCTTGTCCAAACCAATTTCCTCTTGCAGTTTTCTTTTCTGTTCAAATCCCTAGCCAGCAGTCATGCAGAGATAAAAACTCCTGAAGCTGCTCTGCTTTTTAAATCCAGTGGCACAGGCAGCACTTCACAGACAGCTTGTACAGCACACATGCACAAAAGTGACTTGCTGATTGGACTGACACGTTCTGTCCTGTAAATCAGCACAGAGAATTAGTGATCACACAGGAAATCATCCCTCTAGGAAAAAATGACTTTTATTCGGATTTGTGTAAACATTCAGAAATAAAACATACTGGAAAAATCTGCTTTTTCATCCTTTGTTCCTCTTTTTCCTTCAAAGGAGTAAGAATGTAAACTTGTTGCAGTTTCTATACCCTTTTTTTGCTTGGACAATTTCCATCAAATTCACTTTAGTTCCTGTATGTAACTCTGAATGAACTCTCATAGTCCGATTCCAAAGACACATATTACTTGTTTCTGCTACAGTGGGGACATGACAAGGTGTCATTGGCCTGGTAGGCCTATTGTTTCCAGTTCTACGTGCATCCATGTCTGAGCATCTGGTGTAAAACGGCATGCTGATTTTGGTAAGATCTCCATGGACACCAAATATTATTACAGAGCAGGGAAGATTTCACACAACATATGTCTTATTATGGAAATTGTTCATTGTTCAAGTTTGTGAACACTTATGGAGAAGTGTAATGATATACACTATTGTACAGTAATCTATTGTTTTGTTTAGGTTGTTTCTTTGTATTTTTGAACAATTTACTGCTTTATGTAAGATCCTATACTGTCGTCTTTTTTATAATCCCAGACTGTTAAGTTAACGTCTCTTGCCATTAGCACCCATTTTAAAATTTGTTTAATGTTATGCAAGTTTAATTCTGACAACATTCATTTATTAACCCACCTCTTTATGCAGTCAAAATTCCACTGGCAGCAATGTGAGAATTGCTTATATTAGGACTGCTAGAGCTGATTGTCAATACTGTTCCTTGATGAAAGAACACAGGCACTCCTTACCAAAAATAATTCAGCTGGCACAATATTTATCAGCATCTCCATGCCATGTTGACAAAACACTGTTTTGCACAGGGTAACGTTCTCAGCTGAGTAGACTTGGAATGAAAAATCAGAAGACCTTCTGTGCCACAGGGAGTAGTGATGGTCCAAATCCAGCTCTCCATAGAATTGGTAAGGTCGGGAAACCTAACTCTTTTTAAATAAGTTAAAAAATTATTATGTGATTAGATTGTGTGAGAAAAATAGGAACTGGGTCAATTGAGAAGAATCAATAAATCCCCAAAACAGCTTCTCCTTGCTCTTAACTCCAGTAAAAGCCATTTTGAAAGATGAATGTGAAAGATAGCTGTGACCACAGGTGCTACCAGGGCATAATATAGTTAGTTCCCTGAGGTATTTCAGCCAAGGAAATTGGTATCATTCCTGTCATTTCTTTTAGTTACTTTATGCCATCAGACATAGTAGTTTTGCCCTGAATAGATTTCAGCTAATGGTTTGGTAATCAGCTACTAAAGATAGATAAATCGATATGCAGACATATAAGAATATATAGACAATATTCTCCCGCCTGTATCCCTAGTAAACCTCAGTGACCTGAGAAGACTCTACATTATTTTCTGTGAAGTAAGCTGATAGCTCCAGCCCATGCCATGAAATGGGAGCATTTTAGATTATTAAAGCTGTTCATGGTTCAGTGCAATTTAGATGGGACGTCATTTAACAGATTCTGTGATGGCATCTTCTGTCTCCAGGGCTTAGACTTTCAAAAATCCCTCTTGCTTGTCTCTATTTGTCTGTTTTCTGCTACTCATGTGAGTGTGCTTACATTTTGCTTCTATAAAATGCTATCAGAAAACTATGGGAGGTACCTGAAAAGAAGTGAATACTTCAGTGCCAAGACATTAATATCAATTAACAGTGAATGTGTCATAACTGTTTTTAGGTCTCTCATTTCGTATTTTTTTGATGAGGTGAGGTTCTCTGGAAGTAAATTTCATAACTGACTTATGTCGTGTGGTTACAAGCTTCATCGTTCATCGAGGCAGCAGTTACAGAGCAGCTGTAGAGGGACCCACCTTCTGAGGACAGAAATGCATGGAGGGAAGCGGGAAGGAAACAACCTTTCTGGACAACGTGAATGAGAAGGACAACATAAATACAAATCAATTTAGGAGAGGCTGGTAAGGGTTGCCTGGGGCAACAGATAGGTGGACTACTTTAAATTGGCACCTTTCCTACAGCAGCAAACAAAGTGAAGGAACAAAGAAGCTTTCAGATAAGACTGCTCTTGAGACATCTGACGCTAGCTGCCTAACAAAAAAATGAAAGCATTTTGATCCCATTAGCCACTTCCCCTCCACACCTTAAACATGGCCGAGAAGTTCAGACTTCTATCACAGAATCAGATCAAAGTTGTTGAGCAACAGCAAAGGACAGCTGTTGAAATCCCAAAGATGACAATGGCTCCTCTGGAGGCAATGAGGGGCACTTGGTAGACTTCACATGTGCAGTGATTTGAACAGGTACTCAAGGTCTGTATATAGGGAGGACACTGAGACAATATTCCTGAGGTTGTGATGGTTAAGATGGCAAACCAGAACCTTTAAGGATGATCTTTGTGTGAGTTGCTGTGGTTACTGGAAATCTGGGGCAGTGGCTCAGCACTGCTGTGAGCAAGAGGTCTCTGTGGAGCACCAGGCATCATAGCTAGCTAAGGCCTCTGCAGGGAACCAGGAGAGTCATTAAAGCAATTCAGGGGAAAGGTTGCTATGTGAGCACAAAAGGAGAGTGTGAAAAACATCCTACTCTATTTCTCTGCTATGCAGACTATCTGCACAGAAGAGAAGAAACTTGTTGTTCTCAGCTGAAACTAGGTAGAGGTATAAAGATTAAAGCTGAATCATTTGCCTTAGAGGGTATACAAGGTAAACAACACGTCACCAGCATGGACAAGGTAGCTGTAGGGGAATTTTGGGGTGTGGAGTCTTGTAAGACCACCCATACCTAGATAATCATGTTAGTGCTACCATGCAAGGCCAGTATTGCTTGAGGAACAACATCAGAAACACCAAATTTGAGTACAGGTGTAGCAGAATTGGAACTAATAAGGAAAAAAACGATTAGGGGATTGTTGTCTGTTTGGGAGGAGTTTGGACATAGAAATGGAGATGTGGAGGAGGCAAAAAGGTGAATCCAGAAATTGAAATAATGGGAAACAAGATAAAAAATCCTGTAAAGAACAAAGGAGGCTGAATCTTTAGCCAGTATGATTGTGGACACCTATGGCTGGGAATGGAGCTGTACTCCCAAGACCACTGAGACACCAAAGGCAAAATCCCTTGGACCACCCACTCCATCAGGCTTATGCCCAAGCAACTTGGAGTGGAAGCGGGGAATAAAGATGGATAGACTTGAACCCAATACTAAGAGGTGTGGGAGGGAAGGTTGATGAGTTTGTAATTCAGTAGTAGTTGTGATTCATAACTTTTAATAATAATTCTTAGATTTAAAACTGTGTGTTATAGTATGCAAAATTACTAACTGTAATTTAACAATAGTAATGTGTTTATTCGTTAATTAGGCTACTGATTTTAGAGTTTGTTTATTTGCTTCTCAATAGTGTGTTGCTTAATCAATAAACAATTTTGTCTCTTACATTGGTACATCTCAAGCTCACAGTTTGAAGGGATAGAATCAGACTCTGAAGTAAAAGCAGCTCCTTCACTGTGAAACCCAGCTACCTGTCAGTTCTGAATCACCTCTGAGCCCTTCAGTCATGAAAACAAATCATTTGGAATGGCTGGAGATAAAAGATGAATCCCRCAGAAGATAAAAGATGAACCATCCACCACCAACTCAGGCACAAGGCAGACGCGTACATCTCTTGACAGCGTTGGGGGTGGAGCAACAGGATAAAAGATCTGTTCCAGAAATAATCAGGACATCAAGGTTATGAAATGACCTGAGATAACAGATGTTGGCTTTTAGAGCACCACCAAACAAGGCCACGCAAAGGAAAAAAGCAGTAAGCTGTATTCCCTTCTCCTTTATCACAGCAGGGCTTTTTTCAAGTTTTTGAAGGGCTGCGCACTTGTCGTGGAGAAAAGTCTAGAGAAGACTCATCAGATGACATATAATTAGGATGGAGCACGCAGTCATCTTCAGACAGTGAGGTGACAGACACATATAATTGTTGTCTGGCCTAGCAAACCTAATGATAGCCATGTGAAGCTCTAGAAGTCAGTTGAAATTCTGAAAGCTTGAAAGGAGAAAGGAAAGACCTTTGTAACAACAGAAGTATGCTAGTTTCTTTCCAGTAGATCTGAAAAAAGAAAGAGGGTGCAGGCTACTAAAGCACAAAACATGCTTCAAGATAGGCTGTAAGAGGAAACAAAGGATCCTTTGATGCTGGTGTTTCTTAAAAGAATGAATAGGGCAAGGATGCTAAGAGATTTGAGTATTGGATAGAGTATTGGTTGTGTCTAGAGGCTGTAATTCGCTGAATTTGCCCTGTGAATTATAAAGTCCTGGCACTCATACAGAGACACGTGAGTAAACATGCTTGAAGAGAAAGATGGTAAAGGAAACTTCTCAAAATATAGTATCCCAATGAAGAAGAACTAACTCTGCTAGTCCTGATCATCCTTTTAGGGATCCTGTGGAAAGGATCCCATCTCCAATGGACTGAATGTCAAATCGACAAGTAATAACTTCCCAGAGTGCAGACTGAAAGGCAGGAGCTGAAAGCCAACACCAGAAATTGGCTCCATAGAAGAAACTGGTAAGTCATCCCTTATCTGTGGAGAAAACTGTGGATGGAGGGAAGGCATGCTAAAAAGATTAAAGCCTACTGGCTGCAGCAGATGCTGTGATGTGGGAACATACTCCTGTACACTCTGTGTGGGGAAAATTAACTGGTTTAGGAGCTCTTATGCTCTTGCCAGAAAACTAGATGGCTTCTGCACAGTTCTCCCTACTGCTACCTTCATGCACTGGTGTTGATTTTCGAAAATCCTGGAAAACTGTCAAAATTTCAAGAGATTAGAGGACTGTCAACATAATTCTAACATTAGTTAGAATGACCCAGAGCTCTGTATATTGACCTCAGTAATGGAAGAATAATGAAAATTGTGCAAAATAGTGGAAGTCTAAATTAAGGACTGTAACAAAAAAGAATTAGAAGTTAAAAATGTTATTTTAATGCCCGTCAACATGGTTTCAAGAAATGTATGATTTGCAGACAAAACCCTTTCCTGTTGACAAGATTATAAGTCTGGTTGTTATAGACAGTCATGTTGATAAATGCATTTGACTTAATATTACATTCCACTTTGATTTAAAAGCTTTCATTGTATGAAATAATACAGTCTATATTCAGTCTATATTCAGTAGTTCACAAATTAACTCATTGATAGGTACCAAAATGAAAGCTATGAGTGGGGAGATATCAGTATGTCGTAGCAGCTATGACAGGGCATAGCTGTTGTGAGATCAGCTAGTCGTGAGAGATCTCTGCAAGGTGAGCTGGGAGAAGCCTTGCCTGTCCCCATCAATCCCCCTTTGCTTGGGAGCTGCATTTATATGCAGGTCCTCCCCTTGGCCGCTGCCAGAGCAGTGCTGTAGTTACGCTTGCCAAGTACCTTGTTGATCCTTACCTTCTGATTTGACTTTCTGGCTTGACCTCAGACCTGCCTCATCCCTATGGATTTACCCAGAAATCACTGGACTGTGGCTGATCCTGGTGCTATCACTGGGCCTGCTCTTCTCTTCTTGCTGGGGTATACTATAGGGCTGCTTCCTGCGTGGGTGAGGGCACTGCCATGCCAGCCATGTTGTCACCCCTGGCCTCAGCTCCCTGAACCCTGTGGCACAGCTGGTCCTGCTGCTCCCTGATGTGATGTACAAATTGTTGTTGACTAGTTTCTCTAGAGATTTGCTCCTGACATGGTGCTGCTCTGGAGACTAAAGTGGTTGTCTCCTTTCTCTGAAATTGTATAGGTTCTATTGTCTCCTTTGCCTATAAAAATGTATAGGTTGCATTTCTTTCAACGTGTAAACGTTTCTTTCAGTTCCACACCCTATCCATAAGGAGAAAGAATGGGACTTGTTTGGGGTTTTCTTTCTGGTTAGTTTTGTGTCTGTGATCAAAATCTATAGATGACCAAGAGATTGCAGATATGCTTGATACTGCTTTTATTGCAGCTGTAATTAAAGGGATTTCTGATGGGCTGAAAGAAGGACAAAAAGGGAGGGATAAAGGGAAAACATAAATAATATTTAGACAAGAACAATATAAATGAATAAACACATGAGAAAAAAACAACAACAACAAAAACTAGCCATAGGCAGTAAATTGTTTTAATGTAATGGATACAACCTATGGGCTGTCATCATGGGGAACATCTGTGTAGGCATAGGAAAAAAGCAAGCAACTTTTCTCTGAATAAGGAGGCTATGATGTCCCTTGCTCTCCAAAATACAGCTACTGAGGTGGTCCCTGGCAATGTAATAATGGCTAAAGCTCCTGCTGGAGGCAAACTGTACTGCTTAATATTGTTATTCTTTGTCTCATGTCTTTGGAGACACCAATCAATGAGGATTACTTTGATACCGTAAGCTCAGTATTATTGTACATTAATACACTAATGGCACTGTATCATCTTTTCATGTCCTGAGGCAGCACTGGGGAGCTAAAGCTATATAGAAATAAATTAGAAGTGAAATTTAGATGCAAAACTAAGCAGAAGGCAAAAACCTCCAAACAGAAGACAGAAGAAGCTAGCTACAAACAACAGATTCAGCAGAGGAAAAGTAAACCACCTACCTAACATTTAAAAGAATCTCAAAGGAGAGACATAGAATTAAGACTACCAGTCCAATTACCTGATGTACTTCAAGAGATGTTAGGCGAGCAAGGTGACAGGCTCAGTGGGAGACCCTGAATAGAACTCTATTTTATATTACTATTCCTTTTTTTTTTCCTCCAAACAGCATATTGGTTTTAGAGTATCAGAAAAGTAAACTGGAAAAAAAAAAAGAAAATTATTTGGGATACTAAGACATTCATCCAGAGTCTGGGAACAAACTTTTTCCTGAGGAATTTTATTTGTACTGCAGTGTCTTTGACAGGCTTTTCTTAGTTGACAGGATAATTGCCCCACTAGTGGAGAACTGGAGCTGCTAATTGCCCACTGTGTCCTGCACTCTTTGATGACTCTAACTGCAACAACAGTATGGAGGCTTCTGAGTGTAGGAATGACCACTGTATTTGGCTCTGTGTAGGCACTGCCTCTGATTGTACTGAGGGGCTCCAAACTGTGGGATCTAACCAAAACAAAATATGGTTTGTGTCTTATAAACTTAGGAAGTCCTGTCAGTCAGTCCAGTCTCAAAATGATGTTACAACTGTATAAAGCAGAGTACAGAGTAACATGCACTTTCAAAAATGTGCACAGGATAAAGTCATGCAGTTGTATTGCAGTGGATCAGCAGGGCCGCTTCCAAAAAACCGACAATGATTTACTGGCTGGCATTTATTCTTGAGTGTATCTTCATTATTTATTCCTAAGAGAGCCACTGAATTATGCAGTCCTGATGCCTACACTTTGCTGGCTCATTCTTAAAAAAGAGTCTGTCTTCCAGCAGTATATATAGTAGATTTCTGCGTCTAACTGAGTCAGGCCACATAATAACCCAGTTCTTCTCCTTCCACATGGCACATATCAATAAGGAGACCTCAAATGTTGAGGCTGGTTTGGAGCTACACGAGCTGATTAGCTGGCCTGTACACACATACTGATTGGCCAAACTGCTGCTGCTGAACTGATGAGTTATACTGCCCGCTGTCTCTTCTCTACCTTACCTTGGGTTTCAAAAACCCTGCAGAAACTTACTGTCATTGAGACTTTTATGATGCTTTCAAATGTGATTGGAAAGGGCCAATACGCCCAAGAACCATTGGAGGCAGAAAAAAGTGGAAGAAAAACAAGTACACAAAGAGTGTATGTGCATATTTAGTAACCCATCTTTCTAAAAATATGGCACAGACTCTGAAAATGTAGATGGTGGAGAGGCGTAACAATGCAGCGTTTAAGGTTTCCAATCAGCAAACCTGCTTTCATACTTTTCTCTGCAATACATTACCCACGTGGGCAAGCTTCTCCGAGTCAGTCATACCAGAAGTGTATTCCTCTGTTTCACAAAGAATTATGAGGAAAAACACATGCTGGCAACAGGGAGGCACTAATATTGGACACATATGTGCTGCATGGTATGCTTTTTTATGACTGTGACTGTAAATTTTACCTATTCAAAAACGGATATACCTGAGATAGTTTAAATTAACTAGTTTAGGTAGCAGTAGAAGTATAACCATAAAATCATATAGCTACATGTGGGTGGCCACAGCCACGTAAATCTCCAGTAGCTATTCACTGAAAAAACTTTGTGCTAACAAAATGGCATGCTGCTACTTGTACCTGAGATACTAACTTACACTGCTGGATAAACACATCATCAAACACAGACTGCATGCTGTTGTGCTTAAGTGCTTCCCTCTATTGCAATTGTTTTCCAACTTTCAAAATTAACAGCAGTAATTATGCCCCCAAAAGTCTCTTCTGAATACACAAAATGCACAATACTCTTTCCCATGTGGTTGCATATGACCCGCAGCAAAGTGGACCCTAAATGCCTCCTAGGCAGTTGAACACTTCTTCTGATCCATATGTGCATAGCTGGAGTTGTTGTTTTTAATGGCATCACTAGTGACAGCAGTTCACAGACAAAAGGAAATTTGAAAGTCCTATTATTTAGCACTTATTCAAAAGAGAATTTGTTCTCAATGAAAAAAAAAAAAAAAAAGTGAACATTTCCTGGAGGAGAGGAAGGAAAACATACATAGTGCTTTAAAATTCCTGTTTTTAAGCCCCAAGAGAGAATGAACACTCCCTTATCTGTGCTAGTGCTCCTTCTAACCTGCAGTGTTTTGATACATTAGTAATTTCTTTTGAAACAGAGACTCTGCAACTGAGATTACAGTTTCTTATGATCCTCTAATAAGTAAAGTTTTCAAAATTTCAGTAGCAACTTTTAAAACATTATTCTAGTTTCTCAGCTATCATTTTGCTCTTCTTCAATTAACCTCTTAGTGTTGCTGTGCTTTAACTTTGGGGAAATATGAAGAGGTTCTGAGACGTTTGCCCATCAAGCCCAACAAACTGAAGCTGTGAACCATTTCCACAGGTGCACTGTCTGTGTTAGAAGGTTTATCAAGGGACACACAGAAACCATCACCCCTGTAAAGAGARTCCAACTGCCAGGAGCGGGTCAGTGAAGAAAACATGGGGGAAAAAACCCAACAAACCCACCATAATGAAATATGATATTTATTCCACTAAACATCACTGTTCTGATCAGTTGAGCTTCTGCAATGGTGATGTAGCAAACAACAGGAAGGACTGTTATAAATCAGTGCTGAAGTTGTGCTAATATTCTTAGAAGCCAGTGTGTTAAATCCACAAAGTCAATTCAAGCACTGTTGGCTGACTTAGCTAGTATTCTAGTTGTGAAGCTGACGTTTCAACAGCATTAATTGGGTCTTTGCTTTAAAATAGATTTTATGCAAATGATATTTAAGGTAAGCCAGTTGGATGTTTACATTCTTCTTGCCCTTGAGAAAAAGTATTCTTAAGTGCTAGTGAAAGACAGAATTTATAGTATTGTTTTAAGATAAAGCTAAACATGAAAGAGAGATTTTTAATCTTGCTCAAGAAATATGCCATATGACACACTATAATAGGATCTAGAAACCTTGATATAGAAGTACGGTAACTTGATGTAACAGAGAGCGACAAGTAGAGGTCAGGTAGCATGTCGAATGCAGGTAAACTTCCCTAACACTTGTCATCACAGGTGTGAGAAAATTGATGTGTTCATTTATACCACATTAACATCTGTTGCCACAGTCCTTAGAAAAAAGCAAAAACAGTGTATGAAGCTGGGTGATTCTATGTGACAACTTAGAAAATATTTGTCAGCTTTAGTCATTGTCCTATACAGAGCATGAAATTTACAGAGCAGAAGTTGAAGTATCCCATGCTGCTGATTCTGGTCCTGGTATTTACTGCAAGAAGCAGAAAAACGACGAGTTGGAGAAACAGCAAACGAAGGATTAAAAAGGAAGACATATAAGGTATTTAAACCACATGGAAACTGGGAGCCTGGAATTTTAATGGCACCATTCACTTTTTGATGTGTACGCTGGTGATCTTCAGGGTCACAGAGTTATCTCTCTTGTCTTCCTACTTACATTCTTAAGCTGTGGGGTTTACAATTTACATTTTAGGACCTGGTCTGCCCTGTACATGACTCACTTTTTGCTATTCTTAGAACAGCTCCAGATAAAATACCCATTAGATGACAAAGTTATAGATAACATGGACTTTCAGCACCAGTGGAATTGAAAGCCATTTAGAGCTGGAATAGATGCTTATTTCACTCCAGCAGCAGACATGGTGGGGCCCTCAGTTTTGGTTTCTGAACCCTTGCCAGGGTAGTCAGACCTTATCAGTGAGCGATGATAAAATAATGGAAGGGGGAAAAAAAAAGCGGGGGGGGAGGAGGCAAAGAGAAACAACTGACCTTGGTTTAACTGAACACGTTGGCTTGACAGATTTCTGAACACTGTTCAAAACACTTCGTTTTATCCCAGTGTGGCTGCCCCCTCAGAGCCATTTGTGCAAAATTGGTGGTCATTCATTTAGAAACATTTCCAGACAATGACCCAGAATTGTTGGCATTGAATATGTCTAAACAAATGGAGTGGCTGTGTGAAAGGCGAGAGGATGATGGTTTTCTTCTGCTGTAGGATACTTTGTGATGTGATAATGAGGTGCTCTTTTTGTAATAGGCCATAGTACCATGTAGGTATGAGGATTTCACACACCAGCAAATTTCAAAGAACTGTTTTCAGTATTCCAGGAAATTAAGTGATAGAACAAGGCTTTTTACTCAGTGTGCATTCTCTGCTCCCACACTGTACACCTCTAATGCAATTTACCAGTGAATTAAGCATAAGATGTGATTTATCCCACCAACCTAATATTTCATGTTAGTCAGTGGGGTGACTGCTTTTACGGCTTAGTTTTGTAATGCCATTACAGTTGAGCACACTTCTGCCTTTGCAGTATGCTTAAGGGGGTCTATCTTTGATATGTGCGTGTACCTCTTATTAACTTCAAGGACCAAATTCTTCCTCRGTGCAAGCTCCCTGTTGTCAATAGAGATAAAGCAGGGTTCTTTGGCCCTTATGACTAAGCTTTTGCTGTCAGCTTTTACAGAAACAAAATGCGCCAAGGGGACATAAATTTGCACAACTCCTGCTCACAGCATATATCAGTGGAAAACAGGGTGGATTAGCCCCTTTCTATTTCAGGATGCCATGTTTTAAAGCACAAGTTTTGCCTTTTACATTAATGTATGCAAGCTATATTATATTTTACGACATAACCGATACTTGAACTGGTTTTTGATCTCCATGTGACTTGGATTTCATGCAGGAAAAACACAAATTAACACAAAAGAGAAAGAATATACAGTACCCATGACCTACTCTCAATGTGGTTGTAGTCAAAGGGGTTTTCTTGGTTTTTCTTCTTTTTTAATTAGATTCTGTAGAATCAGGGATTACCTGTACTGTAGCTGATCTTTTCTTGCAAATGACCCCATGTTATTTTTAAGGGGAAGGAGTGGAACTGGCCCTTTTTATTTTCCTATTTACAAATCCACCCAGATTTATCTTCACAACCATTACAGGCTGCACCTAGACAGTCTGCAGCTTTTTCTGATCTGTCATGCTCCATGACATTTTACATTGTTAGGTAAAGGTAATACATTTTGTAGACTGCTGTAATATTGTTGTGGTGCTGAACATGACTTCAGCACACGGTTGACATTCAAGAAGGATGGAAAGTTTCCACACTGTCCATGCTCCAGTCATTTTTTTTTAATCATTACTGCAGACCTATCTCCTTTTATGTGTGTTGTGGTTTACTTTGTAAAAGCTATCTATAATGTATTGGAACTGGATGAAAAATAACAGTGTGTTAGTCATGAATTTCCCACAGATCAGAACCTATCTGAAAGCATTTTGGAATACCAATTTCAGGGTGATATTTTGCTACCGAATCTTAAAGGACTAAAGCACTTGCTTACAGAGTCTGATATGACACAATAAAAGAGAAGGTCACTTAATGTTTATGAAATCATTATTTATGTTTATACAACTGCAAACAAATTACTGGGCCCTGGGGTTTGTGGAAAAAAAAAAAAACAAACTACATCTTGCAAAAGGCTTTCTCCAATTTAGATAAAGCTGTGAAGAGATCAAGGTCTCAGACAGGTTAACATCCTAATGCCTTATTAAGAATCAAAGGGGTGAGAGTTTGATCCTTGTGGAAAAAAAATTAGCAGCTAGTATAGGAGACCAGATAAAATCTGAAGGGATTTTTTGGAAATTTCATTGTCCATGTTCTTTAGGAAGTCAAAATTGTTTGTGACAGTATTTCCTATTGGCATTACACTTAGGAAATAATTAATTAAAAATTGAAAAATGCAAAAATAACTTATTTTTTTAAGTTGTAGGAGGAGCAAATTTAAATTGGAACCCATGGCATAGATACCATGAAACTCCCCAGCACTATTTTACAGGATCACTTAACACTGTGAAAGAGCTTCTCATCAAAATGTAAAAATAATGCTTTTAAAGGACTTGTTAAATGAAATAAAAGAGATTAGGAAGAAAAACTGATAGGTAGAAAGAACAGAAGAAGTAGGAGAAGTGGCAGAAAGAAGTGGGGGAGGAGGAATTAAAATATGAAGACTGAAATGGAGAGAAAATAGGGAAGAATAGAAATTTTTAAAAAGAGAAGGAGTGCAAAATCAAGAACAAAAGTAAAAGAGAGAAAAAGCAAAGACTGGGATACAAGCAAAGAGAAAGTAGAAGCTAGGGAGATTTTCTTTCATGCTTCCTTATACAGTATGTGGGAAAACTGCCATATAGAGACAAACTGGTCTTGCCCAGCTGCTGTTTCCAAACTTTTACTAATGAGCGCCCAGGAATGAAGGAATGGCTCTTTACCTCCCACTCTTCCCAGAAAGCTGGCCAGCATGGCTAAAATTGGTGTAGAGGAGTATTCCTAGTGAAGTAAAAAGAGGAATATGTACAAAAAGGCTTGAAGTCAGCCAGAAAGACCATAGTCTGGCATTGCAACTGCACAGTGATGCACTGTTCTTACCCAATAGTAATGAGAGTCTATAACTCATCCTGTTCGAGATAGACAAGGGTCACAAGCAAGACTGGAGTGAACGCTAAAGGGAATTAAATACCGAATGTCAAGAGTATAGGGAAAACAGCAAAGACAAAACATTAGGAACACCAATACTTTTCATTTACAGAAATCACGATGAACCTGAGAATACTAAAATGTCAGACAAGAGAATAACTTGTTATGTTTTCCTTAAAAGGATAAACTTATGTGAATGTATAAACTGGAAGCCTTGAAAAGCTGTATCTTCTCTTCCTTTTCTCCCCCTTTTACTGCATATTTTATTTTAAGAAATGACTGTGGGGCTTTTAAATATACATATAAACTGCACAACATAACTTCAAATGGCCTCTGAAATCAGCAAGGAATTGTACAGTATGTTGTCATTTTCTTTTATTTCTCTCAATTTCCAGCTTCACTGGATTTTAACAAGAGTCTTAAATACAAGGATAGCATAACAGGGCAGCATGGATGTCAAAGTCTCTAAATCTCAGGCATCCCTCCCATACGAACAATGTCATTTTAAAAAAAAACACCTCAATTAAATCTTTCAACTAAATAAAATATTGGTTTGTATTTCTCTGGCAAATTAATACTTTGGCTTTCCATATGCATTCTTTAGTAGGAGTAAGTCTTAYGTCTCTCCAGGGATTACTGGAGGAAGGGAGGGAGAAGTGCCCTAATATGGGGCAAGAATGGCCTACCTGCTTTGAGACTGGGTAAATGGAGAAGAGCATGCTCTGTTTTCTGAATACTGAGCACGTTGCATTAGTTTACATCCCTTCAGGAGTTTTGCGTGATTTCATTGGCAGCTTCAGGTCCCCAACCTGTAATCCCCAAATCTCTATATCTCTGCTTCTCCAGAACTGGAAGACTGGTATTTGTTTGCAAAGACTGGACATTAGTCAAGACATGTCACCACTGGGAGGAACATAGGACCACAGTGGCATTTGCTCTAAAATGTCTCCTCTACTGGTAGAGATCTGGGAGGTTGGCCATGCAAAATCATGGGTGTATGTCTGGAGATGGCATTTATATCAGGGTGTATACTAGCCTTCCTACCTGCTGGAAAAGGGAATTGGGATGTAGAAACATAGCCCAGAGGTTCAGGCGCTTGGTGCAGAGTGGTCAATCCAGAGAAATCTGCAACATCCTACTTCCAGCTGAACTCAGTGGGAGTTTCAAGTATACATGAGGTGTTGACCAGAAGAGCCAGGTGTTGATTTCTGACCTTAGTTTTCTTGCACAGTCTAATTGTCACATCAGTGTTTTTGGATCATGTTCATCTATTTCCCCTTGCTTCCATGCCAGCATAGGTATTTACTTGCTGTGACCTCAGCATTAGTTTAATTAAAACTATTTTGTCTAAAATCAGAAACTTCCCGTGGAAGTTATAATTCTTGCTATAATGAAATTACTTGCAGTGACATTTTACCTGAAAGGGGATTTGAGTTTAAGAGGATTGCATGATAATCAAGAGAAAATATCATCTCCCCAGATTAGCTTTGTTTTATGAATGCTAAAACTGCTGGACTTTGGCATTTGAAAAGTCAGGTACAGTCAACATTTAGATGACTTGTTTCTGAGTTTCTGCTCTGAACTTATACATGGTTTCAAACATTGTTTGTTTGGTTTTTTACCCACCCAGTGTTGGCCTCTGCTGACCTCAATGTTGAGGTTGGGCTGCTGCTGCATGGGACACTGTGCAAAGTCCTTACTGAAGGCACTTTTTAAAGGAGGCAAAGAAAATTGAGTTTTTACTGACCCTGTGTTGGAGATGAGTCCTGATCTCCTCTGAAAAATCCCAGCCTGACTGAGAGAGTCCCCACAAACTAAAATCGCATTTCAGGAAAGATTGCTCAATTAGTCCACAGTGCTTGAGTGCCATGTTATGCTTTTTTTCCTGAACAGCATCCTCCTTAACCTCATGCAGAGATGCCTGTCCAAATCAGGGCCTGAAGGACAAGACAAGCAGTGAGTAAAGCATGCAAACAGGTAGGAGTGCATAGGAGGGCAGGTGAAAAAAAACAACAGGCGAGTTTGGCTGCAAAACAGATGATGTGGAGCGGTGACCAACTTGCTACCTGTCTTGCCCACATCAGGTTGCAGCTTTAAGCACACATCTGGCAGAGGCACATAAATATTGTAGAAAGCAGAAGTCTCCCACTGGGGCCATACTCTTCCACACCATGCTATACTCCGCGGGGCTATGTTGGATGTGGTACATACACCTTTATCTGTCCTGGCAGGCAGACAAGTGAACCGGCATTTCCCTGCTCAGTCACAGCAGATGAACTCTGCACAGGGATGGGTTAATGGGAATGAGGATGTTGCATAACCTGTGAGCCCGTGCTGGGACAGACTCCTTGTGCCTCCCATATCCCCAATACCTGCCATTAAAGTCAACGTGAGATCCTGGCTATGCAAAACACAGTTTCTAAGAAACACCTGTGCACAAATCTCTATGCTAGTCTCCTAAGACTATTTTGGGGATTTAACTGATGTTGCAGGCCCTCTCCTATTGTTGCAGGCTGGTACCAGTTTTCTTTGGCAGCCCTATCATGCTAGATAATGGTGTAGCTATATTGCCATATTGGAAGGATTTGCAAACGCTGTAAACTTTTATTCAGAAACCAGGAAATTTCTGAACAAAGCACAGATAGCAGTACCACCTGCTCTTGACACTTTAAAAAGTGAGGGGGAATGTTTACATATTGCCAGGTCTGGTTAGATCCATATCCCACACACCCTGTGGGAAATAGATAACCAAACAGATTCGCTACAGAAAGTGTAATTGTCACTGATGAAAGTAAAAAACAAAACAGGAGTGAAAAGGTAGCTGGGTGATGAGGGTGCAAAGCAAAATTGGTATAACTGACTTTTTTTTTAGTTTTTATTTGTGCAGGTTATGAACTTCAGATTTACAGGTGATTATGTGTTTCCAGTAGTGATGCATCTCCTGGCAGAGTGGAATTGCCATCTTATAAATCGCTCTTCAGAATCTGTATTTCAGTGCACAGATGTCAAATACACCCACATACATACACAGGGTAAATAGTCTGAAGAATTTTTTTTTGTTTTAAAAGCTCTTTTTTCTCTAATCATCTTTAAACCAACTAATGCAGGTAAAATTGGTCTTTAGCATCTTCAGAAACAAAAAAACCATTGTGATATTTAATCAGTATTTGTCAAGGTATATGACTAGATTTCCAAACTGAGGTGCAAGCAAACTGCCTATTTATGCAGTTCCATGTGGTACTTCATGAACTGCACATGCAACTATCCAGTTATTTACTTTGGATATTTGTATTTGTATCTTAGTAATATACCAATATATGTACATTACTTTGCTTATTTCTTTGAAAATTGAGAATAAGATCAAAAGATAAGATAAGATAAGATTTGGTATACGTAGCTGTAATTCATTTGGCTGTGATAATCCTTGATGTCAGTTGCTATGGTACAGGTTTATGAATCACATAGCATGGAAGATCTTGTACAGGAAAATTCTTTTCTATTTCTCCTGTTAAAGAAATTTTCCCTATATACAGTTATAAAGTAATACAGACTGAAAAGTATGTGTTCATAATGATTAGAAAACAAAGTGAAAAACATATGTTGGGAAAGAAATTACTGGTTTTAATTTATTAGAAGTAATATGAACCAAAGAACAAGGAAAGAGTTGTTTGTCTTGCCTGAAGAAGAAGATGAGCTAATATCACTCATGAAAAAATGAAATCTCTTTGCTACATAGATGTTCCAACCATAACTGGGGACTGCATAAGAAGGATGAAAAAAGGGAAAAGTAAACAGCGTTGATATAGATAGACAAAACATTGGTGGGCATTACTGAGAAAAAGTGGACAATGTGTTCATAAAGGTTCAACTTTCAGAGGACTGAAACTTCTTCCAGGGCTGTCTCACCCTGTGGGTATGCCCAGAGCAACCTGATGACAGTGTAGAGCTGTAGATAAGCTGACGCTTAAGTAAAGTGATATCTTCTCAATTTGAAATAAAAAAGAAATAAACAAAATGTTCCTGATATTCTTACTTCTAAAATAAAACTAAGGACAAAACCGGAATTGATAAGAAGCCTTTATAATTTATTTATAGAAGAGAATATTTGACCTTGAAGGATGAGGCTATGTGGGGAGTTGTGGTGTGAGATTTTTCTTTGTCATAGATTATAATAATGTTCTCAACCTCTTGGCATCCTCCTGATTGCTTTTTTCTAAACCCCCTGAGTGCTGAGACTCACTGGTTGAAAAGCAGTGGTGGATATAAATGTTAAATAACAACAACAAAAACGAGGAATTTTTTTTTTTTTTCTGTTGACCTATGTATATTTACTATGCTAAGCAGTGAACTGCTTAATATAGAGAACTACTTTTTAAGTTAACCTTGTTGATTGTTTAGGTGGATGTAGAGTTATGCTGACTAGGTACAAGTGGATGGGTAAATTCCTGAGAATGTTTAAGAACAATTTATTTTCCTGGAAAGAGACTTTTCTTTTTCAGTAACACTATTTGGATACTAATCACTACTGCAGTTCAAAGTGTAATCTTATAAATAAGATCACCTGAGTGTTAAATCTGTTAAACCTTTACAACTGATGCTCAAAAAGCATGCCACAGTGAGAGCATGCTTTTTTTTTTCATACCTAACTTGAAAGCTGCTTCCAAGAGACTACATGGTAAATAGGACATATATTAAATAAGAACTAGGAGAAAACTGGCCTAAATAAGTTCCCCTGCTTCCTGTTAGGAAACCATTGTCCCAGGTGTAGTATCAAAAGCCAACAAGTAACATAGATATGGGAAATAAGAGGATGGGTCAGAGATCTGTATCTAGCTGTTCTGAAGAATTAGATAGCTTGACCTAGAAAATCTGTGTGTAGTAGAGAACAAATTGTACCAAATACCAAGTAGAAGTTCTACTTTACTATGAACTGTACCCTCTCAGTATATATCTGCTTCCAACATGACTGCTAGATCTGTGCTGCTGAGAATTGGTTTGTTGCCAGTCATAACAGACTTCAGTTCCACAGCTGTCCAGTCACCATTTTTATTAGACTACAAAGAATTTAGTGTGAGCAGGTGCTCTACTCAGATTACATGGTTGACCTTTTGATAAAAAGAAAAATCTTCCTGAAAACCAAAAAGATTTGAAAGTCAGGTTTTTCTCCTATGATATTAGCTATTGTAAAAAAAAGAAAGAAAATGATTGATGGGTAAGTATGTCACACAGCAAATGTAAGAACCCTCCCACATCATTGCATCTGTTAGAGGATTTTGAAAATACTTTAGAAATAATAATGGACTATATAAATGTTTTGGAAATTGGTTCCAAAATTGGGTTGATGTAGAGGACTGCAAGGATTAAGAACTCGTCAACTGGGTACTAAATCCTAGTTACATGTACTGATAGATATTAATCCAACAGTATACTAGAAAACCTCAGGGTTTGCAGCGATTTTTTGAAATTCTAAGGAGGATCATTGGCCATCTGAGAATTTCAACCAAAAAAAAAAGCAATCTTTTATGAAAAATAGTTCATACTACTGTAATGTGTATAAAATACAGTTGGAAAATATCATGGATATAGACATGTCAATTTACTGGTTTTAGCTGAACGTAATTTTGTAGTTTGTCTCAGAAGGATTTTATTCAGAATTATTTCTGAAATTAATGATGCTATTGCAAAACAACAGAACTTCCAAGAGACTTCATTTTTAAGTACAACAGGATCACAGTCCCAGATGCGAACATTGGACATTATAGCTATTTCTTTATAGTGCAACTATTTGGCACAAATGTGAATTTGTCACTGGTGCTGTTTACTGAATCATTACAATTTTTGTCGTGAGACAGAGGTATAACTTTTTCTGCCTCATCTGTTCTGTGAAGGGTAATATAAATGGTACTACTCTGACCTTTTTAGTATTCTATAATTTGATTCGCTTGCCATTCCTATCCTCTTCTGTTTGTAACCTCAGCAACCTGTGACTAGAATGGACACTCAGTCAAAACGCAGAATACTGAAAAGGTCACAGAAGTAGAATTTACTGTGTCTGCTTCTCAGGACACACTGAGCAGTAAAGTAGTGGTACCTGGTTCTGATGATTTATTTCCATGAGGACTGAAAAAGAGGCAATCTAGTGTCCTCGTGATAACACCTCTGACAGGAAAAGTTCTGCCTGTACCCATATGCATGCTGTAAAGTTGAACAGAAATCAAACCAGGACACATACTGCTTCTTTAATTTCTTTCTATTTAAAACAGCAATAAATTCAATAAAGCGTATTTTCAAAGTTTACTGGCCTTTAAATTATTTTTCTTCTTCACTTCAGTTGAGTGGATAAGTAAATGAGGTGGGAACTGTGCAGCCTATTAAAGCAAGTTTGTCAGGATGGAAAAAAATCATTGTGCAGCTAATGTAAAATGTTTGTAGTGCACAAAGAATTCCTACTAAGCATTTTCAGTCTCATGTATCCATGCTTGTAATGCCTTGTCTTATAAAGTCTTACGTTTTGTGTGTCGTGGTTTAACCCCAGTCAGCAACTAAGCACCACACAGCTCCTTGCTCACCCCCCCACAGTGGGATGGGGCAGAGAATTGGAAAAAAGGTAAAACTCATGGGTTGAGATAAAGACAATTTAATAGGACAGAAAAGGAAGGGAAAATAATAATAATGATAAAAGAATATACAAAACAAGTGATGCACAATGCAATGGCTCACCACCTGCTGACCGATGCCCAGCCAGTTCCCGAGCAGCAGCCGCACCCTCCCTGCCAACTCCCCCCAGGTTTTTGTTCAGCATGATGTCATATGGTATGGAATATCCCTTTGGACAGTCTGGGTCAGCTGTCCTGGCTGTGCCCCCTCCCAGCTTCTTGTGCATCTCCAGCCTCCTCATTGGCAAGGCTGTATGAGAAGCTGAAAAGTCCTTGACTTAGTGTAAGCACTGCTCAGCAACAACTAAAACTTCAGTGTGTTATCAACATTCTTCTCCTCCTAAATCCAAAACACAGCACTATAACAGCTACTAGGAAGAAAATTAACCATATCCCAGCCAAAACCAGGACAATAACATATTTCTCTGAAGGAATACAAAGTTGGCGGCCTTTTATAGTGTTTTCCCATGTGAGCATGAATAGTTTCTTTTCTTCAGTGTAATCCCCCTCCCCCAAAAATCCATGGTGTTGACTAACTTAAGGTGTTTAGCTCTACAGAAATGCAAGCAGGGGAAAATTGGGCCTGAGAAATTTGCCTAATGAATGAACTGTGACTAAGTCAATATTAGAGTCAAAGATTCTCCATTTTTGTATGGTAAACCCATAGACACTATAGCACTGTTTTATTAGCTGGGAAAAATATGATAGTTTATTAGGTTTGAATTTGCAGATTGTGCATCACGTATTTTGGTTGGTTTGGTTTTAGAAATAAAACAGTAAGTGTAGATGTTGATTGGATATACATTTAAATGAACCAGCTGTGATGTGAATAAGAATTAGATGCTCTAATGTATTAGCTGCATATGGATATAGAATTGCTGGGAAAAACAATAAGCAGGTAATGTAAATGGTATTTTTAATGAGTGGATCCTTTGGAGTCTTTCTCAGTGCAATGGTCAAGGTTGTGCTTCAAAGAGTAACCAAGGTGTAAGTGCATGTCCAGGCTGTGTCTACAGCAGCTGGCAGCACTTCTCTGCTTTCTGCAGTGCATTTACTAGTCCTTATCCTCTGGTCATCCAGACTTATTAGAGCACACCACAGTATCCTCCCAGCCTCTGCATTCACATTTCCTTCCAAAGGAAGTATGTGGAAGGAGGGTTTCCATTGAGGTCTCATTCCCACACCAGGCAGGATGTGACCAGGAAACCCACTGAGGGAGCAGGACTTGGAGGTAACTCCTGAGTAGAGGTAAGAGCTAGCTTGATCCTACAACTTCATTACTTGATGAAAAACAACAGCTTTGAAAATATGYCAAAACTCAGAGAGTTTTGAAGTCAGTAAGAGTCTTCCCATTCACTTCAGCAATATTGGAGCAGGTATCAGGGGAATGACAGTTGCTTTCATTTACTGAGATTGCTTGCAATATCAATTGCAACTGCAAGAAAACTTACTTGACAGGACATATGTGACCCTATTACTGCCTCTCCCAAATACAAGCATGGCAGCCTACTAACTCAGCTTTCAACCTTTCAGGCACAGTGAAAATAATAGCTGTCTCCTCTTTCTATTTTAGGTTTATGTTAAATTGATTATTTATTGGCTTGAAGTCACACATGTTATTTTTAAATCTATGAAGAATCCTCATTTGACATACTAAACCTAATGGATTGTATGTAAATAGAAGTACCTATAAAACAATATTTCTGGATGCATGTGTATAAAGGAAAAGGATGATGACTATATCTAAATAGTAAACTTGCTAGTAATGTTTAATTAACTTTTTTTAAGATGATAATTTTTGTCTGAATTGCAGTCCATCTGTTCCTCTGCCAGTCAATCTCTTTCCAGGACCTTCTGAATTCAGGGTTAATTCATAACATAATTTAACAGAGGTGTCAAGCAAATTAAAAGTTTAGTAAAAATCAATACTGAAAAGAAGAAATTAGTATCCTCATTGACAGAAGACACAATATCTATCTCTGCAAGGCTTTCTGACCATGTACCAAGCAGCTGGTAAACACATAGCTTAGAAAGAGACAAAGCACATCACAGGAGAATGCTTTGAGGAATCTGGGAAACATATATAACTTCTATATGAGAGGGTCTTAACTCTTCCATAGCTTGGGATATTGCAAATAGGGACATGTTGTACAACATTCATAAAAAAAATCAGGTTTCTTTAATTGTACTATTCAGGGAACAACCTTTTTACTCCCCACACCATATCTGACTTTTTTTGTAGGGGAATATGACGACGTGTATCATAAATAACCATCACTATTTGTTTCTCATACTGTTCCATAGGTATCAGCTATTAGTCACTGTCAGAGGGAGGATACTGAGCTATATCAACTTTTGGTCTGACCAATAAGTTTTGCATGTCCTTATTTTCACTTGAGTCTGAAGGAAGGAGGTTAAATCCCTGCATTTCTGTCACCATTCCTTGGTCACCCTAACAAAAACCTGGAAAAACAAACCAAATTTTCTTCCTGACCTGAAAAAAAAAAAAAATTGTTAGCTCCTGTTCTCAGCTCCTATGCAGAGCAGGAACAGAACAGAGAATTTGACCCTTTAGACTAAATGTATAAAATAAAATCAAATGAATATGTTAAAGTGCTAAGAAAGCATATAGTTCGGGGACATTGGAACTTGGTTGTCTATATCGTTAAATTGTTGGAAAAATCCCTTGCATGGTTGTGTCCTGGGCCAGCTAACACTCTCCAGACAAATCCTGTGTGTGGCTGGGAATTGAGCACAGGCCTAAAAGGCAGTTATGGTGAGAAAAAGAGAATTTAGTAGTATAGACAGGGTCCATTCCATGCCAGCTGGCTTCAGCGACAGGAAATGATCCCAAGCATGTTTAATTTACTACTCTAGTCACAGCCTAAGTGTCCAGGACTAAAAATAAACACATTCACTGAATATTTTAATCATGCAGCAATCTTTACTTACTACCTCCAATCACCTTCATGCTACACAGACTTCCATCTCAAATCCAGGCTCACTGTTTTCTAGAAGACGGAGAAAGCAATACTAAACAAATTTCTGTCCTCACAGGCATGTTGCTGATGCATGCTGAGAATCTAATCCATCAGACCTCTTATTCAGGGAGGTATATGAAGCAACTAGGAATGTTACTGCTTGTGGGTTGAAAGGATTGTAGTGTACTGATGACACAGAGCTTTATGTTTCAACAGTCAAACGCACATCACGGAGCTTTATTTTAAATATACCATATGTATGAGTGAGCTGGCTGATGGTTTATCTGCAGAAGAGTTGAAAACAAGTATGCTGGATTTGTGAAAGCTGGGAAAGAATTTTCCATTTCTTTTACAGCTCTCTTTTAATTGCACATAACAATATTTGTAAATAAGCCTAATTACAAATGAAACTTTCAGTTGCTTGAAGTGAAACCTCTGGTAGGCAATGCAAGAAATTGTAGCCTTTCCTCTAGGATTTCGCCACTGCGACCTGCGCCTTCTCCGTCTTTGGAATTTGGCTATTACAACGTGTTTACCACAATCTCTTCAAAAGATCAAACAAGAGAGTCAGAGATAAGCATGTGGAGTTTACTTACCTCTTCTGTATTAGACTTATTTATTACTAGGAAGAGTTTATGTTGTTACCACCTTCCGCTTTTTCATCTGTTGTCAGTTTTAAATGACCAGAGCACCTTCTTCTTGGGCAAATGGTTCAGGCTCCATCTCATATCAAACTACTCCCCATGGACCAGAGGCTTTGCATTTGTGCAGCTTTCCAGGGTAGGTCTGCCCTTTCATGGAAGGGAAGGGCAGCTAATAAATTGGTCTGAGAAAGAGTTCCTTTCTTTTGCATTGTTCACAAAAGTGTGTTCACCTTCCAGCCATGCTACAACACCCACCTGTGGGACACAATTATTGCTGGCTTTTGATGACAGAAATTGTGACTTGTAGAAAAGAATAATCTGTTTTGTTTTTTTTTTAAAGACCATTTTGTTGGCTGGTTTTGGCTGAGAGATAGTTTTCTTCATAGTAGCTAGTATGGGGCTATGTTTTGGATTTGTGCTGAAAACAGTGTTGATGATACAGGGACGTTTTCATTACTGCTGAGCAGTGCTTACACAGAGTCAAGGCCTTTTCTGCTTCTCACACCACCCCACCAGCGAGTAGGCTGAGGGTGCAGAAGAAGTTGGGAGGGGACACGGCTGGGACAGCTGACCCCAACTGACCAAAGGGATATTCCACACCATATGATGTCATGCTCAGCATATAAAGTTGGGGGAAGAAGAAGGAAAGGGGGGATGTTCAGAGTGATGGCGTTTGTCTTCCCAAGTAACCGTTACGCGTGATGGAGCCCTGCTTTCCTGGGGATGGCTGAACACCTGCCTGCCGATGGGAAGCAGTGAATGAATTCCTTGTTTTGCTTTGCTTGGTGTGCGCGGCTTTTGCTTTACCTATTAAACTGTCTTTATCTCAASCCATGAGTTTTCTCACTTTTCCTTTTCCGATTTTCTCCCCCATCCCACTGTGGGGGGAGTGAGTGAGCGGCTGTGTGGGGCTTAGTTGCCGGCTGGCGTTAAACCATGACAGAGACTCATCAAAATAATGTGGACAAAACTCGTCATTTGTTTTAGGACAGAACTTGATTAAGTTCATTAAGACCGCAATCAAGGTTCAAAGCACCAAAGTTTTATTATTTATAGATGTTATTCTTCTTTTGGATTTCTCTGTCAGTTCATATCTTGTTTTGAAGGGCAGGAACAATGTTACTCTTCCTATTCTAGTATTATTATTAATTGGAAGAATTTGAAGAAAAAAAAAAAAAAAACATTATGAACCCTATCTTATATATGGACTGCTCTTAATGTACTTATGTCAACAGAAACATTCCTATTTACTTCTGTGGAGCCAAACTCAGCTGAAATGTGAATTTACAATAGCTGGAGGTTAAAGACAACATTTTCAAACTCGAATGTCTAAATGCAGGCACCAAAGTACCTAACAGAAAGTTACAGCAGTGGCCAGCATTACTTCATTGACATTTAAGTTTGAATATTTTTCTCTGTGTGGCTTGTTCAAACTGACAGTACTGATCTGAATCATAGCTGAAAAACGTTGATTTTTTGTCATTTTATAGAAACTGCATTCTGTCATTACACATTCAAATTCTGAAAGTCTTTATGTACTTGTAAAAGTCTACTTTCATCACACCATTGAGAGCATGGACACTGACATGAAAGCGAACCAAGTAACTCCACTGCATTAATAATGGGAGGCAATAATTAGGATTGCTGCTTCATTCTAATTATAATTAGCTGTTTGCATCTAAAAGGAAGTTAGAACAGAAATACAATATCTAAGTTAGATTTACAGAAGGAATTGATTAGCAACTGACAATGGAAAGTGCTCATCCTCTACGCTATGGATACTCCTAACAAAATGTCAGTTACGATTGATTGCCTAGGCAGTGTATACCACTGCTGTTAGAACGAGCTACTTGTTTTGCCTACAGCTAAGAATGCTGATATTCTGACAATTCTTTATATACTTGCTCCGAAGAAAATTTGT
The DNA here is from genome assembly GCA_035582835.1 of Phoebastria nigripes. Classification (NCBI taxonomy): domain Eukaryota; kingdom Metazoa; phylum Chordata; class Aves; order Procellariiformes; family Diomedeidae; genus Phoebastria; species Phoebastria nigripes. Next base: position 553,519 of record JAYKAV010002897.1, on the reverse strand, counting down.
AGGGTTTTACATTTGACAAGTATTTTATTATGTTCTCGCTTACTCAGTAACATATACTTTCATCAGTTTTATAATGAACAACTTATCTGAAATGCACTGTTCATTATGAAAATTGTTATTGATTTATAGTGATACAGAATAAAGACCACCATTGCTAAAGTAGTTGTGGTTATCTGGAAGAGACTTCACTCTCTAAAACTTGAAAAAGGAAGAGGAAAACCCACATTTTCTTTGCTACTACATTAACAATCAGTTTTAGAGGTAGTATTTCAATACAAAGCAATATGTTTTTGTCTTATTTTTATTAATGGGGAACATGATGTCAACATAATTTTCAGGTAGTTTAGGGGCATTATATCCTCAAACCTCCCCTTAACATTACTTTCATATTCCTTTCTGCTTTGTCATATCAGCAAAATTAGACTTTGTACTCTGGAGAACATTTTAAACATTCTAAATGCCAGAAAATTACATTTTCACTTTAAAATAAATATAAATTATTTAGAAAGAACCTTACGTATATGTACTCTTGAATCATTACATTCTGAGGTTCTCTTGTAACCTGCCTGGTAATTTTGGATAAGCACTGACAGGAAAGGAGCTAGTATACCCCAAAACACCACAATATCAAAGAAAACCATTTATTAAGTTAATTTGCAAGCCAGATTTTGACATGAATTAGATTCTGAGCACACTGTAATTATTGTTTATCCATTTTTTTTTCAGAAATAACTTCCAATTTCTTKGTAATAATTTAAAAAATACAGTAATGTTTTTCAGCTGGTATAAATTGTCATAGCTTTATTGACTTAAATTGGTTTACACCTGATTTACACTTGCTGGAGACCCAGTCCATTTCTTCTGCAGCTGCTGTCACTGATCAATATGCATTCACTCTCCACAGACGAGGAAAGCAAGGGACCACACGAACTCAGTTTTCATTATGTTCACTATGTCATGGGGAGGCGGAGGCAGAACCAGAGAGGGAGAAAATGTAAGTTTCTTACATTTAATTGGAAGGAAAATCAAAGTAAAAACTGCCAATACTCTAAAGAGTTAAGGAACATATGCTGTTCATAGTCAGTTGCCATAAAGGTCAGTTCCTTTATTTGCATTGAGTTTAACTGGATTATAATGGAAAGTAATGGGAAAGTTCTGAAATCCCTTGTTAATAGTCATACTTTTTCCCATCTGAAGTGTTGAAAATCTGTTTAGTTCCTCTCCTAATACATGCTACGCTTTACATAATAATAAGATACTCAGTTATTGGTTTCTGTTTGTTAAAAATGGACATGTCTAAAATCCCACATGAATTATGTGTTAAAGTAGAATTGCTTTTCAATTCAATCATCTCAAACATTAACTACTATAAAATACCAGCCTGAGGTAGACCTGAAAACAGGTTATGAAGTCTTGGGCCCACTGAATTCAATAGCCTCGACTTTACCCCAAACCTGAACATCCATTTTCCATCTGAATTTAGGTACTATGGAAGTTCCAGGCTCAGAATTTCACTGTTCTAGAAATTGAAGAAATTACCAATTTTTTGTGTAAGTACTATAGATAAATGAAACTTCTTGTATCTGGATTGACCACTCTTTGCACACATGGGTTGTGTGCGAAGAAGAAAACCTACTTCACTCATCTATAAAGCATGCCCACACACAAACACACATACGCACACAGATATGTGTGAGTATAGATATACATATACAAATATACTACATGAAGTGCCCCCACACCCCAAGTCTCCTTAGTTCTGAGCCACACAATTGATTTGTCTTGAATTCTTCATAGTTTTTTTTGTGGTCTGGTTTTGACAAAATACACAATTAATGCAAATTCTTTTACTTACTTACTAGCCTCTAGGCCTTTAAAATTAATTTACATATGCCTTAAATATTCATTGAGTCTATTTTAGATAATAATATATTTATCTTATGTTCTTTTTTCTTATGATATAATAATAACAAAATAATTCAGTGTGACATATTGCCTAGTTTTACTCTGCCGTGGTCACATATTTAATAGTTTGAAAYATAAAATGTTCATTCTGTATTCATATGTGATTATTAATTTAAATCTTCATTAAAATAATTATTTCAGCCCATTACAATAGCCTCTTACGTGCTGCCCCTTAGAAACATCACAATACAGACTTCTGCTGCAATTTTAGGCTTATTTTGTTCACCTTTGTTCCAGCGTAACAAGCTTCAGCACTTGCCTGTCTTTTTTTTTTTTTTTTTTTTTTTGGCAAAATTATGTGGTCATTGTTTTCCACAGGAATAAACCAAATAAAATTAGAAAAAACAAAACAAACAAACAACAAACCACCCAAACCTGCAGAACTACAAATCTCTTTACTAAAAAAAAAAAAAAAATAGGCTTGCCATTTAGTGTAGGCTGGATTACAATAAAAGCCCACTTTCTGCCCCCCTGCCCCCAAGGATGTGTGTGGAGTTGCTGATTTTGAGAGTTCTTATGTGTCCCCAAACACGAGGCTCCAGGGAGAACCACATAGACGTACACATACCACACATAGTGGTAGTCGTTGTATAGGTACACCAACAAGAACTGCCATAACTTGTGCCTGTAACCAACAGGGAGACCTGGACATAGTTTCCTTACTGGAAACCTGCTGCCTGTGCACTAGGCTGTCTTTTGTCAGGCCTTATTATGTTTCAGCAGTGCACAATCTTTTCATGTCATACAAATATGAATAATTGAAACAAATGTGATTATTCTTCTCTCCCTTTCTTTCTTGCACAGTGTATATAATGACTTATTAATGATTTTTTTGTTATAAAAATACAATTTAGGCTGAACTATTTCTTGTTGAGAGAACTGTTACAGGCTGGCTCAGTATGACTGATATATGAAGTGGAGGTATGATATGCAAGTTTTTGAATGTCTCGTTGAAAAACAKTGTGGAATAGGCATGGCAATGACATTGGGGGCAGAAGAGAACCAGTATAGCTCATTTGTCAACTACTTCTAGGTCCTGATGCAGCCACAAATCTGATGGAGGCAAAAAAACCTGCCACACTGCACTTCTCCGTCATCGCTGGTACAGAGCTCACCAAACAATATTAATGGGGAGGTTGGGCCTCCAGTAAATGTACGTCCGAGGTTAGCATTTGTCCAACCTGCCATTTCAGATTGCTAAGACTGACCATAATCTGCAGATTTTTGATATTTTTGTTGTTCTTTTTTAAAACAGAACCGCAACAACATAATTTTGGGGCGAGAGAAAAATTAACATTAATAAACATTCAGTGCATGGAAAAAAGCACTGAAGAGTCAATGAATTGAAAAGATCCTGGGTAACATTTGAGAGAAGATGACTCTGTTTCAYGGCAGTGTAATTCTGTAGCTAGGACACAAGAGCAGAACTCCCTATTTCCAGTTCTGCCTCTGACCTTCAGGCAATTCATATGCCTCTATTTCGTCTGCCACTTGATGCCAATCTTCTCTTTGAAAAAGAGATTGATTTTTTGGAGCATGCTTGCACTGTGCTGAGCACAGTCAAGCTATGAGTTCAGCCTGGGCCTCTGAGTGCTGCATGAATAATAATAATAGGATGACATTAATAATTTGGAATATAGCTTCATCATTTGAGAACTTTAGATGTCCTTTTAGAAGACACAGAATAACATAGATTTATGCAGAATAATACTTATAATACTCAATTATAAATTGTGAACTTGATGCAGAAATTATTGAGCACGGTTCTGTGTCCTGTGATGTTAGTACAAATGATCGGAATGGTTTCTTCAGGCATTACAATCAATGAATCAATGAATAGTAATGTGACRGGCTTTCTTCCTTATGTTTCCAATTAAATTCAAATCGCATTAGATTTTTTTTTAATATCATAAATGCAATCTTAATATATGATATTATTTGCAATGTGGCCAAGCTAATGCCTGAGGAGAAGCCTCTTTCTTTAAAAGCTCATTTTCCTTGGAGAGCTCAATTTTGCAGGTTTAACATTAAATTAACTTGAGGTTTTGTGCTATTTTTCCTTTTCTTAAACCAATCAACATTAATCTGCATAACCATTCCCCTGAATAACTGTAATATCTAAGTTTTAATAGGGCATTATTTAGTATATTGAGAATGTTAAACCAATTCCAGTTGGGAAGTGAAATGATTAAGTAATGCCACCAACTGGTGATGTAGGTAAGTCAATGACAGTAATTACCCCCAGACTTCTGTACCTGTATTTTGAGTCTTTGTAGAACAAGGCACATCTTCAGCTTCAACCTACCATCCCTTGGAGTCTATTAAGAACATTCTGGTGAATATTTATTTTCTCCTTTCTTATTTTTTAAACTTCTGATCTAAAAGAATCAGAGTTTTCCCATAACTTCTATCTGGCATAAAACTCAAATGCTTTGTGTTTTTCTGGGTACATCTACGTTTATATTGTCATTCATCATGGCAGAGATGTGTGGAAATAGCTCCATATTTCATTTTGTTGTATCAGCACAGTAGTAATGGGAACATTTTTGACTCAATTCCCTACTTTAATGGAATTGTGGTTACCCTCTATCTCGAGGTTTCAAAACTCACTTCATGTTCACAATAACTCTCAGGCTTGATGATGCCAGCCACTTTTTATTGCTCTATTCAGAATAAAATATAACTACAAATGCTATGCTTTTAATGCTGTGCATATCACCTGTAGTCTGGTAATTTGGGCACTGGAGTTCTTTGTCATCTTTATACATTTGAGATGCTCCTGTGTTGAAACACCAAGGGAAATTTGTATTTTTAAGGCAAGTAATTTACTTAGAAGTATATGAATTGCATATTGGGATTTAATAGTAATTTAGAAAGTAACAGAGTAATAAGATTAAAATAGGAGTGCATGTGAAATATCAGACTAGAAAAGAAATTATCCAGAGTTAAAAATAGAAGTTATTTTTTATCGTGTGAGGCAAGAAGACAAAAAAGCTGCTAAATTGGCTAGAATTAGAAACTGGTAAATGCTCTTGAAAACTCCGTGTGGAAACCCTGTGAGCATGCAGTAATTTTTAAATGCAGTAAAGCTGTTTTTTGGTCCTGTGCTTTGAAAGGACACCAGTAACCTGAAAAGGATATCTTATTTGATTTTATCATACTGCATCAATATTTCTTGGAATAAACATGATGTTGCTTATCTATCCATGTGCAACTCTGTGCTGAGTCCCTTTATTGAAGAGATTTTATTCTTCTGTGGGGAGGACAGCAGACACTTGTAGGGGAACACTTTAGGAACTTATCAGTGATTACCTATGCAACCAGCAGGGAAGCTTGTAAAACAGGAAGGTAGTGTAAAATTCCTTGAGCAGAAGAGATCCACTTGCTGTAAAGGTCTTGCTCCTGGGTCTTCTGAAATACTCAACAAATTACAAGTGTTGTTGGTATCACCTGGCACTTGATCATCCCATGTATTTTTCATCAGGCTTTAAATGGACATCTCTTAGTGTAGAGAGGTTCCTAAATTAGCTGAAACCTAATCAGAAATCCATCTGGTACAAACTCACAATAAGTTGCTAGGTGTGATTCATAAAAATCACATTATGTGTTTCTGCAGGGCATTATTAGTACTTTTCTTGAAGCTTTCAGAAATGAAACATAGCTCATTCTTATTCCAAAGCACTAGGCCAGCCCCATTATGCTAATAGCAATGCTGCTTAGACAACCCAGGAAAATGCATAATTTCACCAGCTGAGTATGTTCTATCACCTGGCTGCACACTGAGGAAGGGAAATGGGGGAAAAAAAAACCCCACAAACCTCAGCCCTTTATAAGGGAGACTGACAATGTCTTACTGCATCAGTTGGAACCAGACATATCACCATTATCTGATCATCAAAAGACTTGTCAGGGAAGTAATTAACTAATACTTTACTAGGAAAAAGAATCTTAAAATGTTAATGCCTAGAATAACCACAAGCATGTTTAGCATTCAGATCAGAATGTTTTTGTGAATAATTTTTCATGCAAAATCCTGGCCTCTTGGAAGCCAATAATAACATTCCCTTTAACTTGAATTGGGCCAGAATTTGAAGCAAAGAGTTTTAATGGGTCTGTTGGACAAAAAAAAAAAAAAAAAAAAAAAAAAAAAAAAAAAAAAAAAAAAAAAAAAAAAAAAAAAAAAAAAAAAATCTGAAAAGTTAATAAATATTAAGTTGCCTTCTGATATGCTGAACAGATTTTTCTGTGGCTTTTTTTTACATCATAAAGCAGCGTCATGAAGTTCACTTGATTCATAATGTCAGTGGAACAAGATGGTATTTCTTTGTGTTACTGTAGTATTGCTACTACTATATTACTACTATTATAATGTTGTTGCTATAATAATAATAAGTTATTTTAACAGGAATAAGCTCTATACATTAATATTTAATTAATATTTATTCTTAAAACTTTTCCTAAATATTCACACTGGTTTTAAACATCAACATACGGAAAATTCCAGAGATATAACAAAACATTGATCTATTTAACTTTTTGTGCCTTAAAGATTCATTCAAAGAAATATAGTAGCTATCTACATACTGATGAGGAAAGCACTCTGAAGACTAAGCCAAAATTGACTAAAGACTTCAGGATATATCTCCACACTTCTGCCACTCAGTTAAGAAGAGAAAAAGCAGGAAAGGGGAGTAAACATGTCAGAAATCCAGATTATATGCTTAGCATAAAGCCTTTTCTGTCTGAATCCTTAATTGGTACTAGTAAGAACAACATAAAGAAAACACAATTTTCATCACACATTAAGATCTTATGTTTATTTAATAAGGAATAATGTTGAACACAATCTATTCAATTGTACATTTCTTAATGTATACCCTTGGTGTGAATCAGGGAGAAACTATGTTCACATGCAGAACAGCTAACAGGAAGCAAGCAACAACAAAATCCTTACCTCCTCCATACCTAAGTTTTCTTGGCTTTTTTGCTGTTGCTCTTTTTCATAAACATTTTGAGCTAATAAACTGCAATCAGAGTTTGTGAAGAATTATTTTTTATGTAGCTGGAAAGGAAAAACATAGTGTTCTTTCTTTAATTCAAACAGCTGTTACTGAAGACTGCACTTGAAAGCATTAAAAATGAGGACTTTGCTTGGATTAGTACAATGAGACCTGCTGGCTTAAGGAAGAGCAGCTCTCTGAGGCAGAACACCTTCCCTTCAGGCCAAGTGGTCCCATATGCCAGTAATGGGTGAGACAATCCCCTTCTCCACCCATTATTTTTATTTATCACTTCTATTTACTCTTCCAGCAGTGTTTTATATCCTTGAATTTATATTAAAATATATTGAGATGCAGGGAACTCCAGCCAGGTTGAACAGCACAGCTTGAAGCTTTAAAGCTCATCGCGCCTTTCCTTTCATCAGACTTTACCTGCTCCAGATCTGTTTCTCTGCTCTGGGTGCAAGTAGCCTTATGGCTGCCAGGATGGCTGCTCTAATTCATGCTGAATGTAAATGGACGTAAGGGTTGAGAGTGAGCCACAGGATCAGTCCAGCATGGAGAATGGCTCAGCTGCCCAAACCTTTTTTCTTCTATTCTCATTCATATGACTTTTCTAAGCAAAGAGCAGGAAGAGGTACGAGTACTTCCATTAAAGTCCTGCAACACTGGACATATTTCCTTCACTGCTTTTCTGACTTTAGGCAGCACTGCTAATTGCAAACCCTGTAAAAACCATGAATAAATGATCTCTTCTCTTCTTTCCCCTAGTTGGAAAAGGGAGTTTATGGAAGTCTCAATGTTTTTTGTATTTAACGATACATTTGGAGAAGCTTCATTTGCCTTCTGGTTTGTAAGTCAGTCATACTTTGAAGCTTTTTGTGGCAACATTTTTTAAAAGGAAAAGCTGAGATTTTGAATAATTTTCATTCTGAAGGAGATGGAGAGGTGACCAAGCTCTAAGAAGTTTATAACTAGAAGGCAGAAACTGCTGAGAATTTCCACRTGCTCTACCTCATGATTTCATGTGGTTAATTTTGTATCTCCAGTATACCAGATCACCCAACAAGGCTCATGTGCCTGATGACATTTCTACTATCTTAGCCAGAGTATGTTAGTGGGGATCTTTTGTTTGTTTGTTTTATACTGGGTCTGCAGAGGATCTTGCACACTAAGAGAATTTCTTTTGATGTGTAAAGCCTTTCTTCAGCCTATTTGGCTGCATTACTGATTCTTTAAGGCTTATGTGTTATTGTTTGTCCATAATTATACTAATGTGCAAGTGTTCTGTTCATTTTATTGTCATTAATTGCCACATGGCTTCTCAAAATTAAAATCAGGAACCCACTAGAGAAGTGTTCAGTTGTGCCACAGTCACTGCTGTTTTAGTAAGAAGAGAAAAATAAGTTATTTCACTCCTTTAAATTTTTATTGTCTTATGATGTAGAAGACTGATTAGAGAACAGACTCAAAAGCTTAACAGGTCTTTTAAAAGTACCTACCCTGAGTGCTCATGTATGACTTTCTGAGGCAGGTAAGAATCAGTTGTCAACATCATTTACACTGTCTTAAAAATTCCCAGTTCCACCTGTGGAGGGGCATAGTGCCACAGGGTATCACTTATGAACTCACTCTCCTTCCGAGGGTGGAGATGTCCGGGTTTGAACCAGCCCGGATGGAGCAAATGAAGAGTTGGCTTAGCATTGCAGCGGAAAACAGCTTACTGTAGGTGTTCCTCAGGGACTGCCTAGGAATAGGAGGTGATTTTTAAGGGCTGGTTCTACATCACTGGGCCAGGCCTCTGCCAGGAGAGGCTGTTCCTGAGGGTCCTCTTCTACTCCCATGATGTCCTACTTAATTTGCTGATGATGGGGATCAGGTAGTATAAAACTAAGAACTGTACGTCATTTAGGGATTCAGCCACCTTGTGTAAATCTTCAATAGCTTCAGCTGGCAAGTAAGTGCTTTTTTTTTTTTCACATGTTCAGCAGCACAAAGGCTTTTGGTCCAACTAATGTGTACTTCATGGATTCCCAGGGATGTACATTCATTTACACTGCGTAGGATAACACATTTTACTTTATTTTTTTAAAGGTCTCCTGACTTCACACAGTGCTAAGCTACTGCATAAGTTACTGGATCCTCTCAGTTCCTCACATGCTCATCAGTTTGAAGAATCAGGTCCCACTCAAGCTGTGCAGGTGCATTAGCACCATGGAAACCCAGACTGTTTCTTCCCAAGGGGGCGAGCGCAAGGAGAGGACAGAGTCACAGCTTACAAACAAATCAACCACTTCCGATGGAATTCAGAGCTGCAGACAGAAAGCCTGGGGATGTTTCTGTATTTCCATATCTGTGCAAAGCCATCACAGGATGTTTCTTGTGCGGGAAGTGTAACAGCTAGATTAAAATGAATTGAATTAATATTCCCTTCCCCCAATTAATAATAATTAATAACAGTGTTAAAATGTTTGATTGGAGGCTATTTTAACTCCGTTGCTTCTCTTCCTTGTGAAATTACAATTGCTGCTTTCCCTCATGTTTCTCTCCCTGCCTTCAGAATGTCTTATTTCACATGAGCCAGTCAGCAGGGAAGCAGGTCTACCATACATACATATTTTTTAATAGCAACACTTCTGGCGAAAGCTAAATGTCGAGATGTGCTGCAGTTGTATAGCCAGTTGTGTGACATTCTCACAGCTAGCAAATACATTGATAATTAATTCAGCTTTAAAGGATTTGTCAGACTTTCAACTCATGAAGATCAATGCATTTCTACCACAATTGAAGGAGCTATGGCTATTTACCTCCTTTGCAGGCCCTAGACCTCTGTAATAAATTTGACATTTACATTTTAAACATCATAAATCCACAAAAGTGTCCTTAACTTTGCCAGAATGTTTCAGTATCATGTAGGGGTCACAATGCTCATGCCCTAAATCAGGAAAACAATTAACCACTAGACTTTTTGAGGTCATCCATGAGCAGGAAAGTAATTAGGCCTAGATCCTTACAGATAAAAAATTAGCTGCCAAAATGCACAGATGGAATTTTCAAATAATGCTTAATAAGGTAAGATGCCTAACTCATATTGACTCCTTTGAAAATCTGACCTTTAGAGCTTAATTTTAAGCTTCCTCATTATGGTTTAAGAGTGTATGAAAACTTAAGTATGGGTTTGAATGTGTTTCTTGCAGGAAGAATCTTCCATAGACAAAATCTGAAATATATTGTAAACTTAGGCCAAGAGATGGCAAATGCAGCGATCATCCTGAATCAAGAGGGRTTTTTTTGGTGTGTTTTGTGCAGCAGCAGGCTGAACAATGCCCTTTTCCAATTGAGATTAGTTCAGGGGGAATAGCTTTCAAATGAGTTATTTCAAACACATACATGTGTCATTCCAAAAGAAAAATATCTACCCCTGGCTGTGGTCTGTGAAGCAAGATGGATTGCTAGTCCCTTGATAAAGCTCTGTGCTTCTGTTTAACTCAGTTCCTCTCTTCTTTGCTATGCTTATCTTCTTCTGCTCTTATGCCCTGTGACCCCCTGCAGTGGAGCTACTAAATATCCATGTTGAGGTAAAGGAAAGAGGAATGTAGAAAGACAGAGTATAAGTTCTCAGAAACTCAGGATAAATTAACTTGGCTATGTGGAGAGGAGGAAATTCACTGTTTAATGAACTGTTATCTTGGATTATCGTGGCCTAGGATAAATTGAAATTGCTGCATTGTTCTTTAAATTGACCAGCATGGGGCAAAAGATGGCTTTGTGCTAGTATAAGGGTTTTGACCTTAAATGTCCACCATGCTCCTCTGAGTTCACCCTGGAGATCAAGAGTTCATTTCTTTTTTGTACTGTGTGTTTTCCAGTTCTCATTTTAGAAAACCCACCCAGGAATAATAATATATGACTGTGCAAACACAAAGGAAAAGTTTCCTTGGTGGTAGGAATATGAATCATAGAATCGTAGAATCGTTTAGGAAAAGGAAAAGACCTTTAAGATCATCAGGTCCAACTGTTAACCTAGCACTGCCAAGTCCACCACTAAACCATGTCCCTAAGCGCCACATTTTAAATACCTCCAGGGATGGTGACTCAACCACTTCCCTGGGCAGCCTGTTCCAATGCTTGACAACCCTTTCAGTGAAGAAATTTTTCCTAATACCCAATCTAAACCTCCCCTGCTGCAACTTGAGGCCATTTCCTCTCGTCCTATTGCTTGTTACTTGGGAGAAGAGACCGACACCCACCTTGCTACAACCTCCTTTCAGGTAGTTGTAGAGCGTTATGAGGTCTCCCCTCAGCCTCCTCTTCTCCAGGCTAAACAACCCCAGTTCCCTCAGCCGCTCCTCATAAGACTTGTTCTCTAGACCCTTCACCAGCTTTGTTGCCCTTCTCTGGACACGCTCCAGCACCTCAATGTCCTTCTTGTAGTGAGGGGACAAAAACTGAATGAGACACACTGTTTAGTGTGTACTACCTATTATGCAAACAAATGTATCTCCTGGGAATTTCTAGTCTCTTTGAAAGGCACTTTTTAATTTTAAAAGGCTGTTTTTAACATACACAAGTTTGAACTCTGACTTTACCTGTTCAGTCCACTTTCACTAGTCCTCCTTACAGCCAGCTGAATCTATCTGTATGTGGGTATATGGAAACAGCCATTTAGAGCTTGTGTCGCATATATCCTACATGATGACCAACAAAGGGATGTTAGCTTGGGAATTTTCTTATGCAATTGGGCCATCATGGGAAAAAAAGTTAGCTACAGACTATGGAAAATTAACCTCCTTGGCTAGGATAGCTGTAGAGGAAAACTCATGGCAGAAGAAGTAAACAAAGCAGCTGGGGACTAGGTCTGGCTTTCAAAACTGGTTTCTGAGGTGAAGCACAGAAAGGAAGGATCCCTCAAGCCACAGACCTCTGTAAGCAGCGGTCTGCCGTCCGTGGCACGACACAGAGCAAGTCTGAACGCTGAGAAGGAATGGCCATCTGAAAGGACTGAGAAAAACACCAAAAATGCTCTGAGACTGTTAGGGACACTGGAAGGAACCTGACACTGGTTTTGCATATATGTTTTACTGTCTTTGGGAATTTGGGCAGTTTAACATTAATCTCTCATTCTGGGATTTATGGTCAGTAAGGCCACTGTTTCTGAGAATTTATGTAAGACAGGGGAACTGTGTTCATCATTTTCAGTAAAGGAAAAGAAAAAGAAATTAAAGAAATTGAAGGGTTTGGTCTTTTTTTGTTTGGTTGGTTTTGGGTTTTTTTTAGCAATGCAAAGCATATGAGGTTCCAGTTCTATCTACCTACCTAGATCCACTTCAAGGATTCATCTCATTCAGGTGAAGACCTCATAGTAATAAATTATAATTTTATAATAAACCAAAGACAGCTGAAGAATAAAAAGTATTTTGCAATTTACCAGATTAACCTCAATTTTATGCAATAGGTGAATTTCCTCCATTTCTGTCTCTGGAGGGATGCAAATTTTCTATACTTGTACATAGTCTCTATTATATTTAACGAAGAAAAATCTGTTTATTCCCAGGTGTTGGCAGTTTACCTTGAACATCTGTAAAGCAACATGCTATTAAGTTTCTAAAAAGGTGTATGAGAGAGTTAGCTTCTAAAACCTGCCAAAAGGGGGCTGAAATTTGTCCAGGTTGATCCTTTAAACTACAAACAAGATAGGATCCATACAGTGCACAGTTTGGTATTATATCTGATTAGTTTTTTACATTTGTGGAAAGCATGGAGCTTTGTACTTTTTGCAAGCCTGCCAAGAAAGTGATTAAGACAATACAGATTTTACAAATGCAATACTGAAGGTGCTAAAACATCTTGGAAGTATATTTGCATTATATTATTCACGTTTCTGCTCTGCATGCAAAGAGCGCAAAAGTATTTACTTACTATGAAATATGAAAACAACAAAAAAAATGCCATTGATGTTAAATCTATTTCTGCTTTGTAAAGCTTGGATAGAATTATTTTGACATGACTTTAAGAAGTTTTGAATGTTATGAATTTTCTGTCCAATACAGTATACTTCATTCTTTTTTATGGATCGAAAGATTTGCATTTTGCTAGCCCAACTTGTTCCTTGGAAAAGAAACCCAATTCATTGGTTTGACTGGCTTTTGCATATATTTGAAATGTTCCCCCAGCATTGCAGATTACTTTGTGAAAGACTCTTTCATGTGTTGCACATTCTTATTACCTGTATTGTCAGCGTGAAATGTGAGGAGAAACTCTGTATCAAAAATTCCTTTCAAAAGCATGTAGAGTGAAAGTGAAAGGAATTAGAAAATAAAGTATGCTCTGATACCTTTACTGCTTATAGTGAAACACATATACATGGCAGTTTTGATGGAATTCTAATGCAGATTTATTACTGGAATCTGCAACTCGCTGTAAAATGCAGTCAAAAGAACAAATAAAGAGCAATGTGTAGGAAGTAAAGATGTCAGATAGTAAAATGTCTCTTTCTAAAAGCCTGCCTTTTTCACAAGCCTTTTCATGAACTTTTTATGAAGTTTCTGGAGTAGACCAAAATAATTAGGGAAAAATGACCTTGAGGTTTATGCTGTGTTCAGAACAGTGACTTGTCCAATCACTGTAGGAAAGGTTGGCAGATTGTGATTGATGTTTTCAGAAGAACTACAAAGTGAAGTGTATGAATGGTACCTTAGCTTTCTAACCATGTATGACAAATGCGGGCACTGTGAGAAGCTCTTTATCCCCAGATGCTGTGAAAGCACATAGCAAATTTCATATGGATGAGCCTATGAGAAGACTATCTAAAGAGCTAATCTAAAATCTCATTTTCAGAGTTGATTCTGGTGTTTCAGAAAAGAACATATCCCTGAATATAGATCTTATATCAGGAGGATTAGGACGTCAGTGATTAATATGAATTTCATTTTTAGACACATTGTGGGATTTCTATGGCATATATAAAACACTGAACTTGTTGAACAGCGTGTCCCTTTTCAATTACAGTTTTAATGAAGAAATGACTTTTACAAGAAAAAAACTCTCATGAGCTTAATATTGTAAAGAGCTGCTTTTTCCCAACCACCCCCATCCATTAAATCAGGTATGTTTGGTTGTTCTTGACGAAACAATAACATTTTCATTATCTTGCCAGGCTGCACCATATTTTATAATGAAGCGAACCAACTCTTGTCTGTTCTACCTTTATATGCCCTACTGTAGCTCCACTAGCATCTAGGGAAAGGGAACTGTTCGAGACAAGTCTAGTGACAGGCTTTAGAAACAAAACCATTGATTGTTAGTTACCTAACTCCCATTCAAGGTCAAAAGGATTTGAATATCCTGTCAGCCTTTTAACTGACCTTTAAGTTTAAAGGGATTTGTGTATTTGACAGTCCACCCCAAAGCTTTCAGAGTGAATTTGGGGCTGGTGAAAGGTTGCTACAGTGCTCAGCTCAATGATCTCTCTAATGGCAAGAAGAAAGATGCAGAGCACCAGTCTGCTTGCCAGCATCACGACCAAAACCCTTGATTTTCTTCCAGAGATATGCTATGATACTTCAGCCCCATCAACTTAAAAAATGTTCCCTATTGTCTGGGACTTTTGGCTGAGACTTTCCAGAGCAGTACTAATTTGTGCATGCTTTTTTTGCAGGCTGTAGGTGCTCCCCAAAGGAAAGAGAGTGGAACCCCCTGCCAAGTTCATGCAGAGAGGTCATGCAGAGAGGAAATYAGAAAGGCAAAAGCCCAGCTTGAATGCAATCTGGCCACTGTTGTAAGAGACAACAAAAAATGTTTTTACAAATATATTAATGACAAAAAGAGAGCCAAGGAGAATCTCCATCCTTTATTGGATGCCGGGGGGAACATTGCCACCGAGGATGAGGAAAAGGTTGAGGTAATGCTGCCTTTGCCTCAGTCTTTAATAGTCAGACCAGTTATCCTCAGGGTATTCAGCCCTCWGAGCTGGAAGACAGGGATGGTGAGCAGGATAAACCCCCCATAATCCAGGAGGAAGCAGTTAACAACCTGCTACACCACCTGGATGCTCACAAGTCTATGGGGCCGGATGGGATCCACCCAAGAGTACTGAGGGAGCTGGCAGAGGAGCTTGCCAAGCCACTCTCCATCATTTATCAGCGGTCCTGGTTAACGGGGGAGGTCCTGGATGACTGGAGGCTTGCCAATGTGACGCCCATCTACAAGAAGGGCCGGAAGGAGGATCTGGGGAACTCCAGGCCTGTCAGCCTGACCTCGGTGCCAGGGAAGATTATGGAGCGGTTCATCT
Source organism: Phoebastria nigripes (assembly GCA_035582835.1). NCBI lineage: Eukaryota > Metazoa > Chordata > Aves > Procellariiformes > Diomedeidae > Phoebastria > Phoebastria nigripes. Next base: position 538,264 of record JAYKAV010002897.1, on the reverse strand, counting down.
TGGGGGCGCTCGCAAGCCATGTGCGGGACAACCAGGGGATCAGGCCCAGCCAGCACGGGTTCATGAAAGGCAGGTCCCGCTTGACCAACCTGATCTCCTTCTATGACCAGGTGACCCGCCTAGTGGATGAGGGAAAGGCTGTGGATGTGGTCTACCTGGACTTCAGTAAAGCCTTCGACACTGTCTCCCACAGCATCCTCCTAGAGAAGCTGGCAGCTCACAGCTTAGACAGGTGTACTCTTCGCTGGGTAAAAAACTGGCTGGAYGGCCGGGCCCAGAGAGTTGTGGCGAATGGAGTTAAATCCAGTTGGCGGCCGGTCATGAGCAGTGTCCCCCAGGGCTCAGTTTTGGGGCTGGTCTTGTTCAATATCTTTATCAATGATCTGGATGAGGGGATTGAGTGCTCCCTCAGTAAGTTTGCAGACAACACCAAGTTGGGCAGGAGTGTTGGTCTGCTCGAGGGTAGGAAGGCTCTGCAAAGGGACCTGGACAGGCTGGATCGATGGGCTGAGGACAACTGTATGAGGTTCAACAAGGCCAAGTGCCGGGTCCTGCACTTTGGCCACAACAACCCCATGCAACGCTACAGGCTTGGGGAAGAGTGGCTGGAAAGCTGCCTGGCAGAAAAGGACCTGGGGGTGTTGGTTGACAGCCGGCTGAATATGAGCCAGCAGTGTGCCCAGGTGGCCAAGAAGGCCAACGGCATCCCGGCTTGTATCAGAAATAGTGTGGCCAGCAGGACCAGGGAAGTGATCATGCCCCTGTACTCGGCACTGGTGAGGCCGTCCCTCAAATACTGTGTTCAGTTTTGGGCCCCTCACTACAAGAAGGACATTGAGGTGCTGGAGCGTGTCCAGAGGAGGGCAACAAAGCTGGTGAAGGGTCTGGAGAGCAAGTCTTACGAGGAGTGGCTGAGGGAACTGGGACTGTTTAGCCTGGAGAAGAGGAGGCTCAGGGGAGACCTTATTGTGCTCTACAACCACCTGAAAGGAGGTTGTAGCAAGGTGGGTGTTGGTCTCTTCTCCCAAGTAACTAGCGATAGGATGAGAGGGAATGGCCTYAAGTTGTGCCATGGAAGGTTTAGATTGGACATTAGGAAAAATTTCTTTCCTGAAAGAGTGGTTAAGCATGGGAACAGGCTGCCCAGGGAAGTGGTTGAGTCACCATCCCTGGAAGTATTTAAAAGACGTGTGGATGAGGTGCTTAGGGACATGGTTTAGTGGGCATGGTGGTGTTGGGCTGATGGTTGGACTCGATGATCTTAGAGGTCTTTTCCAACCTTAATGATTCTGTGATTCTATGAAATAAGTTTATGCACACTGCCAAATAACTTTCAGAAATAAAAAGATTTCATCCCACTTAGGGTAACCCCAATTCCTGCAAACAAAAAGTTGTTTTTTTTTTTTGAGTGATATTTTATCAAGATCATTGGACCTACATTTGATTCACACCTATGAAACTTGAAGCCTGACTTCTAAATTAATCTGGAAATTGTTTAACTGAGAAAGGCATTACTAAACATATTAAGCAATTTCCCTCACCTCTTACATTTATGTGTGCAGTGTGTAAACTGATGTGAAATGCAAAACATAGATTCCCATTCTGTTGTTTTCCATTCATTGTAATTCCATACATAAATGCTCTTCATTCATTTCTTGAGCCCCACTTTTCTTAGCCCATCTGTACTTGAACCCTCCATTATTTTCAATTAACATCTAAGTGAAGATGGAGGATATTTTCATCTATGGGAAATTTTATTACAAGAAAAGGTCTTCAATTTTCTCCCTGGTGAATTGTCCACTGAATTCTGTAAATACAGCAAAAGGAATGTTTGTGATCAATTGATTAAATATTTTAAGCTTTATTTCACTGTCTGAAATTTTGAACACTCATCTTCCTTCAAAATCAGAATGAATATGTTTGAGTGAAAAACCCCTCTCCATGAAATATTAATGGTAAGGATGTAATACACAGTTATGAAAGTGATAAAGGCCAGGTTCCTGTGGTCAAAAAGGTATTGAAACTCACAGTCATAATTTCATAAATGGTGCTAATGTTTGAATGTCAATCATCAGGGAGTTATGATTCACATCTCTCTTCAATGCATCTTGCTCCATTCACAATGTAAGAAACCAATGAAGCTGCAGGACAACTTTTCCACATAATGCACTGAAATTGCCTTTGAAAATACATGCACAAAGTGCACATGAATGGTCTTTTATTTTACGGTTGTGGCTCAGATGTAAATGCAGAATGGATACTACATATACAGAAATTCTTAGAAAAGAATCTAAGCAAGTCCCTGGTCTTCTTTTTAAATATCAGCAGCAATTTTATTTTTATGTGATAAATAAATAAATAAAATACAAGAAATTATACTTGATTCAAAATGACCACTTCTACTTTTTGACTATGTAAGGGTTTCTCTGTACAGAGAATTTTTCCGTCTTCCCTAGAACAGGAGAGCTATTTGGATATATACTTTTTATGTGGGTAAAGAATGTTTTTTTCTTCCAGAACAGTTACGAAGGTGTGTTTTTATTCAACCTTGTTTTTCTTCCGGACTACATCGCCCAGAGTCTGCTCTGATCTCTCCCTACGACTGCCTCCAGTGCGTTGTGGGGACCATAAAAACCCGCTGTGGGACTGCAGTGACTTCTGTAGGCTCAAGATGCCTGACTCATAAATCCCTACAGGTGCTCTCTTGTTCAGGCTCTGGTACTCATTTTTATTGGACTCAGAATGGATTAAGAATGGATTATGGGCTCACAATAAATTATGGAGTTAAAACAGCAAATGGTTCTTTAACGTAAGTTCAGTACCACATATCACATGGTATTACTGAAACTTAACACAGTTTGCTCAGCTCATTCATGAGGTGAAAAATACTTTTATAAATAGTATTTTCTGTGGTCACTGTATATCTTGACTGTGTATGCAAACTGTGCCAAAAGCTTTTTATTTTCTTCTTCTTCCTTCTTAAATATTATCCAAAGCCTTGAGTGCTTCTGGGTCTGACTCATGGAGAAACATCACTGTGTGCACTTCAGGTGTTTTTTCAGCAGTCACTGTGGCGCTGAGAAAAATTTCCATGCTGCTTTAATGGATGACATTTCTCTGTAAGGTTTCCTTGAAAATAACCTGTACAAAATAATTGCTCCATCTTCAGTCTGATACAACTTCTGACAATGTGTAAATGTTCAGAAAGCAATTAGTAGTCAAGTTTGGCAGGAGGGAAGGGAATAGAGCTCTCTGTTGACTACATAAACAGAGAAAGTCAACTGTTTGAGTTTGCTGAAGCTTATGGAAGCATCTAGTCTCACAATAGACATGCTTAGAGTTGTATTAGATGTTAACACAGACATTCATTGCTATGCCTTCTTGTAGGAACATTAAATCAGCCTTGCAAATTGTCGGAAAAATTTATTGACCCTAGCCTGAAGACTCAGGATGGATGGTTTTGACTATGAAAATATATTTCATATCAACATTTAATATGATATTATCATTTTAATATCTTTCTATTCATTGAGTTCTTGGAAAAACCTTTTAATTATAACCCTTCCATCCAAGGGCTTAACGCTGAAAAAAAAGTCAAATAAAAAGGATCTTAAGAATGTATTTTCTAAAACAGCATGTTTTTAACTTGATAGTTTTAAAATCAGTTTTATGACATAATGTGACTTGCTTCTTCAAATTTTGCCACTTAGGGTTGTCAGCATCATACACTCTACCAACTTTATATTCTGACTTGATTGCACATAAAGTGTTTCTTCCTTACAGCCTTAATAATTATACATATATACAAATATATATATACACTTTTCTTTTTAAGCAATTATATACGTAGTTTTGTCTTTGAAAAAGGTGCTTACTGACCACGTCTTAAAGGACATCCTGAACCACCATTGATAAAAATATAAACTGTGCAATACTAAAATAGAAATTTTAATCTGGATTCGATGGCTAACGTGTTAAATGGAAGCTATTGCCATATCAGAAATAGTGTAATATGTGAGGTGCTTAGAAATAACACAGATGAAAAGAGTTTCTGTAAAGAACAACAGCTAAAGTAGTGTTGTTGAAGGTTTCAGAATGGACAACTGTCAGACTGCAAGAAATCCTGGAGTCCTGCTGGGTTTCTCGGGATTCTTTAATTAAAGACAGAAGTTCTTTGAAGTCTGTAGTAAGATTTGAATGACATATTTGCTGGATGTGTTTGTGAAGTAGCATACTTATGCCCTCAGTTTGGACAGCCATCAATTTCCAAACACAGTCCTACACTCTCTGGATATTTTTTTATAACATTTTTGCTTATTCCCTGCGTGGGCAGCCTGTGGTCTGCCTGACTGTCTTCCTGAGATAACACGGGACACAACTCCAATGGCTTCTGTAGCTTTTGGTTTTGAGCTCTAGCGCTTCTCAGAACTGCTTGGATTTTCTGGTCATGTTCTTTTACTGTTTTTTCTGACATAAATAAGTCTGGCCTGCTTCCTTTTTTTCCTAAAAGAAATGGATATTGACAGTTTTTTGGCCAAACATGTCTTCTTACTCCCAGGCATTACATGTGTTCATTTTTCTGTTCTCTCTGTCTTTCCTACTCTATAATCCCAAGGATATGAATCATTTGGGTTAACTGTGTTTTTTCAGCTCTATTCTCTGCTGTTTTAGGAATCTGTCTTTTCCCTGGAAGAGATCCCCTAACATTTTCTTAAGCATTTCAGTGCACTACCCTTCTTGATGAGTCCAGAGACCTGGCGCATTCTGATTCATTTGTGCTTTCTTCTTCCTTCTAATACACTTAAAAACTATTTCTACTCTTCCTTTYCTCCTCCCTTCCCAACTTATTAAATGCTGCACATTTGGCTAATGTGCTTGGCTTAGGGGCAGAAGCTTAGTGTTTGCAACCCATTCTTCTATCCGTGTACCTTAAATATTGCCCACGGCTTCTCTGCCAGTGCTAATCATGGTTTTGACTACCATACTTTCCACTGCACCTGTTTCCTACTTAATTAATAAATGCTCCATTTGTTTCCAGAGTAGTAGCCCATTCATCTTCTGCTGCAGTGCTTTCCACTGATCCCATAAAAAATTTCTCTCTGCTAATCATGCTGTTATCAACCCTTTCTTCATACTGCGCACAGTCTTCTGGCACATGAAAACTTCTGCTCAGGTGGACTCTTGATGGAGCTTCTTGCAGCCTTTACTTCTCTTTTCCAAATGTCAGGCAGCCACTTGTCTTTTGGGGATGGCCACAGCATAGGAACTTTATGTGGTGTCTGACATTGGTTCAGACTCTGAGCTCCACTCACCCAGCTGTTTCGGTTCCTTTCTCTTATCAGTTACATCCACAGTGTAAGACTATTGCCTGTTTTCCTTAATCCTTCTGCTTATGACCGGGCAGGCAGAAGACTGGTGATCTTTTTTGCTCAATAAATTGAAGATGTCCTATTAATTTTTAATTCTGTATCTTTCCAACATCCTGTGAGGTGTAGTCCAGGATCCCAATGATTATAGGACCTCTTTTTTTGGTATCCTTAATCTTTCAAGATTTTAAGGCTGATTTTATAACTTTAAAGGCTAATCAAACTTTTCTGTTCATCAGTAAACTTTCTGCTTATTGTAACAGCGATTTTTTCTGCTTACAGTCATCATTGTGTTCAGTTTCTAACTATATATTTACATTTCACCTACATACAGTATTAATTTCTTTCATATTTGTTTATAATTGCTTGATATTTACCCTTTCTGCCTGAGTTGAATGAAAATTATTAAAACCACCATGCTCTTCAGAACAAAACATTGTGGGTAAATAAAGCATGAACCGCTTCTTTTTTTTTTTCTGGTACCCCCTCCTGGCAGGTATGAAATAAATTGCTTTTTTATTGAATATTTAAGTAGAGTCAGTCAGATTTGAATCCCTCCAATATTCTGCTCAAAGCCAAGGAATCTGACAGAAATCTTCTTCTTCCAGTGTCTAATATCAAGCTGTTCATCATTAATTGTCATTGGAGCTGCTTCACAATGGACCATAAACACCCAAATTTCCTCTACAGTTCCACTAGTAAAAGTACTTCCATATGCCTGGCTCTGTCTTGGCACACAGGGACAACCTGTCACCAGTGTCCTCCCCCAGGTGTATTGTTGGCGGACCCAAGGGATCCCACCTGAGAAATCATAATGTTAATTGCTTTAACAGGACTTCAGTCCTTCAAGTCTTTTACCGTCCTTGGCCTTTACAGGTGAGTTAACATTGTGTTTGCCTATTTAGTAATAAGCCCTTGCTGACCTCTTTTCTTCTTGGATCACCCCCATGCTCCAAATCTGGGAGGTATCCCCCTCTCTCATGGCTGTTGCCATTGCTTACTGATGTTTATATTCACTTTCTCCTCCCTCTTTTTTTATTTCCAGGTAGGACAAGTTAATTAATTCAAACCTTGTCAGCCACATACCTGCTAGTCCTACCAGTCCGCTTAAACACTTCCTTTCTTGTCAATAAAGAGGAATATATCTCATCCTGTATTTTGCACCTATAAACTGACTCTAATACTGCAAGTTGCAGCATGCCAGTAAATGGAGTCATCCTTAAGAAGCCCGGCTGATTCCAGTGGGGTTTATGTCTCACAAATATAAGAATCAGCTTTCACCGAGCTTCGTGAAGACTTGTGCTGTACACACTTAGCTAAGATGACATTATCCCTCACATCACACTGAGCTAAGAAGTGGGAGTTTACTTATAGCACAAAACTGAGAATTCTGAAAGTCCAATTTTTTTTCACTTAGTTTGGCTAAAAATATGTGCTATAAGAATAGCTTCTTATGTGTACTACATGCAAATCTGGGTAGAGGTATCTGTGGAGAAAGGAAGAGCAGGAAGATGGCTTTGATTTCACTCCTAGCACTCTCAGTGTCTGACCTGACAACTGTCAAGCTCTTTCGTAAGGCAGGAAAGCTTTTTTAGAATTTGATATTTAAGCAGAAGCTCCCCCTGATGAAACGATACCTCTGCTAGCACACACTTGTTCTGTCATTCAATCCATACATGCTATATTAAAGTACCCAAAGTTCAGACAAATCCATCAGCCTAAAACAAGCTTGATGAGACAAAAGGTCTGGCCTGGTACAGAAACCTTAACTCCTACAAACAAAAGCACAATAAGGACAGTGAAGATACAGAGAATTAGCATAGATTCCCCGTGCCTGTGCTGAATTTTGCTTGTAAGTGTTGTATTAAACATTTAAAAGTACACTTTCAAAAATCCATGAGGCTTTCACTGCAAAATTCTCAGTGACACTGATGGGCATCATGTAACTCATTTCCCACACACGGCTTTGAATATCCATCCTGTTCTGTCTTATACAGTTTCTTGTGCCGCTGTCATCATTATAACATCTCAGCATCTTCCACTAGTGCTTTAAGCTCTGTGAGTCACATTCTCCATGAAGGACTTGTTCTTTTACTTATGCTCTTATTTGTTTATTTATAATTTAAGGTATTTAATGGACTTTTACTTGCCTAAAAGTAGCTCATTCTTTTTTTTTTTTTTTTTCTTTCTCTCTCTTAAAACCAAATTAACTTTAGGAGCACCAAGCTCTTCACTCACAGTTGTTCACAGAAATTGGTAGTTTCAGTAACGGGCTGATGGTAAGAAATGTGTCATTTTCTAAACTGTATCTGGTACTTCTGCTCAACAGCTCCTTTTGCTGCTCTTGAGGTCAGTAAACCCAAGGATCTCTGTCTGGTGACAAGGTTCAATATCGCCATACAGGACTTGTTTTTTTTTTTTAACCCCCACAGGATTACCAGGTGTTGTGATTTCATACGAGAGCTGTATCATAGGTCATCTCAATTTGGTATTTCCATTACTTAATTGGAGGGTTTATTGCATATAAACTATTTCTTCTACAAAAAAATAAAATAAAGCCAAGTCAAAGATGTCATTGTGTTTCATTGGACAGACATACACCTTTTCACTGAAATACATAAAAACTCATGTCTTGTGACTGTTATGAATGGGCAATGTGTTAAAGGACAATTTTATCTTAAAGTCAATAAGATTTTTAGAATCAACTGTTTCCCTATTTAGCCAACCCAAATACTAAGAAGAAAATAAAACCATCTTTTAAAAGATTTCATGAAAGATAGTTTTTTTAAAAGAAAATGTGGGAGGGTTGGCTTTGGGTTTGGTTGGGTGKTTTTTTTTGCTTTTGACAACTTTGAAGTCTTCAAAGGGCATAGGCAGGTCTTCCTCTGCTGCCATGCAGTTATGTTTAAATCCCAACTTACAGGTAGTATTAGATGAGTTAAGGTTTTATCAACTGGCTTGGGCTGACAGTCTCAGTAGGGGACAATGAAAGAATGAAATGGCATCAAGAGACATAAGTAAGAGGAAATGTCTTGTCATCTGAGAAATAGGGGACTTTGTAACACCTGTGAAAATTCTAGCTACTATACAGCAAGTGGTACCATACAGCAACACCCCCAGTGTTAAAATAGTGAATTACATGCATAAGGCAGCTGGAGTTCCAGTGGCTGAATTTCAACAGTACCTGTACATTTTAAAAATTTCAGCCATCATTTGTCTGATACGCACGAACTATTCCTACAGCACAAAGACTGTCACTGTAGCATTGAGAGTGAGGTCTAGAACTATTAATAACATTTTAATATTTCATTACCTGAGGTGGTCAATGAAATTTTTCTTTGCTGTGAAGGAGTTGGGCAATTTATAGAACTGCATCATCCTTTGAAGTAAAACTAAAAGGGTACTCAGGACAACAAGATCACATCCATACTTCTGCTTAGTCTATGAAAAGTCTAAATATTTATCTTAACTTGCTGCAGTGGGAGAAAGGGAAGAAATAAGTAGCTAATGTTGATAATACAGTAAGAAAATGGAAAAGATATGTGTACTTCAGATGACACATTTTGCAAATTTGAAGACAGATTTTTTTCTCAGTTCCTCTCCTGACACCAGGCTGATAACCCCTTCCTACCCTCCACCCCAACAGCATCAACAACAATAAAAGCCTGAGCTCTCAACACCCCCAAAAACATGGTGGTGAAAAAGTATACTCCTGGAAACCCAGCCCGGCGCTTCAAGATGTGGATTTTAAACATTTCTGGAACTGCAGAGGGAAACGGATTCTTTCAACAAAGTGACTACCTTTTGGTTGCTTATAAGACTCCACTGAAGAATTAGGTGAGCAAAGCTGATGAACAGGGTAAATTACTTCCAACAAAAGTGCCAGCTCRTGTGCATCAAACAGGCCAAAAAGATATTTTCTGTCTCTCTATTCAGGGGATCTAAATTGTGCTTTAGAAGCAAAGATTTCTCTGCATGGTGGGATGGAAGAGAATCCAGAACTTTTAAACCCAGGGAGCCTTTGAAAGCTATTTTTAAAATTGTTTTTTCCTGCAGGGTTCTACTGAGCTTAATGAACCTAGTGGGCTTGGCAGGCAGTCCTGCTGGCTTCTGCAGCCTGTGGGAAGTGTGGTTACTCTGGARCTCATCCGTCTCCATGTCGCATCTCAAAGCAGCAGCTCTACCAGATGTGCTAATGGAGCAGCTCTGCCAGCCTGGTTGATAAGCACTTACATTTTTAAATTCTTTGCCTGCTAAATTACCCCTGTACACTTAAAGCTACACACACACACACACACACACACACAAACAGGCAAGTCACCTACAAGCCTAGCAAGCATAATAGTGCTAAGATGAAGGCTTCTCAAGCCGTTTGCACATCCCTTGCAAATCCCAGTTCAAAGCAGGCATTTCATTAAATCTGTATCGAAAATATCTCCTTCACAGAAAGAACTTGTGTGATTATTTCCAACAGCATCACTACTCTTGTTGTTTGAATTCACAGTCTGATATGTAGCAAGTTGAATGGCTAAGAAGCAGGCTTACCATTGCTGCATGAAAGTGGAATATAGAAATGCAAAAAAGACACTTTAAAAAAAAAAACAACAAAAAAAACCAAGCAATTTATTTAGGCCTGTAAATCCCATTAGAAGTCACTAACAGCCTTACTTTTTAATCAAGGTAAGATGTTAAAGGGTCACCAAAACTAAGCAAATCAGTAGGAAGTAAGATTAAATTGAGGTATACCATGACTTCACTGATTTCACTGATTTCAGTGAAGAACAATCAGGCCTTATGATATGTTCAGAAACCTAATCAGGAAATCTACAGAAATATCTGTACACTGTGAAGAGTCACATATGTGCAGGGGAGGTCCAGCAATATCCCACCAGTAACTTACACTCCAGCCCAAAACTCTGGAGGCCTTCTTTCTCTCTGCCCTTTTTCCCTGATTGTGGGAGTGTTTTAAAGCAGGTTTGGTCTCGGTGTCATAGGGTGTAAAGTTGGAAAAACACAGCTGTGCAGGGGGCAATACCAATGTCTAAACTTGTGGCACCTTTTGATTTACATAACCATCCCTGAGCTTTCTTAACATCGCTTTATTGCATGTTTCTACATTAATGCTTGGCAAACACAAAGAAACCTAATTTATGTGTTTCCAATGGCTAGGCTTCAGAAGCACATGAGCGTACACGATCTATTTCAATATGGTGTTTTCACAGTGTCAGTTCTGTAGGAACACCTAACATGTCACTGCATATTACAAACTAAAACTACTGGAGAGGAGTGCAGCCCAAGCCAATATCTGAGAATATGGGGTGCTTTTAAGCTCTTTCGTAAACTTTTTCTGTAACTCCTGTTTTGGGTTCCAGCCTATGCATTTTTTAGTTTAACATGGTTTCACTGGAGTATGAACCAAAGAGATTGCAGAGCTGGGAGACCTTTGAATAATGGGGAAGAGGTGAACTGAAAAATTGGATTTCTTCAAGCTTTGTGGCCCAAGTGCTCAACCTAAACCTAAGTAGCCATCTTTATCCCCTCACCCAGCCTCCCTTCTTTCTATCAATTGCTACAGATGGTCAAACCACTTTGGACAGACACTGAATTTTTTCTGTTTCAAAACCCAACAAATTGCAGGCTCTATATCTTTTATTGCAGGCTCTATATCTTTTGAGGAGTGAAAATTAGGCATTTTGATCTCACAGGCAAAGAGCTTTGAAGATTACATGACTTCAGCAGCAGCAGCAGCAAGACAGTTCAGCAGAATGGAAACGTTTGGCCTTTTATTTTAGACATAGTGTAACATAGCTCACTGAAGCATCTAGACGGGGGGGGGGGGCAGGCTGCGGGGGCTTTTTTTTGCTTATTTGTAATGATTGACCAATATTTTAAGTATGTTGACAAATCAAATTTTTGGGGAAAATACACTGATATTTAGTGTTCTGACTGGCTGAGGGGAATTCAGGCCCTATTAATTTTGCTGTCACCATTATTAACTAACTTTTGGATTTGGGTGTATGTGGAGATATGATCTGCATGGAGAGGAGCTACTGATGGCAAAAGTATTTACTAGAATATTCTGAAAGAGGTAAGTATTCACAGATAAATGAGCTACATAAATCTGTACTGTTCTACTTCTCCTAAAATCTATTGTGTTGCGAAAGAAATTTCAGATGCCTGATCTGAACAAGTCTGAGGAACCACACTTGTGGAAAGACTTTTAGTTTGTTCTCATTCACTATGCTTCAAACAACACTTTAGCTTCTGTTTTCTCATAAACTTTTTCCCTTTATTACCAGTTTTTCAAAATGCACTAGATTAGATCAAGTCTTCTTAATTTACTTCCACTGACATCTTCTTGGTAATTTTAATCAAAGTTATCAGAGGAGGAACTGGTATCTCCAGATATAACAGGGAAGTATACCAGATATTCCAGAAAAGAGAAAAATACTGCCTCCTACCTGAGGAGTGTGACATCTGTAGCTGCTTCCTAGAAAAACTGTCTCCATAGGAATCTGGGAGACACCAAACATCTTGGACCCTCTGTGAGGTTGGAGTAAAATGTATTTACAGGTTGATTACAGGTTGGTCTCTGCCATTTCAGAATCCTTGAGCTAAATCCATCGGTGCTTTGTGACAACCCAGCTGCATGAAAGAGTCTGTTTTACCTGGCTGGCTACAATGAGTTACAGGATGCTGTGCAGTTTTCTTTTCAAGTTGGGAAGCCCAGACAAAGGGCTTTCAAATTTGGAGGTTTCATGTCATTGCATGAACATAAGGCCCTAAATTGCTGTAAACTACTGTTAAGAGTAGATGAAATGTTCACTTCCACTATGCACTCATACTTATGGCTATAGGCTCACTAAAAAGACAAATATTCTCTGTGCCAGTTATGAAGACATAAATAAATTTCTTATAGCAAAATCTCTTTCAAATCATTGGCTGATGAAACCCAAAGATACTTCCAAAACAAAGGGCAAATGAAATAAATAGAAAATTGGCCCCACAAACAGTAGGAGCCTTATTAGCAATAGGAAATGCTATTTGGAGATGCTGAGTATGCTCAACATCTCTGAAATCAGGCTCTGGTTCATTTCATTGACTGTTGAATCAAAATACAAGTTCTGGCAGACAGCTCTGAGAGGCAGAATGAGCAAATGATTACTGCAGTGCGGCTTTAAAACTGGGAGATTAAATCTTCAATTTGTACTTTTGAATGAAAGGTAAATATCTTACAAGATTCTGAGCATCTGAGAGGGGATAAAGTTCTAATGAGGAAGCTTGCAATTTTTGCAAAAAGTTTAAATGTACATTGGACCCAGACTATGGCAAGGTGGTTTTGACCAGCCTTTGTTTTGGGGCAGCATATGAAAAGTAAAAGAAAGAAAAATAATTCAAAATCTGGCAAGTTTCATCCTGCTATCCGATGTCTTGTCACATTAGTTTGTATTTGATGTGATATGACTTGATATATGTTAGTATAATTTAGCAAAACATGATGTGAAAGGATGAGGCATGGTGGAAGTTTGGAAAGAAAAGAAAAAAAAAAAAAAAGACACCAGAAGAATTGCTCTGCCTGGGGGATAATGGACCACTTCCTTCTTCTTCCTTCTAAACCACTTACTACATCTCTAACTTTTCAAATCACTGCAGAATTACAGCATACTGATAGTGTAATGATAATCACAAAAGCTCAGCAGGACGTCATCCTCAACACAAGAAGAGCAAAGAATGTAAGAGAGAGGCACATAGCTCTGTATCAATTTCACAACACAGCTCTGCACAAATACAATCACATACTTGAATGTTCCTAACATTACTGTTATGGATCAAAGAAACACGTAACTGTAGCAAAGGAGCTCTGAGATGAATGCACTGGTCCCAGGAAAATGGCAGCATGTTGTAACTGATTAGCTACAGGTGTTTGATAAGGTTGGGGCTCAAAGCATGAAAACTTATAAAATAGTGTAGAGATAAGACCTCAATCAATGTCAAAGAAAAAAAAAAAAACCATTCTGGTAGGAGTAAAATATATATCACAGATAAAACACTTATGAGATGACATTTAGAAATGTAATTTTTCCTCTTTCTGTTTTAGATCACCTCAGTATTTTAGAAGATGTGATCTAAAAACCAGTAAAGTGGATTCTTACTGTCTTTAGCAGAGTTTGAATAAGGCCTTAGCCAAACAACAAAAGCCTTAGCCTTAGCCTTAGCCAAAAACAAGTGAAACTGGGAATCTTTCCATCGATTTCAGAGGACGTTGGATTGGATCCACAGTAAATTGTCTTTTTACAGAATTCTTCACTGTAACAAACTGAACAGGACACAGGTTAATTAGATCAAAAGTTGCTTTTGAGTTTTCTGTTGGTTTTGTTTGTTTATATTTTTTAAGCCAGACTTCAATCTGTTTCTGTGACTTAAATACACTTTTTTTTTTTAATTTACTCTGTTTCATTTATATGTAAAATAGAACAGCTTTTCTCCTGTCTTTCGGCAATCAGGTTTTTTTCCACTCAAACAGCCTTGTATTTATTCTGTAAGAAACTATTCACTCATGTGAAAAAAATTCTAGCTCTTCCAATTTTCATTTAATTTACTTTGGTATCTTGCAGTGACTCAGAGATTCAATTTTTCCAAATACATCATTTTTAGCTTTACTGCTTGAGTTGTAAGTAACACAGGAAGCAAAGAGCAACAGCACAATAACAAGGTACATAAATAATATTGTTTTGTTACCAAAATTAAGATACAGATGTACTATAGGTGTAAGTTGTTAGTGATATTTTTGTTACCGCACTATGAAGCATTAAAGATCATTCTAATCTCCAAAAGCAAACTTGTTAATTTGTCCTATTTTCCCATTTTCCAACCTTCTCATTTATTAAGAAAGGGAAAATGAATGTAACACAAATAGTGCTGCAATTGCACTGCAATTCTATGCAGTTAGCACTTGTATATCACCTGCTCTTAGCTCTCTTGAGATATTTCAGCACTGGAGAGGTAATTAGAATTAATTTTGAAGTCATCTTTAGAGATCTACCCACATCCAATCAGTAAATCTACCAACACCACCCTGTTGCATTTCACTATGACAGAGAAAGCTCTGCTCACCCATGCATGGGCTCTGACTCGCATGCCACTAGCTTCCTAGCCTATCCATTAAAAATTATCAGTATTCATAGCGAATTAGGCCATCAAAAAGTCCCCATTGCTGTTTTTCTGTGGGCAATTTTTCTTTTTGGCTGGCTGAAAGTGTCAAAGACCAGTAGGAGATGCAAATAGTCCATAGCTAATTCATAAGACAGAATTAACAGAGAGAAGACCCATCAAAGGGTGACTCATAACACCACCCATTTTATGCACAATTTTAGGATGGGAACTGTTGTCCTTTAAATGTTTGCCTATTTTTTTCCCACCCTCCCCCTTCCCTTCTTGGCTGTACAAGTGCTTAAACAATTAACTTAAGATAGCTAAATTTAAGTGAGATGAATGCCTCCTTAAAGGTCAGTAGAGAAATACGACTGAGGACCGCTGAAAGGTAGGACTGAATTGTGTCCTGATTTGATTTTAATGGACCTTCGCAAAGTGTAAATTATAATATTGTGGCTACTAATCTCATGAGTTGTATCTCTGCAGACTTTATGATGTCCTTTTTCAAAACTCAGCTGACAGATATTCCTTTGAAAACTGTTTTTGAAGAAAAGATGTGGAATTTTTTTTTTCATAATTTTCAACTGATTTTCTGAAGCTGTTAAGTTCAGACCGTTTTCTATTTTCCCCAAAAGGCAAACATTTATTACAATAGAAATAATATAAAGTCTAGAACAATGCTCATACTATGTTTTCTGAAGAGACAGAAGTATGGAAAGTTAGAAATCTGGATTTTTAAAGCTATATTGCCACTCAAGACCAATGAAAAATGGGGAAAAAAGAGTATTGGGAAAGGAGTATTGGGAAAGAGACAAAGAAAGGGAGATTTTACTCTATCTCTGCACATGTAGCCATGAAGTCCTAACAACAGCAGTGGGAACTTGTAACACAAATTGTTACTTGTGTTACTACCAATTGACTTGGCTATGACATGAGTGGTCCGAACAAACTAAAAAACAAAAAACAAATGTGCAAACTGCAGTTACAATATAAACAGTGAATGGATAGGAGAATAACAGGTATTCCAGGATTTATCTCACTTTGCCTGCAAGATGTATATACTCAAATATATTTTTTGTCAAAAAATACTCAAATCAAATTATCTGTGTCTACATGAGTCTATTACCTTCCTGCAATCTGCACCTTGTACTTTTGTTAGCCTTTATGACACCAACATGCCCTTATTTTCTTTCTTCCCTAAATTGTTGTTCTTCTGYGATTGCTGAAGTTCTCTGGGGCTTCTGTTCTGTTCTTTCTGGAGTGTTGGTGGTGGTCTGTGCGGCAAAGGGTTTTTCCTGTCTCCTACTGCAGAAGTGAAGCTTTAATGAGCCTATCAGATGTTAATTTCAAACAGCCCTCACTTCTGATCTGTTCATTTACTGCTTCTGACTTTCTGGGGGCTTACTGTTTCCTTTTACAGACTATTTCTTAAGGTATATCTCTTCAAAACAAACCTTCCAGTTCTTTTTCAGGTTGCTGCTTTGACATATGTGGTTAAGGCAGAGAAAGGAAACAGTGAGACCATCATTTGCAGCACTGTGCTGTTCAGTGGCAAACAGCAAAGCTTCAGATTTACTCTTTTCAGCACAAGTTCTCTGATGCCCGGAGAGATCTGCAGCCAAGGAAGGAACTGTAGCAGGTAACATTTTGTACCTTACTACATTTCTCTCMAGCAAACAAAACAGCAAGGGTTTCAGAAACTATTCCTTGGTGTCCTGAATAAAATGTTGATGATATTAGCTCTTTCTATCTGTCTTTATCAGTCTTTTATTCCCAAAGCACACACAAAAAAGTTTCATAGTGTTTCTGTTAGCCGGGGAACTTTTTGTCAGTAGAACAAGACAGGTGGTGTGAATGGGAAATCAGATTTGAGGCTACAGTCTTTCATTTCTGACATTTTGCAAGGAAAAAAGTCCCTTTGGCTAAATTTTTACAGCTTCATGTATGACATTTTGTCATTAAATTTGACTTGAGATTGGGTGCTATTTCTACCAGGAAAAAAAGAGAGAAATATGTCAGGGAAGCATACATGGGAGCACCTCTCTCTTCTAAGGGATGTTTAAATGTTGTTCTTGTCAATGCTGAAGACTGAAACCCACAGAATCACAACAGACTAGAGAGATTACTATCATTTTTTAAAATAAGCATTGCACCATATACTGTTGGAAGCTTTTTTTTTCTGTCTAACTCTACATTTTCCGGATAAAACGCTCTATGAATGAAGATCAACAGAAGACTAAAAGTAAAAAAATAAAAACTATAACATAAAAAGATATCTGTTCTTCAAATGAAATGTATTTTCTGGTGGTAAGAAGCACAAATTTGATTAAAAAGGCCTGATAAATGAATTTTGGTGAACTAGGACTAAATAATTGACGTAAAAAGGAAAAGTGTGAGCACTCAAAGGATTGCTAAGGAGGAACTGGACCAGATTTTTCAGCTCCCCTTGGATCGTAAGGGCCAAAGAAACAGAAAAGATTGTGCTGTGCTTATTGTATTGATCCCAAAGCCTGGCTGGCTAAAGTCAGGTGGCCTCACTTACTTACCCTAAGAATAGCCTAGATGCAACAGGAAGCTGGCAAAGTGCTTTTAAAATGTTTACCTGCACAGTAAAGTAAGATTATTTTTTCCCCTGACCAACAACTAGGCAAATATATAGATTTTTCATAGGCTAAGTAGGCATATGAATAAGATCTTGGTGTGCTGAATGCGATTTTAGTTTTACCTCAAAGGATGACACAGTTCAATATGCGCGTACCAAAAAAAAAGTTTTGGCATTTCCCCAATGTCTGGATCTTGGGAACTTCTGCTTATCAACYTGTACTTGTGAAAGACCAAGAGGCAGCCTCATCTTTCAGAACTGAGACAGCCAGAATTGTTTCTTTGTACAGTAGCCCTGTGATCGACATACTCCCTGAGACTGTGGGAGATTCACATTGAATTCCCTCATTCTCCTGAAGAGATTTGACTCCCTGTGAAAAAAACATTTACTTGACTCTTTTAGCCGTCAGGCTAGATAGAAGGTGCACTGGGATGGGTTGATGGATGATGCTTGTGGCACGTTTTCATTCTTGCCTGGAGTAATGATACTCACCATTTTACATGCATGGCTAATATATTTTCATTGGGAGCAAAATGATGAGTACGACTCAGTCACTGGAGGTTTATGCTTGTTCCTGAGGAATTTTGTTTTTTCTTCCCTGCATTTGATGTACTCCATGCTTGTGGCTTATTTTGGGAATAAGGATGGGTAATTATGGGTAAAAAAAATGAGTAAATAAAAGTAATTTTTTCTGTCTCATCCATCTATCCTCTTTTTCTCTGTTTGATTATCAAAAAAACAAAACTGTATTTATATATGTACACAGGACCTGCAATTTGTGCAATAGCACATTGATATTTGTAATCATCTTTTGATGTTATTGGGTGTATTATGGAAAAAAACTAATGAGATGTTACGATTTGTATTATATATGTATTAAAAGTTGCAGTTTGTATTTAAGGCCTGAAGGCCTTAAAACTATACATAGTTGAAGAAGACTGCATGTTTGTGTATAGACATCAAGCCTGTTCAATCTCTGAGCATTGCCCTAATAAGTTTAAAACATCACTTTTCATTTTATTTTTAATTTTTTATATATATTACTCAGGGACATTTGGTAACCAAGATAAGTCCTTGGAGCAGAGGCATGGGGGAAGGTATCAGACAGAAACAGTACCAATGCACAGATGGCTGTGTCACTTGGCCTTCAGCTTTAAACCTAATAGGCCACCTGAGGCAAGATGACACACATCCTGTCATATCGCATGGCTTAATTGCAAGAAGCGTTATCACAAAGAAGCATGGATTTTTAGCATGAGCCAGTGATTATACTGAGACTAGCAATTTCCATGGGCACGGCCAGAGCTACTGAAATGAGGAGTTAGGTGTGGTTATTTACTAAGTCAGAGAGAAAGGATTGCCTTTTGTTTGGTGAGGTCKTCTATAAAGGGAGTTTATGGTAATAAAATGCATGGTGAGTATATGTAAATTGAATCCCTCACTGTCATGGCTTAACCCCAGCTGGCAACTAAGCCCCACACAGCCGCTCGCTCACTCCCCCCACAGTGGGATGGGGGAGAGAATAGGAAGAGGAAAAGTGAGAAAACTCATGGGTTGAGATAAAGACAGTTTAATAGGTAAAGCAAAAGCCACACATGCAAGCAAAGCAAAACAAGGAATTCATTCACTACTTCCCTTCGGCAGGCAGGTGTTCAGCCATCCCCAGGAAAGCAGGGCTCCATCACGCGTAATGGTGACTTGGGAAGACAAACGCCATCACTCCAAACGTCCCCCCCTTCCTTCTTCTTCCCCCAGCTTTATCTGCTGAGCATGATGTCACATGGTGTGGAATATCCCTTTGGTCAGTTGGGGTCAGCTGTCCCAGCCATGTCCCCTCCCAACTTCTTGTGCACCCCCAGCCTGCTTGCTGGTGGGGTGGKGTGAGAAGCAGAAAAGGCCTTGACTCTGTGTAAGCACTGCTCAACAATAACGAAAACATCCCTGTGTTATCAACACTGTTTCCAGCACAAATGCAAAACATAGCCCCATACTAGCTACTAGGAAGAAAATTAACTCTATACCAGCCAAAACCAGAACACTCACCAAGATTCATGTGTCAGCCACTGTAAAATTAGATTTATGTTCCTTTTAACTGACTGTTAGCATAAGCAATTCATTTCACCAGATTCAGAAATCTTCTGGCAGCAGTACATATATACCTTACATTTTAATTTTCCTTTCAACGTACAACTGGTAATAAAACAATGTTATGAGGAAATGAAATAAATGCAGAATTCTTTTGATCTTTAGAAGAAATAATTTTGATTACTGAAGTGTGAACAACATGTATTATTTTTGTCAATCTCTAAACAATCAATGTGTACATTGATTTCTGTTAAATGTTATTGGAAATATACATGAAAAATCCATTATTCTCTAGGCATGGGCCTTCTGTCCTCAGTGTTTGATTTTGAATGTGACATTTGGAAATAAGAGTTAGTAGTCATTGAAAAATGTATTTAATTTAAATGATTCCTAATGTGAAATTGATTTTTTTGTAGAAAATTCAACCAAGCTGCAAACTGTATACTCTAAACATAACTCTGAACAGATATAACAAGCTAAAACTTTTTTGTTGGCATCTGTTATCAGAAGTTTGGGTTATTTTACTAAAATGGTGCCTATGGAGACTGTTCCATTATCTTTTATACTGAGACATGAAGAGTGCTATTTTCTTGTACCTAAGCTATGTAACTAACTGATCACTTCTATCTATCCATACTCCAGGACTGCCAATAAAGTTTTATGAATGAACTGTTACTGGAATAGCTTTCTGCATTTAATGCTGCAGAGGTGTCCTTCACTGCTGCAGATGCTGCTACTATTTGGAGAATACTTAGATATCTGTGAATATCTAAAGCTGCAATTCTCATATATATCTCCAGTCAAGCTCTGATCATATTTATGTAACCTAAACTGAAATGGGAATGTACCCTTCCTAACTTAAAGAATTCTGATGCAAACCCTACATTTTTGGAAAAGCAGTTCTGGTACTTCACTGGCTAGTCACCACTTGGGAGACTTGCCAATTTTTTTCAGTGAAAGTCTCTGAAGCTTCAGAAGGTGTTATAAAAAGAGAGTAATGATTTAATAAGACATTAATAGATCAATAAGAATCCCAGTATATCTGAATTGTCTTTTACTTTAGCTAAGGAACAGCTTGAATCAATATGTGAACATGTCTAGGCTCTGTCTAACACCTATCCAGATACTGCTTTTCCTTTGATATAAACTGCAGGATAATTTTCAGAAAACATTTGCTAAATATTCAGTTGGAAGAGACAATACCCAAAGTTGGAATATAAATCTCTCTTTGATTCGATACCCTGAAACCTAAGTTTAAATCCTTATGTAAACAAGTTGGCTCCATTTTACAAAGATTCCCTAAATGCAAATATGAAACCATACTGATTTTCACAACTAAGATTTCTGTCATATCCACCAGGGGAGCAACGTCAGCCTAATAATATTTTTTTGACATTTGGACATTAGAAACATGAGAGTCAATACATCTGGGGGAGTATTTCTGGAATAACAGATAAGGATTGCTGTAGAAAAAAAACTGCAGTGCAAACCTCCCCACCTTTGTCCTTCTTTCATCTACAGCATACACCCGCATCTGCTTCAGTGGAAAAAGGTACATTAACCCTGTCACCTCTCTGGTAGGATTCCCAGAGACACAGAGAGAAGTAACACATACAAATAAAGCTATGCTAAAGCTGGGCAGAAGCTTGCTTGCTCATAATATAGGAAGGTCTTTATATTACAGAGCATCCTTACAAGATAAAATGGTAAAATGCCGGCCCCACTGAAGACACTGAAACAATGCCTTTTGACTGGTGGTTCAGAACCTGTCCAGTGAATCTTAGATCAGCTGGTGCAAAAGGCAGCTTCATGTTAAGGAAATAACTGATGCCAGTCTGTTTTAGGCCAGGATCATATATGTTGCACTGATGAAACCGTATGCCATTTTAGAAGTTCTTACTCACAGTTGAATAATATCATATTATCCTCTGATTTCAATGATCTATTCAAAACTTAATAAAACCTCATGTGAAAAGTGTTTCCTTTTACTATGCCCCACATAAGTAGAAAAAGATCATACAATATTTTTCTCCAAATCAAAGAAAGATAGCAATGGCTATGTCTTGTTAAACAAGTTTTTATGACCGTACAACAGCATTAGCTACTCAGCCAAATAAAGTTGAGTGATATGCCAAACTGACAAGAGTTGATTTTGTCTGACTGCCAAAGTAACACTTGCCGATTGTGTCTAGATTTTCCATCTGTTTAACCAGTAAAAAAACATAGATTTCTGTCGATAAACTGATTCCTTCCCTCATAAAATGTCTTCAGTGGCCAAGTAGTTTGAATGATGAAAAGACAAAGGAGAGGAAAAAAAAAAAAAAAACCCAACCAAACAAAAAGGGATCTTGTTTGTTTGTAGCCAGAGCATTGTAGATTAATATTATAGATGTTTAAGTGTATAAAATAAAGTAAATCCAACTGGAAAAGTGAAATCTAGACAAGATTGTTGAATATCTGTTTGACTTCATTAAAACTGACAGGTCACATTCATTCTTACAAGCAATCTGCTACGTGCAGTAGTACTATTTCAGGAGTTTGGCACGTTCTCCTCTGTGAATACTATTTTTACAGATATAATAATTCTCACAAAGACCAGTAACCATTATCACAGTAAATAGTGAACAAACAAATATGAAAATAGGTAAAATATACTTCAATTTCRTTATTTTACTTCCTAAAAGAATCTGGTTCACTTGAAGCTCTTCCAATGTTACAACATCTGACCAGTGCATGACAAAGCCATTCAGACGTACGAGTATGTTAAACATGACGCAGGTCCAGCAGCCCCTGTCCTTTGCATCAGAGGTGTGAGGAGAGAAGGTAGAAACCTAGAGGCCCTTTGAGTGCAGCACATCAGCTCTCTGGCCCCGAGATGGCTAACCTAGAGTTGGGGAGCCGCAGGGTGGCCAGTGCAGGGTTTGGGGAGCTGGGAGCATTGCTGGCAGGGCTGTGCCCTCACCCACACAGGATGCAGCCCCAAGGTACCCCAGCAAGAAGAGCAGAGCAGGTCTGGCTGTGCCAGGGTCAGGCACAGCCCAGATCTCCAGGCAGGTCCAGGTCCAGGTCAGCAAGGGGAAGTCAGGCAGGGAGCAAAGGCAAGGACCTAAGCAGCTCCCAAGACAGGTGGGGAGGCCCCAGAAGAGCTTCTGATAGCGCTTTCTCACAATGTAGCTGTTTTCACAGCAGCCTGATCCAGGGTCAGAGATGCACAGAGCTGACCTTGCACACCAGCTGCCAGCTCCCAGGAAGGTGGCGAGGCTGCAGAGCCTGCTGGTGCCCTCAGCACCTGGACACAACCTGGCACACCTGGACCTGTGTGCAGTTTGGAAACAGGTCATGAGAAAAGAAGGAGCTGTATAGTAACAGGAGGACTGCTGGCAATGTGAGAAGCTGAACATGAGTCACCAATGTCTTACGAGGAGCGGCTGAGGGAACTGGGACTGTTTAGTCTGGAGAAGAGGAGGCTCAGGGGAGACCTTATTGCCTGCTACAACCACCTGAAAGGAGGTTGCAGCGAGGTGGGTGTTGGTCTCTTCTGCCAAGCAACTAGCGATAGGACGAGAGGAAATGGCCTCAAGCTGCACCAGGGGAGGTTTAGATTGGACATTAGGAACAATTTATTTCCTGAAAAAGTAGTTAAGCATTGGACCAGGCTGCCCAGGGAAGTGGTTGAGTCACCATCCCTGGAAGTATTTAAAAGACGTGTAGATGAGGCGCTTAGGGACATGGTTTAGTGGGTCATGGTGGTGTTGGGTTGATGGTTGGACTTGATGATCTTAGAGGTCTTTTCCAACCTTAATGATTCTATGAYTCTATGAATGTGCCCTTGCCACAAACAAGGCTAATAGTATACTGGGCTGCATTAAACAAAAGTATTGCCAGTGGGTCAAGGGAGGTGATCCTTCCCGTCTACTCAGCACTGCTGAGGCCACACCTGGAGTACTGTGTCCAGGTCTGGGCTCCAGTACAAAAGAGACATGGATATACTAGAGAGAGTCCAATGAAGGGCCACAAGGATGATGAAGGGACTGGAGCAGCTTTCCTATGAGGAAAGGCTGAGACATATGGGACTGTTTAGCCTGGAGAAGAGAAGGCTCAGGGGGCTTTTATTATTGAGTATATAAATAATATATATATAAAAAAATATAGTGTATTATATATAGTATTATATAATAATAAGTATATAAATACCTGAAGGGAGGATGCAAAAGGGATGGAGCCAGGCTCTTTTCAGTGGTGCCCAGTGACAGGATGAGAGGCACTGGGCACAAACTGAAACACAGGGGCTTCCCTCTGAAGATCAGGAAACACTTTTTTACTCTGAGGGTGATGGAGCACTGGCACAGGTTGCCCAGAGAGGTTGTGGAGATATTCAAAAGCCATCTGGACATAGTCCTGGGCTCTAGGTGGCCCTGCCTGAGCAGGGGGGGTGGACCAGATGACCTCCAGAGGTCCCTTCCAACTTCAACCACTYTGTGATTCTGTGATTCTGTGATTTCGTGACTCTCCCTCCTCCACGATGATGAGAGCAACTGGATCGGCTGCAGCAACATCACCAAGGTTGCCTGAGCCCCCTGCACCCTCAGCCCACCTCTTTCCTCTGGGTGGGCTGGGGTACTGTGTTTGCACCCTGCCTGAGAACTGCTCTCTTCCTCTCTCCAAAGCACAGGATAGTTTGAATGACCATCTTAATGACACAGTAAGGAATGAGAGGAGTGGGGAGTGCTCCCATATCCCCACTAAGTTAGACATCTTCCTGAAAAGTGTTGGTTTCAATGTTTTGGGGTTGGGTCAGACAGCGAATGCAGACTCCTATTCATCAGGCTTTGCTTACTAGGCTACAGTAGCTAATTACTTTAATACATAAAACAAGGAAGAAGACAGGAGGGTAGGAGGGTTCCTCTTTTTCAGCTCAAGCTGGGATTTAAAATAAAGTGGCAGGTCTCACTACATTTTGAAGGGAGCCTGAGCCTGCCAGTGAGATTTGGACAATCTTCCGAAATACTTCAGTGGTTCAAGCACCTACTTTGGGAATCATCATTGGACTCACCTGTATTGAAAATGAGGCACTTGTGCAGAAGGCACTTAGGAACTAAAACATTAACAGCAGCTGATATGGAACTAAGGTTCCTTCGTAAGTTAGCTGATTTCAAGTTCATGACTTCAGATTCATAGTACCTGCCTATGTTTAATTTATTTAGGTTTTTAAGTCTTCTTTTTTTTCAAATTTGAATACATTTTTTACAATACAAAATATACTTTTTTTTTTTTATTTTAAGTGTTTACCTTCTTTTTTGTTAATCATTCATCAGCATCTATCTCCAGTCTGCTGCCTTGCAGTTAACAGGATCATTTTGTGACTAAGTGTCTGACTGAGTGAAAATTTGGAACGTAGCTCAGATCATTAAGAGGGTACCATATTGGAGTGTTACTATATTTAGGATTAATTTGGATAGCTGGCAAAAGTAGATGATTTAGACATCATCTGTTGCTGATGGTCATTTGCACTATTATTATGCTGTTCTTTGTCACACTGTAACGAAAGTCATCAAGAACGTACTAAAGAGAAGGTTTAACATCCTAAACATCAGGTTTTGAGTACAGACATTTCCTGAAATAGGTCTAGATCACATTTCTCATTAACTTACCTTGTGTCTTTCTCATGTGGCTTTACATAGGTCTGCTTCTAATGCCATTTAAACTGGTGACTCTCTAGAAGCCAGATGAGATGCATTACATTTAAAAACCCACCTGCCCAGAATAAGCATTTGGCCAAGTTTCTTCTCTTTCCTCACTGTAAGGCAGTGACTTGTTCATTCATTGGCTCTTCACCTATGGAAAAAAAGATGAGTACATGCATTTCAAGGGCTGCTATGCACTGATTCTGTCTCCATATAGGAGATAGATACTTTAGAGAATGGACCTGAGATCTGAGGTCACTTCCCCATATAAACGGAGGAGTTGCAGGTGACTTGTAGCAGAGGAGGATGAAACAAAGGAAGTGCAACTGCTAAAACAAGAGTGATCACAGCCAAAGAACTTCACTGATAGCTATTTACTGTACCCTTTTCCACCACTGAAAGAATGTCCTATTTCCACTGTAGTCACCTATATGTCTTATTTTTCCCCAAAAAGAACAAATAGTCAGTGGGGATAAGATTAATTACATTGAAGTTTTTCACAACGAAACTGTAGAAATGAAAATGAAGAGCAATAACCTTAATACAACACTGAACTCCAAAGAATTCACATCACAGATATAGCTCTAAATGGCCAGTAGTGAATACCATAGTGAGGCCTTCACATAGCGCCAAACACATATATATATATATATATGTATGTATTTATATCATGAAGTAGAAGCACATCATTTTTATTTCTGTCACCAAAACGACTTTAATAACTTACCTGTCCCTTAAGTCAACATGAATTATAGTCTTACTTACCTTTACTTCTGAATATAGCAGTGGAGGATAAATCTAGTACTTAGAAGTCTGTCAGTTTTATTGGTTTAATAATTACCCTTCCACGTGAGTATATACATATTCAATGGAAATAAACAAACTAACCATACAAAGTTTGATGTGATGACATAACTGCTCATGTATTTTGGGAGGCCAAGAAGCCTATCAAACAGCAGCAAAAACAGTGACCAAAAAAGTAACATCCATAGGAGTGTATATTATGTCTATTATGTTAAAAAGCAATTAACAAATAAGATTTATAATTCCTGTGATTCTCCACTGTTTGAAATTCTATAGGGCTGGTAATATGAAAAGACATGTAGAACAGTTCATATGAGATAAGTCAACACCTGTAGTGTGAAGGAAAATTAAATAAATAAATGCTTGCACAGCCAAAGCACACTTTGGCAAAATAGGGCAAAACAGGCCCTTTTTATATTAAACCCTGTCAGAGCCCAGTCAGTTATTCAGGGAGTGACAAGCTGGAAGCTACAACTGGGTGAGAGTTTGCTCTAGCAAAGAAAAGGGATGGTATGAATCAGTTCACCCAGCTTTCTGGCCCTCTACTACATACTGCCCACTCTGGGACAGCTGCACAGGTAGTGGGAGGACAGCCTGGAAACTACCCCTCTCACCCTAAAGTACCTGACAACTCAGTAGTCACCATGGCCACTGCCTTATGCCCCTTGGTGGCTTTCCAGGAGGGTTCATAACTGAGTTCCTGGGAAGAATATGTGTGAATCAGAATCTGGAAGTGAAGAACAGAATTGCAATGACTCTGTCCTACATTGACTCAGTCCCACTCTGTTGTCACCAGAAGAGGAGTGGGAACTGTGCTTGGTACTAACTTTATTAGATCCTAAAATAGACAAGTGTACCGGTACTGAAAACACCTATGATGTCTTCCCATAAAAGAAGTATCAGAAGGCTTCTGCTGCCCTTATTTAGTATATTCTCATAACTCACCACAAATCAGTTTTCAGTTGAAAGTTTTCTGACTCTGGGACTTATGACAGAATTGAATCAAAGGGAAAAATAAACAAAAAAACTAACAACGGCAATGTTTTTTTGTCAGATCACGAAAAAAAAAAAAAGATCATTGAACTTTTAGTTTTTAATAGAATCACAGAATCTTAGAATCATAGAATGGTTTGCATTGGAAGGGACCTTCAAAGATCATCTAGCCCCCTGCCATAGGCAGGTACATCTTTCACTAGATAGGTTGCTCAAAGCCCCATCCAACCTAACCTTGAACACTTCCAACGATGAGACACCCACAACTTCTCTGTGCAACCTGTTCCAGTGTCTCACCACCTTCATCGTAAAGAATCTCTTCTTATATCTAATCCAAATCTACCTTCTTTCAGTTTAAAACAGTTGCCCTTTGTCTTATCACTACAGGCCCTAGTAAAAAGCCTCTCTCAATCTTTCTTATAAGCCCCCTTCATATATTGAAAGGGGGCTGCAGTAAAGTCTCCCTGTAGCCTTCTCTTCTCAAGGCTGATCAAACCCTCTCTCAGCCTTTCTTCATAAGAGAGGTGTTCCAGCCCTCTGATGATTTTCATGGCCCTCCTCTTGACCTGCTCTAACAGGTCCGTGTCTTCATTGTACTGGGGACCCCAGAGCTGGATGCAGTACTCCAGGTGGGGTCTCACCAGACCAGAGTAGAGGGGGTGAATCACCTCCCTCGCCATGCTGGTCAGGCTTCTTTTTATGCAGACCAGGATATGATTGGCTTTCTGAGCTGCAAGTGCACATTGCTGGCTCATACTCATGTTTTTCATCCACCAATACCCACAAGTTCTTCTCTGCAGGGCTTTTCTCAATCCATTTATCCCCCAGTCTGCATTGATTTTGGGGATTGCCCTGACCCAGGTGCAGGACCTTGTTGCACTTGGCCTTATTGAATGTCATGAGGTTCACATGGGCCCACTCCTCAGGCCTGTCAAGGTCCCTCTGGATGGCGTCCCTTCCCTCTAGCTTATCAACTGCACTGCTCAGCTTGGTGTCATCCACAAACTTGCTGAGGGTGCACTCAATCCCACTATCTATGTCATTAATTAAGATACTGAACAATATTGGTCCCAGTACGGACTCTTGAGGGACACCACTCGTTACTGGTTTCCACTTGGACATTGAGCCATTGCCTGCAACTCTTTGGACACGGCCATCCAGCCAATTCCTTATCCATCTAACAGTCCATCCATCAAATCCATAACTCTCCAATTTAGTGGCAAGAATGTTGTGGGGGACAGTATAAAAGGCCGTACAGAAGTCCAGGCAGATGACACCTGTAGCTCTTCCCTTGTCCACTGATGCGGTCACTCCATTGTAGAAGGCCACTGGACTAGTCGGGCATGATTTGCCCTTGGTGAAGCCATGTTGGCTGGCTCTAACCACCTCCCTGTCTTCCAGATGTTTTGACATACCTTGCAGGAGGATCTGTTCCATGATTTTAGCAGGCACTGAGGAGAGGCTGACTGGTTGATAATTCCCAGGGTCCTCCTTAYTACCCTTTTTAAAAATGGGTGTGATATTCCCTTTTCTCTAGTAACTGGGGACTTTGCCTGACTGCCGTGACTTTTCAGATATGATGGAGAGTGGCTTAGCAACTACATCTGCCAATTCCCTCAGGTCCCTGGGAAGAGCAATGCATCAATGGAATATATCCAATATTCCATCCAGCTCCCTTGGTTGTGTTRATTTCTTTATTTCTGCCCCTTCCCGCATAAAGAGGACATAAGCTCAGATGCACAAAGCACAACCAGTAAGGAAAACCGTTTGCCTAAAATGAGAGAAAAGAAGTGATGTGCAGGAGTGGGATTATGAAGAAAAAAAAAAAAGACTCCTTTCTACGTGCAGTAATGAGGCCAGACAAAGGAACTCTTCTCTACCACCTGCATGTGTGGAGAATGATTTTCAAAGGTTTTCCATTCACATTTCAACCACTCCCTGTTGCCTCTTCTAACCTTGTTTTTTCATGACGAAGGGAGCAAAAGCATAAGTACCTTGAGATTTACAAGTGCTTTCTGTCTAACCTGCTACTCCCACATGAAGACTAAGATAACCAGCTCTGATGTTTCCTCTGTTTACTGTGCACTGTGCAATGAGTTTCTGAATCAAGACCTCACTGCAGAGGATTATGCCTAGAGCATAAACTTTCTTATGTTCAGATAAAGCAGTAACTCACACTGGGGTTGAAATTTAATGACATTGTGTTCCCTGCTGTGCGCTGTACAAAGACTTGCAGAAAGAAGGCTTTAGTGCACATAAACAGTAATATATTTAACATGCTAATAAGTTAATCAAATTATTTAATAACATAGCAAAGAGAAATGAAGAGACACACTTTCACTGACCTTTTTTGGTGAGAGATCTGAAATTAGTTAACTAATTTATTACTTTAAAATTATTCCATTTATGTTACGGTATTATCTAAATACCCTAACCTGAGTGTGTGAAAACACATTGTACTTTATAGTCCCAACCCCAACCCCAAAGGACTTACAATGCAAACTGACAACATAGACAAGGAGTCAAAGAAGGCACATCCAAAAACTGACAGCAGAACTGTGGTCCCCTGATGTTAGAAGTTAGTGAGTTAGTGATGGATATCCCTTCTACTTCTTCATGCTGCCTTAAACACATTAAAAACAAAACAAAAAACCCAACCCAACCCAACCCAACCCAAACAAGAAAAAGTCCTTCCCAAAATTCCCTTTATTCCATTTTATCCCTAATGCTGAAAAGCCATTGTAACTCTCTTGTTTTCAACAATAAGAAAATACTCCTTAATGATCCAGAGTCCTCTTCTAGCTGCGGCTTTAGGAAACACACATTTAGTAGCAGCTGTGGCCAGCTTTGCAGATAGTTGTGAGAAACCCAGAAATCTGTCAGAACAATAACCACAGTATCTTTAGCTTTGGAACAAAGTAAATATGCTTTATTTTTTTTTTTTCACTCTCAAAAAACTCACAGATACATTAAAWGAGGACAACAGCATAGTTTTAGTGTACTAAACATTTGATTTACAAAGGCATAACACTTTTGGTTATGTAGCAAACTCTGCCATACTCTTCTCATGGGTTCAGCTAAATTTTATGGCTACATACACTGGAGAGCACAGGCGCACGCTGAGCTCCCAGGACTGAGTGCATGTCCCAGCCCTCTGCTGAATCCTTAATGGTGCCGAGGGGGGTGTGTGGGTGTGCGGATGTGTGTATGAGTATATCTGTTTTCTATGAAAAAGAAACTGGGGCATGAGGTCAGCTTGCCCTCGCAGTTGCCTGTGAGATAATAAAAATGTATTGACATGTATGCAGTCAGAACACAAATACTCCAGAGAGTATGCATTTTAATCAATAACAAAATGTTTGTTGTAGAACTATGGGTAATTGATAATATCTTTTATGCAAATGATTTTGGCTGAGCTTTCTTGTGCTTCAGAAGTGCACAGGAATGCATCACATTAAAGTGAACAGGAAGCATCCTGAAATTTTCAGTCCAAAAGATAATTTTTTTTTTAAGTCTGAAATATGTATTTTTTTCAAACCATTTAAAACTTATGTTCTTTTTTATGAATCTTACTTTTTGAGAAGTAATGAGTCATTGCTATAATGTTTCTTGAACACACACAGATATGCTGTGCTGTAGTTAATTGATCATTCATATTTCACAGGTTTTTTTTTTCCTCACAGAGCCATTCCTGATCAAGTGTCTCTTGAACTTACAATGAAGTCAAAAAGACACAAGCCTTATAAACAGAGGTCTGTCAAAATAAGTCTTATGTATTAATTGAGGTTGCCTCTGAGTGAGTAATAGAAACTTGAATGGCTCTTGTGTTAACATTTGGGAGTGTGTATCAAAAATTAATCTTTGCTGGCCACAGTGCTTTAACAATGCAGTGGGATGAGAATTTACCTAGTAATCAGTATCATTGCCTCTAAAAAGCAGGTTGGAAAATAGCCATTTAAACCACATATTGAACATAATCTAAAAAATTCACTGTGACAATGATAAATCCAGAAGCTAATTACAGCAATTGTTCAAACATACAATCATTTGAGACCAAGACCACTGGCTTAAAATATGCAGTTTCTGGGTGCTAATTGCCATAAGTGTTTTGGCTGAGTGTGTTTTGTCATTGACGGGAGGGCAAAGCATTGTTGTCTCTATTACACTCTTTTATGTTGTAACTAATTGGATAAGATAAAAAGAAGAGATCTGCATGTTCTGAAAGCAGAATCTCCCATAAAGAAGAGACACTGTCATGATTCTATATCAAGGCTGGTAAAGAAAGTTACAAATCCTGTTGGCACAAGACAGGGCATTCACGCTAGTCAAAGATTAAGCATATCTCCTTAGGTTCATTTTCTATCATCAGAGAAGGGACACGGCTTCCTCCCAGGGGTGATGCAGAGCATCTACTGTAGGTACGTACGCTGAAATGCTCCTTGAGGACATACCTTCCATAGGAGGACATATCTTTCTACAGACTAACTCTGTAGGGAGCCTTGCAAAAGTCATCTAAGATACACAGCACACATATTACCAACATGCCTCCTTCAGTGTGTCTGCTTTGTGAATTTGGTAAATTATTGCACTAAATCTATTCAGCATACGTAACTATGGGGAAATCAACTTTATGAAACAGGATTCTTGATATTACTTCACTGTTCCTTTGTCCCACGTATTAATTGCATAAGAGGCATGAGAGGAAGACAGGAAGACAGGAAGGAAGGAAGGAAGGAAGGAAGGAAGGAAGGAAGGAAGGAAGGAAGGAAATATTCCCACAGCACCCCTGCACTTTCCCTGGGAGATCTGTTGTTAGCTGGCACAACCTCATTGCAGCCATTCTCCCTTGGTGTTTCAGCACTGCTCTGGGCTGGAAAGCAGAGATGAAACATAGGATTCCTGTGATCAACCCTTATGCTCCTAAACTGTAGATAGGGACTGAGGCATATATCTGTTCATGTACATAACAATATATTTTCATGAATGGTAGCAGATCACATTACAAAATGCCAGATAAAATTATTTCAACCTTCACCATATCCTCTGAACATCTAACTTCACCTCATATTGTAACATTTCAGTAAATAACATCCTCTAGCCCTTACACTAATATACTTTTTTTCTTTTCAATAGTAATTTTAATTAATTCATCCTTTCTGACATTTGCATTTGTCTTTAAATGCCACTAGATAACAGGGTTTTAATCATTCCAAATAGCTTTTTAATTATAGACCTAATTACTTTTGCAGAAGGTTAAGCTGCACAAACAGGAATAAAACTGTTTGCTTGTGCTCTGTGTTAAGAATGATGTAGTGTTTTCTCATTAGGTATTCTGTAAACTTGCTCGGTCAGTTTTATGTGACATTTGGAAAAAAAAAAAGCCCCAAACTCTATATCAGAAGGCTGGAATTAGATTCTAGGACAGCTTAACACCCAGCTGTGTGGAACAGTCATTGATCTCTTAATTACTTATGAAATCAAAGTTAGGCATCCTTTTCCATTGCAGTGGTCATTTTGGGCTGACATATTTGAAAATGTAAAGGTACAGGGGAACACATAATCTTCCTGCTAGATAAAAGGTTTATCCTTTGTAAACACTTCTTCTCAGGTATTTTTTTTTTTTCTCTGAAAATTTTCCACCACTGATGATACCCTGCTGGGTCAATGGAAAAGAATTTCTTACTGGAGAGATTCTATGCCTCTGCTGGAGGGTAGCCAGTTTACGTAAACAAAAACAAGATTTAATTTACACATCACTCTTGTCATATATTCTTCTTGAAGGATAGTTCATCCTTTGTGGGTAAAGAAGGTCTGAATAAGACCTGTGTGGGCAGAAGCTCTTTCATTCCTGTTGAAAAATATGTCAGGCACATTTATATTTTATGGTGTTACTATTATACTAGAACAGCTGTCTAATTGCATAGCTTAATTTGTACATCAGCTGCTATATACAGTATTTAAAAAAAAAAAATCACAAAGTTAAATTTAGCTCAGAAAACTGAAACGTACATATTTTGCTGCTCCTCTAGTCCACATGGGCTAATTAGAATTGAAAAGCCAAAATATATTCTACACCTATGGGCTTGACTCCCATTCGATAGTCTATATCTCACTAAGGTTAAATAACCTCAAGATGCCAACATATTGTCTTTCAGAGTTTATTCCACCCTTGTGTCCACTAATGACTTAATCATGTTAATATGCATATGTTAGTTATACTTTTCCACTTTTCTTGGTTTGATTCTATTCAAGGGAACCTTACTGTTAGGTTGTCCTGTAACTATCTATTGCTTTAGAAAAAGTAAACTCTCCTTTTGAGGGAGCTAAAAATAAAAAATAAGCCTAAGTACAAAGTTTAGAGCAAGAAAAAGGATTCAAAGTCTCTTATCAAACAATGTCACACATAAAAAGGATATACTTGAAGATGTTGATGCAATTGTAAATATCTCATTATCAAACTACTCGGTGGACCATTCAGTGGATAAGGTATTGGCTGGGTGGTTGCACTCAAAGAGTTGTGGTCAACAGCTCAATGTCCGGGTGAATACCAGTGACGAGTGGTGTCCCTCAGGGGTCCATATTGGGATCAGTATTATTTAACATCTTTGTCGGGGACATGGACAGTGGGATTGAGTGCACCGTCAGCAGGTTTGCAAATGACACCACGCTGAGTGGTGTGGTTGATACTCTGGAGGGAAGGGATGCCATCCAGAGGGACCTTGATGGGCTAGAGRGGTGGGCCCGTGCGAACCTCATGAAGTTCAACAAGGCCAAGTGCAACAAGGTCTTGCACCTGGGTCGAGGCAATCCCAAACACGGATACAGGCTGGGTGATGAGTGGATTGAGAGCTGCCTTGCACAGAAGGACTTGGGGGTATTGGTGTATGAAAAACTGAATATGAGCCAGCAATGCGCACTCGCAGTGGAGAAAGCCAACTGTATCCTGGGCTGCATCAAAAGAAGTGTGGCCAGCAGGTCGAGGGAGGTGATTCTGCCCCTCTACTCTGCTCTTGTGAGACCCCACCTGGAGTACTGTGTYCAGCTCTGGGGCCCCCAACATAAGAAAGACATGGACCTGCTTGAGCAAGTCCAGAGGAGGGCCATGAAGATGATCAGGGGGCTGGAACACCTCCAGTATGAGGACAGGCTGAGAGAGTTGGGGTTTTTTAGGCTAAAGAGGAGAAGGCTCCATGGAGACTTTAAAGCAGCCTTCTAGTACTTAAAGGGGACCTACAGGAAAGATGGGGAAGGACTCTTTATCAGGCAGTGTAGTGATAGGATGAGGGGTAATGGCTTTAAACTGAAAGCGGGTAGATTTAGATTAGACATTAGAAAGAAATTCTTTACTGTGGGGACGGTAAGACACTGGAACAGGTTGCCCAGAGAAGTTGTGGATGCCTCCTCCCTGGAAGTGTTTGAGGCCGGTTGGATGAGGTTTTGAGCAATCTGATCTAGTAGAAGGTATCCCTGCCCATGGCAGGGGGGGTGGAACTAGATGATCTTTAAGGTCCCATCCAACCCAAACCATTCTATGATTCTATGATAAACTGCTGAATTCGGAGAAGGTCAATTCATTTGGTTTTGAGATTTTGTTACCTTCAAATGAGACACTAAAGATATGTCAGACTTCCTTTTTTGTTTGCTTCACTTAGGATTTATAATATTGTGGTGGGTTGACCCTGGCTGGATGCCAGGTGCTCACCAAAGCCGCTCTATCACTCCCCTCCTCAGCTGGACAGAAGAGAGAAAATATAATGAAAGGCTCGTGGGTCAAGATAAGGACAGGGAGATCGCTCAGCAATTACCGTCATGGGCAAAACAGACTTGACTTGGGGAAAAATTAATTTAATTTATTACCAACCAAATCAGAGTAGGATAATGAGAAATAAAAACTAAATCTTAAAACACTTTCCCCCCACTCCTCCCTTCTTCCTGGGCTCAACTTTAGTCCCATTACTTGTGATGAATGTGGATTTTAATGATAATTCTTAAATATGTGATTCACAGAGGCAAGGGGTGGAATGTAT
Source organism: Phoebastria nigripes (assembly GCA_035582835.1). Taxonomy (NCBI): domain Eukaryota; kingdom Metazoa; phylum Chordata; class Aves; order Procellariiformes; family Diomedeidae; genus Phoebastria; species Phoebastria nigripes. The sequence continues at coordinate 503,550 of JAYKAV010002897.1, read as the reverse complement.
TAGGTTTGCGTTAATGGTGGAGCAGATATCCACTTGCAGCCTGTGGAGGGCCCCACACCAGAACAGGTGGATGTGCCCAAAGGAGGTTGTGACCCCGTGGGAAGCCCATGCTGGAGCAGGCTCCTGGCAGGACCTGCGGATCCATGGAGAGAGAAGAGCCCACACTGGAGCAGGTTTGCTGGCAGGACTTGTGAACCCATGGGGGACCCATGCTGCAGCAGTCTGTTCCTGAAGGACTGCACCCCGTGGAAAAGACCCATGCTGGAGCAGTTCATGAAGAACTGCAGCCCATGGGAAGGACCCACATTGGACAAGTTCATGGAGAACTGTCTCCTGTGGGAGGGAGCCCATGATGGAGCAGGCGAAGAGTGTGAGGAGTCCTCCCCCTGAGGAGGAAGGAGTGGCAGAGACAATGTGTGGTGAACTGACCACAACCCCCATTCCCCATCCCACTGCACCGCGCGGGGGGAGGAGGTAGAGAATTCGGGAGTGAAGTTGAGCCTGGGAAGAAGGGAGGGGTGGGGGGAAGGTGTTTTGAGATTTGTTTTTATTTCTCATTATCCTACTCTGATTTGGTTGGTATAAATTAAACTAATTTCCCCAAGTCGAGTCTGTTTTGCCCATGACGGTAATTAGTGAATGATCTCTCCCTGTCCTTATCTCGACTCATGAGCCTTTTGTTATATTTTCTCTCTCCTGTCCAGCTGAGGAGGGGAGTGATAGAGTGGCTTTAGTGGGCACCTGGCATCCAGCCAGGGCCAACCTTCCACAAATATATATGAAAGACCAGAATACTCGTAGTTTCGCTGCTATCTTTGGTGTTATTTGGATTTGTTCTAATTTTGCACACGTGCAAAATTTTTTTGGCAAAACACGTACTCCATTCAATAAGAAATGTAATTTTTTGGATTCTCAGAAACTGAGGATAGTAAAGAGTAAGATATTTTGAACAAATGGATGAAAGTACAAATGCCGCATTTAAGAAGTGTTTTTCATCTTGGATTTTAAAAGTGTTTCACAAACACTACTTAAAATCTTTTTTCTGGCAGCAGTCTACAGTATGTTGCCTGGTTCCTTTTAGTCTTCTTAAATTGTTGTATTATTTAAAGAGAATAAAAGTAGTATATGAAACAATGCTGGTGCCATAACRTTTTATGACAGTATTTTGCTCTTACATATATAAATGAACATATTACTAACAGGAAGTATAGCTCAATGTATTGTGACTGTCAATTTCCACTCTGCAAAAAATACTATTAAGCAAAATGCAGTAGAGAAATATTTGTTTGGCTATTTAATATGTGTGGAGTAATGGCAAGACCTGTAATAGTGTCAGACTGGTAGAGGAGATGAAAAAAAAAAAAATTTTTTTTCTGTATAATTTCTTATRTTAAACAATGTTTTACCATTAGACTAATTTGTGACTAAAAAAAGAAAAGAAAACAAATATACTAAATAGATATTGTTGAATTTTTCTAAGAACAAATGAAAAAACCCCCAATAATATGAATATGGTGTCCTTTTCATAAATATCAATTAAATATTGCTAATATTAATTTTATATCCTAATCTCTAAAAAGTACTCTACCATACAATGAAATTTCCTGTAAGCACTCAATGCTTATAATTCAATTAAGTGAAAAATGGTGAGGTTTATGATGGTTTATGGCACAGAAAAGCAGTTTGGTGCTTCATATGGTGCTTGTCCTACATACTTATTATTATCTAATCTAACAGGATACATTCAATCTGCTGATTGTATTACTGTTTGAGATTTACATTACAGGAGTGATGACAGACCCCAACCATGATTGGGATCACATTTTGTTAAACTCTTAAAATGCATAATAAAATGTTTATCAAAATCATTGATAAGATCCCCCTGAGTCTCTTCTGCAGTCTGAACAATCCCAGCTTTCTCAGCCTCTATTCATATGTTAGATGATCCCATCCCTTAATCACCTTTGTGGCCCTTCACTGGACTTATAGAATCATAGAATCATAGAATCATTAAGGTTGGAAAAGACCTCTAAGATCATCGAGTCCAACCGTCAACCCAACACCACCATGCCCCACTAAACCATGTCCCTAAGTGCCTCATCTACACGT
>JAYKAV010002897.1:455262-499681 GCA_035582835.1 Phoebastria nigripes | reverse complement strand
AGATCCCTGTACTCTTCTTGAGTCGCCTGCCCCTTCTTCCACAAGTGGTAAACGCTCCTTTTTTTCCTGAGTCGCAGCAAGAGCTCCCGGTTCAGCCAGGCCGGTCGTCTTCCCCGCCCGTTCTTCTTACAGTACATGGGGACAGCCTGCTCCTGCGCCTTCACGACTTCCTTCTTGAAGAACGTCCAGCCTTCCTGGACCCCTTTGCCCTTCAGGACCGCCTCCCAAGGGACTCTCTCGACCAGTGTCCTGAACAGGCCGAAGTCCGCCCTCCAGAAGTCCATGGTAGCGGTTTTGCTGGTCCCCCTCCTTACTTCACCAAGAATTGAGAATTCTATCATTTCATGGTCGCTAAGCCCAAGACTTGCTCCAGTATGTCCATGACTCTCTTGTACTGGGGAGCCCAGAACTGTACCCAGCACTCCAGATGGTGTCTCAGCAGTGCTGTGTAGAGAATAAGGATCACCTCCCTCAACCTGCTGGCAGCACTCCTCCTAATGCAGCCCAGGACGCTGCTGATGTTCTTTGCCATACGGGCACATAGCTGCCTCACGTACAACTTGTTGCCTACCAGGAGTCCAAGCAGAGCTGCTTTCCAGATGGCCAGCCTCAACGTGTACTGACACATGGGTGTACTCCTCCCCTCGAGCAGCACTTTCTTTGCTGAACTTCATGAGGTTCCATTTTGCTCACTTCTCCAGCCAATCAGGGTCCCTCAGAAAGGCAGCACAACCATCTGGTCTATCAGCCACTCCTCCCAGTTTTGTATCATCTACAAACTTGCTGAGGATGAACTCTGTACCATTGTCCAATTCATTAATGAAAATACTAAACAGTTTTGGACCCACCATTGACCCTGGAGCATATCATTATTGACGAGTCTCCAGCTAGACTCTGTGCTGCTGATCACAACCTTCTAAGCCACACACATCAGAAAAGATCAGGTTCTAGACCACCTGAGGAAACCGAACATTCACAAGTCCATGGGACATGATGAGATGCATTCCAGGGACCTGAGGGAATTGGCAGATGTAGTTGCTAAGCCACTCTCCATCATATCTGAAAAGTCACGGCAGTCAGGCAAAGTCCCCAGTTACTAGAGAAAAGGGAATATCACACCCATTTTTAAAAAGGGTARTAAGGAGGACCCTGGGAATTATCAACCAGTCAGCCTCTCCTCAGTGCCTGCTAAAATCATGGAACAGATCCTCCTGCAAGGTATGTCAAAACATCTGGAAGACAGGGAGGTGGTTAGAGCCAGCCAACATGGCTTCACCAAGGGCAAATCATGCCCGACTAGTCCAGTGGCCTTCTACAATGGAGTGACCGCATCAGTGGACAAGGGAAGAGCTACAGGTGTCATCTGCCTGGACTTCTGTACGGCCTTTTATACTGTCCCCCACAACATTCTTGCCACTAAATTGGAGAGTTATGGATTTGATGGATGGACTGTTAGATGGATAAGGAATTGGCTGGATGGCCGTGTCCAAAGAGTTGCAGGCAATGGCTCAATGTCCAAGTGGAAACCAGTAACGAGTGGTGTCCCTCAAGAGTCCGTACTGGGACCAATATTGTTCAGTATCTTAATTAATGACATAGATAGTGGGATTGAGTGCACCCTCAGCAAGTTTGTGGATGACACCAAGCTGAGCAGTGCAGTTGATAAGCTAGAGGGAAGGGACGCCATCCAGAGGGACCTTGACAGGCCTGAGGAGTGGGCCCATGTGAACCTCATGACATTCAATAAGGCCAAATGCAACAAGGTCCTGCACCTAAGTCAGGGCAATCCCCAGTATCAGGTAGCCCAGAGAAGTTGTGGATGCCTCATCATTGGAAGTGTTCAAGGTCGGGTTGGATGGTCCTTTGAGCAACATCATCTAGTGAAAGATGTCCCTGCCCATGGCAAGGGGGTTGGAACTAAATGATCCTTAAAGGTCCCTTCCAGCCCAAACCATTTTATGATTCTGTGATTGTACGATTCTCTCCAGGTTTGTTTTCTCTGGGATTCTTCCAGCCAGATCCTTGAACAGTCTGCTCTCTTGAAGTCCAGAGTTGTTATCCTGCTTTTTGCTCCCTCCTGTCATGATTCTGAACTCCACCATCTCATTATCACTGGCAACCAAGGCTGCTGTCAACTTTCACATTCCTGATCAGTTCTTCCATGTTTGTAAGTATGAAGGCATATCTAAATTTTCAGTATGTCAACTGACTCTTCAGCTTGAAAATTCTTGGGTTCTCACAATGGCAAGGTATCTCTACTCAGTTCCTGGTATTTCAGTTGATCAATGGTATCTTGCAAAGACAGAATAGTGGATATGGTGGTATCCTGATGACATCTTCCTACAATAGAAACAGTGGACCCTCAGGTATTTTTAGGATACTGGTGTTACCTTTCCTTTTTTTCTCCCCCCCCCCCCCCCCGGAGTCATCTTCTGTCAAAGCTAAGAATCTGTATCTGTAAGAAGCATGAGGTCAAAGAAGCAAATTCTCCTTAAGTGGCTGATGGACTGGACTCATTTATGCCTATCAAATCTACTGCTTTTTACTTCTCAGATGTTAGACTTTATGACAAGGTTCTGAACTCATAAAGGGAGTCACTTGCTTAAGTGTAGAAATATGAACATAATTGCTTATGATTAGATAGTGAATTTCTAAGCTAGCTTTGGTGTAATGAAGCAAATTTAGTTTTAAAATAGCTTTATAGTGCAAGAAGAAAGTGCCTTGAGTCATAATGACATTGCAGCTACAAAAGTACAACCCTAAGACTCCCAAAACTTTAACACAGCTTTTGGATTGTCTGTATTTTCTCATCCTAAGAGAACCTATAACAGCACTTTCCAAAAACATCATTCTTACATGACAGTTGCTAATGACTTTATAGATTGTTGCATTTCTCTCTATGCTGTAAGTTATAAAAAGATGAGTAGGACAGATGTAATAAAAATGTTTTGTTTTGTGGCGATTCTCTGCACTAAAAGCATGCAATTAACTGCTTAATATCTCTCTGGCCTTGCCCTTATTGCTCCTACTCAAGGTTAATTTGGTAGCCACGTAACTGAAGTCTCATTAATGCAAGATCAGTTTCTCCTTTGCTGTCCTATGCTTACAATTTTCTTCTGTGTACTTACAACATTATGCTCAGGCTGTGTGGCAAATGTCTCACAGCTATTCTGATGGCTCAGAAACAAACAGTAAGAGGTGGCCGTAAGATTATCACATATGACCATATCACCCCATTCTTAGAAGTTCTTATCTTCCCATTTTGTTGCCAAAGGAAGACAGATTAAGTTTAATTATTCAAAGGAACTTGAGCAACAAAATGTTTTATAGCAGCATGAGGTAGATACCAAGCCAAAAATTCATGTGGGTGTTGCATAGAAATAGGGAGAAAAAAAGAAATCATGGACACAGAATTGTGAGCAATATAGTCTTACTGTTTTATTAGCTTTCTTGGATAGTTACAGTTCAAAAATTTTTCTTCTTGATTAAATTATTTACACTCAGACACCCCATGCACTAGCGTATAGATGAACTTATGACCCGTCTCCAGCTGTCATTCCAGAGAGTCATGAGTTAAATGTGTGTCCGGTCATGTCTGCCAGACTAAAGAAGACTTCTCAGATACCCTAAAACATATCAAGTAGCACTGGATGTCTAAGTATATGCAGATGACAAGTCTTTGGTCAGTAAAGCTAGGGGACCCTAGAGTATTCAACTGGCCAAATAGTAGTATCTACTTTGAGTTGAGCAGCTCTTCAGCAGCGTCGGACTGTATTGGTCATAATAGCTAGTTCATCACTTAAACCCAACACCTCATCAGGAGGCCAGGCTGGGTGCTCCTAAGCGTCTTAGATCATGCACTTAAAATTCTCTCTGTTGGGAATTTACACACATGGGATGGGATTCAGCTGCCTAAAAGCAGGACATCTTGTGTCATTTTTTGGTGCTGGGGCAGTATTGCACTTGTTTTTCAGCTCCTGCTACAGAGGCATGCAGTCATGTATCATACCTAATGGCTTTACTCTGATGTACTGTATACCCTAGTGTATCCCAGAAAGTATAAGATGCTTGTGTTTAGGCAACTGATTTCCCTTCATGTGGGGAACTACTTTTAGGTGTGCTAATCTGAAGCTGAATCCCCCACAAATTTGTTTATAAACAAATTTGGTTTAGTTTAGCTAGTTTATTTTATTTACACAGATAAACTCAATGAATACTACTGATTTCATTCTAAAAATCTGTTCATTATACTCAACTACATGTTGTATGAAAAATAATAGTTCAGCTCCATGTTAGTATTCCTAAACAAACTAAAAATTCTTGAGTGTTCTTGACCTCATCTCATTTCATGAACATAAGAAAAAATCAGGACTGTTTTAGTAGTAGGCAGCAAATTCCTTGTCTCGCTGAAAGATATTATGTGGGTGCTAAGTAATGCAAGATCTTTGGAATGTCTTTATTTTATAGTCAGGTCTAAATTTATCCACAATAGTACTGTCCAAAGATATCTTTTGTCTTCACTAGTGGCAGCTACAAATCAATAGCAGCAACAGCTATTATTTGTGCCTACGAAAAATTCTGTGCTTAAGAATTCTCTGCTTATCATATTTTAAGAAAATGTGATCATCCCAGTGAATTAGTTCATACAATAAAGAAAACTGATTATGCTGCATGCTCATCTTAACTTGTGCTCATTTGGATTTCAGTTAGGAAAAAAAAAACAACAGGTAAAGGCAAGCGAAGTGTGAGCCTATCTCACTGTGGATTTTAGAGAAATGGAGTTTGTGAATGTAGGAACATTGGCATTTTACAGAAATTACAAGTAGCTTTCAATCATTGCATCATGGTTTCTTCCATTTCTGTTGATGCTCTCTTATCTCTACCTGCAAGACCTAGATCTTACAAATTTCTGCACCACTCCTAAACACAAAAGTGACTGGTGTTATGGGTGTTGATATCATCATTCATCATACACTGGGGACATAATCTTAAAAATATAATTGACTCACATATTGCTGACACAGTAAATGCTTGCCTGGTCCAGTCTAAGTCATGCAATGGTATTGAACTTCAGTCCAATGGTAGACAAAGTTTACATTTATAAAAATAAAGGCATAATCAGTTCTCCTATGCAGATATATTCAAGTGTTTTCTTCATACCTTTTATGAGAATGAATAACCTTTTGGGCATTATTCTTGCTTAGGGTGATATTCCCTTCAAATTAGTATCACTTAGAGTATCTCCTTAGAAGGAGACCTCAAAATCCTTCTAGAGCTATATTTTTTCCCTTTAAATATCAATAAAACAATGTTGGAAATTAGTAACATAATTATACTGAGTAGGAATAATAATTCCACTTGTAAAACTTCAAGAGTTCCCAGAWACAGTTGTTTTTTAATATGTCTATTTAGTTCCCACACCCTCAAAAAATTCCTGTGATCTTAGGTGCCTTTTTTACACCTTTTCAATATTAAGCACTGTCTACATAGGGTGCTAATATACTTGTTGGAAGTCCTCTCACTTGGGATGTAAGAGTTACTCTGTGAACAGAAGTAAATTTAAATTCATATAAAGTATTAATATTCTAGCATGTTTCAACTGGATGTATTGCTAACAGTTATAGACTTGTACTTTAAATTTTGTTGTCTAGATCTGTATGCAGAGTATGAACAAAAGAAGTCCTAAAATGTATGCCAATAAGTAATTAGAATATTAGTCTGTTTTAACAGGACATAACAATGAATAGTAGTGATTCAGAACATCTGCAATCCTGTGTAAAGGGGATGAGGCCCAAAGAGGTAAAACTTTTCAAGGAGTACCACACTGAAATGTTTTTAAATGCATGATTTGAAGATGATTCAGCTTTGTAGTTAGACTAAAGGGTAAAGCCAGTGGATCTGCCTGAAGTAAGGCCAATCCCTACTTTGGTACTGTGTGTCTGAACTTCTTCTGGGTCACTGATCATGAGTTTTGAAAGGGAAATGCTGGCTAAAATGTCAGGAGCGAAAGCAAGTTCTAGTAGCAAAACATTTATCTGAAAGAAATGCCAAAGGTTGCTATGAAATCTAATAGGGTGGATAAAGCACCCCTTTAGCTTGGGTTATTAATAGACAAATCCCATTTTCTATGTATCACCCATGATGCATTTAAATTGGACTGAATATATAGGAAAAATTACATGTTTGAGTTCAGGAAATAAGTGAAATATACTTAATTGACAAAGCCAATATAGAGCAGGGCTCTAGTTTGGGGGACAGACTGAGCATGTCTAATTCTGCTAAAAGTCACTCACAGTTTAAGTAGGGACAGAATATAAAAACATATAATAATATCCCATCATAGCAGTAAAAGGATGGAAAACTCTATGTTTTCAAAGTGAGTTTTATTTTTACAACTGCCATTTAATCTTGGATTTTGCAACATCCAAATCTGGAAACATGCAGTTGTTAACACTGTACAAAGCTGACCTTGGGTGTACAAAAATCAGGCCGATTCCCAGGACAGCAGTATGCTGGGGGAGTCATGGTTCTACTCCCTGTTTTGCCTATACCAGAAGACTCAGCCATTTCATTCATAGAATGAACACTACCAAAACAGTAAGCCCCACCTTCCTGACCCAGACAGCGGGGTGAGTGGGGCTGTGGCTGTTCTCTTTGGAAATGAGGGCTAACAATGAACACTTCTAGCAGCAGCTGCCCTCTCTGATCCTTTTTTGGTGCTCTGCAGCATCATGGGCAGGAAGCCTTACTCTTGGTTTCTGGCTCAGCAAGAGCAGTTGACCATCCTTTCTCAAACACTTTCCCATCCCACCCACACTTTGACAGAAACAACTCAGGAGGCATAGGATAGTGTTAATGACATGGGATTGGTTGTAAAAGAAAAGACAGAGGGAGGAGCTCCTGATGGACTTCTTGAGATGAAGGGAGAGGAGCCTGGAGTCACAGATGTATGGGAAAAGAGCTCTGTGGGTCACAGCCTTAAAAGGGACTAAGGACAGGTGTTCAGTGCTCCAGGTAAGTTTGGAAAGCAGAGGATCAGGCAAAGGAATAGCTGAAGGCAAATATCTAGCATATTTTGTACATGATGACCCAGTTTAACATCTACTATGTGTTATATATGAAGTCACTGTATTACTTTCATTTTCAAAAAATCCATCCTCTAGATCTCTTGCAACCAATCTGTTCCTTGACAGCATGGAGCATCATTATGAAAGCCCTCCACTTACACAATTGATACCAGCATAGAAGAGAGAAAACACGTAATTAGTCAAGATAAGTACTGGAGTCAGTATTCCCAAACAGGCAAAGCTAATTAGTTAACTGGTGCCAAAAGGTCGTATGAGCATCTTGTTTTCAGAATAGGCTAATGCATATGACATATTTTTACAATTAATACCATGCCAGTGTTTTGCTTCTCAGTGAATTGAAGTGACATGGCCCATGTTAAAAAGTAAAACTTTCTGTATATAGTTCTAAGAAATGAACAAATTACATTCTGTTGTTTTAAAGTGAAAACATATTTGCCACTTAGCAAAACATGTAATTTCAATTTCACCATGTTCCACCAGGAAATCAGGCTGTTGGCAGATTTCCCATTTCACTTGAAGAACATCCCAGGATAAACCAGATAACAGATGAAACTGGGGAGAAAGGACAAACAAATGTGGTAAGTACGGGGCATTATAATGTTGCACAGATCTAATAGCTACAAGGTAAGAATTTATAATGGTAATTAATGCATAACTGAGCAAGGGATGTCACCAGAGAAATGAAGTTTTCCTACTGACACATTTTTATACACAAGATTAAATGAAATTATAGGCCTATTTCACAAAGCCTCTCTTGTGGAAGTCGTCTTTTGTTTCACTGAAGCTCTGAGTATGGAAATTTTCCAGACTACTGTGTCTTTTCAGATAGGTCCTTCTATCTTTATAGATTCAGCATATTTGGCTAGCTCTACATTCCCTGGTGTGAGTATAGAAGTTCTTAAGATGGGTTGCTTTTTACCAGAAACTACGATGTTCTTTGCAGTGAAATTTCAATGAGAAATCTTCTTAGACCTATCGTGAGTTGTCAGTGTGGATTGTTTGGTTTTCAAAGACATAGAATTCTTTGTTTTAGTTGTCTGAATCTCTTTACAATTGGGCAAAAGGTTGGCCATTTTGGCATTTCCGTACCATCTTGATAGGTTCTTACAGCACTGTCAAAAGCAACCAGCAAACTTTTGAAGCGGACAACTATACAACTTTCTCATTTTTCATTTTTACATTGACTCTTATTATTTGCTGATAATTTTATATTAAAAAAAGAATCAAATAGAAAAAGCCTTTTAAAATATATAAATCATATAAGCTGGAGGAGTGCTCACAACAAAGTAACAAATTTGTTATCTATAGTAGTTAAACTGATTAGAGAAAAGGCAGGATTTTAGTTTCACTTTCAAGGTATAAATTCAGGGAGACTCTAGTGACTTTGAGATAATAAATATAAACTTTCTTTGAAGGGAAAGAGCTCTGAATTTGGCCCATAGACCTCTTCATAACCCTCAACTGAGAAATGACAGCAGCTGATATGTTGACTGATTACTTAATGTCTTTTGAAAACCAGATGTTATAGTGCTTACTAAAAATTAGAGGGAATTGCATATTTACTGGATGTAGATTAATAATTCATAACAAATAATTTATTCAGTGAATTTCACCTCTTCCTCAAATTGAGTAGATTGTAATTTTCTTGAATATATATTAATTAATTGAACAGCTTCAGTGAATAACTCTGTCCATTCTCTCAACAGGAGTATGACTCAGGGAGTATTCAGAAAACAAAATAGGTTAGTTTTAATTCAAAGAAATAGATATTTTATTCTGGAATGGTACATTCCTATTAAAAATATTTCTTAGAACATTTCCCATTGAAATGAGAACCGAACAAAGTAATTTCTGACACTAGCCATCAACTTTTCTTGAAAGTTCTTTGCTTCTGTGAACATAAATTTATTTGTTACTACTTCTACACTTGGAGCTGCCCTGAATATGAATTACACTTTCTTTTTTTCATGTCAGTTTTTCATAGTGAATTCTACTTCCTGGGTACTGAACTAAGGATTTCATCTTCTGGAAGACAAAGGATTAAAATTATTATATAACAATGGTTTTGTAGCAACTGAGATTGATTATTTAGCTAGTTGTTTTCTTTCAATAGAGATGCACTTGAATTTTTTTTTTTTTCCCTTATCTAGCACCGCGTTTCTGTTGTCTTCTGGGACACAGTATTTATTTGTCAGCCCAATTCCATTTTCACCTCCACATTGTATCATTTACGGGTCATCACATGAAATTTAATCTATTGTTTTAGTGGACTTGGTCAAATTAGTTGTTCGTCTTTTGTTGCATTGTCATTATGCCTACCTAGTTGCTGATGCTTGAAGCAAGCAGCTTATGATATATGTAACAAAATGTCATCCTTCATTGTCTGTGATCTTTTCCAAAAGTTCTAAAACTGAAAGAAAATATATGGCCTTGGAATTTGTTGCTAGGTAATTTTTAGCCGACAGAAAGTAGGAGATGGTTTTGGTTTTCTCCTGAACATGTCTCGAGTTAGGGATTGCTTTGGATCCAAAGCCATTAGGCAGTCTGAATAGAACAGACTTCCAGTAGGAGTCTAAGCCTTCTACTTAGAAAAAGCTCCTGTAAGAGCTAAATGAAGAATTGATTTTTTTTTTTTTTTTTTTTAGTTTGGTTGCTGAAATGAATCCTAATATCTATTCAGATTTAACCTAATATAGTTTCTGTTTTTGCTGTACTGGGAAACAAAAAAAACCAAACTACAACACTGTGTCATGTTAAACTACAAGTTTCGTTCTATATAAAACGTTTCATTTTCAAATGAAAAGAAAAATCAATGAATAACAAACTAGATACACAGGGCAAGTGAGGGCCATCCTTTAAGAATTGCTTGGGGATCACCAATAGGATGAAAAAAACCTTGGGTCCCTTCTTTTAAGTAGGCCAAGAAAGTATGAGATAAGAAATACTTAATGGGAAATAATGTAGCCACTAAGCATCCCAGCATGGAAACCAGTGTGGAAACATCAATCTTTCCGGCTACAGCAGGGTCTGTTGGATTATATACTTACTAGTTACATCAAACTTTTGGCTAAATGTATGGCATTTATGCTCCATGGTGGCCCCTGAAGTTTGATCTCCCTGTCCAGAGGTATTGGAGCAGATCACAGGTCCTTTGCTGCCTACACATCCAGGTTTTATTTCAAGCAGGACATGAGGAGATGTTGCTGACCCAGTTTTCATTGCAATATGCAGGGAAATGGTTCCCAAGTTCCCCAGTAGGAACACATGTTCCGAGATGGGAGGGAGACTGTTCAGCCAAGTTTGYAGAAACAAGCTTCCAGTAAAGTGAGTATCTGTGCTCCTGACTCTACTCCAGTGAATGTTTACAGACTTACAAAAACGGGAATATATGTGATGGATGTACATGGATGGATGTGATGGATATGTTGATGCACATCCGTATCTCCTGTCACCTTTGATATGATGTTGAATCCACACTTCCAGTGAGGGAAAAAAAAAAGGATGGGGAATTACGTCTCCCACATCCCCAGTGAATACGGCAGCTTCCAGATTCACAATGCCCATAACCTCTTTAAGTTACTTTTACCATTCTCAAGGCCCAGTCTGAAAATGGGCTGCTCTGACTACTCGTGTTTCCCCCAGAAAATGAATTCAGAATTGAGTTACAAACTATCTGCCTTCTCTGGTTTCTCAACAGAGCAGTACAAAAGAAGCTGTCGGATTCATAGTGACTTGTGCCAGAGTTGAGCTTCTGTATCACCATTCACAGTCACAACAGAGAGGCCAAAGAAAGTTGATGGCTTGGAGACTGATGCTCCCTCAAGTACATGGCTCCTTCACACAAGAGTATTAGTAGTGCAGTACAGCACTGAATCTTCCACAAATATTTAGTGAGTAGTTACTATGGTACTTTGAGGCAGAAACAAATCCTTTTCCTCCAGCACGCCCCTCCCTCTGTAAATCTTTAAAGTTATTCTTATTCATTTTTAAACACATAATAACCACAATAAAAATCTACTGTCTTTGATGGGGTTGAAGTCATTAAATTGGCCTTCTTTTACATGTTTTTTTGCAGCATCTGTTGAGTGCAGTGCTAATATTCATAAGCTAAACTGCAGCAAGTAGCCTAGAACAATTAGTCATTGCAAGTTTCTCACGGATTTCAGTGGTCTTCATCTACAAAGCAGGCACACTTGAGTACAAAGCAGGATATCCACTATATTATTGAGGACTGTATAAGACCTTACCAAGAAACTGCTACTCTTCTTCCCGCCCCTCTAGAAGAGTATTTTCTCTCCCTTCTAGAGGGAGGGAGAGAAGGGACTCTCATGTTAATCCCCTTGGATTAACACTGCGGGGCAATTAAAAATGTGATATTTGAGCAGTTCTGCCCACAGACATTATAGCTGTTCTGCACTGCATAACACCTAGCCTCAGCAACCCCAGGATTTAACTGGAAACTGTAGAGAAGGTAAATGTTATTAAACTTATTTGTCTATTTTCAAAACAAGAGTGCAACAGAAAAACTGAGCACAAAATACAACACAGAAGCACAAAGGCTTGCAAGTCTTCTGTAAGAGTACACTGCTCACTTAACTTTGAAGTCATTTATTGCCCTAGCAACATGAAATAAAACATGAAATAAAAGAGTAACTTAAACAAAATCTGGAGAAGTGCTGAATGACCAGGTTACATACATTACATTTAATGAGTCTTGGGTGGGCTTGCTGTATTTTCAAATGATTTTAAGCTTGTGTGAAGTGAAAACTTGAATAAAACAAAGACATTGTATTTTGAATTCTGAGCTTATACAGATGCTTGTGTTTTCTTTGCTTAATATTTTGTTTACTTATCATAAGATAATTTAATGTGGTTAACATAAAATAAATGTATTTCTGAAATAAAACAGGAAGAAAGGTTTATGATTGGCAGAAGAAGGATGAGGCAGCAGTGGGAGAACAGCTGCTTTCTCTGCATATTTTTCTTTTATGATGTCTGTTACCTTAAGGTGTCACTTTCTATTTCATCGTTGGGTATGGGTTGTCACAAAAGCTTTATGTAACCAAAACTTGCCATGAAGCTGCACCGTATGTGTGCCCTCCCTTCACGTACAGCCATGGCACCAAAGGTGACACCTCACTGCTTCTTGGCTCTGAAGAGAGACCTTTGTCTTCCAAAAGTCTCTGGACATCAGTGGGGTATACCCACATGCCTTCAACCTCTACTGGGCAAATTATTTTAGGAAGGGATAATTCCTTTTTCTTCCTCATGGCTGAGCAGAAAGGACACAGGATGCCCTTGTTTATGTTGAGTGCCAGTATAGAAAGGGGGATTTTTGTTATCCTTTTAAGAGAGAGATTGATTACATTTTGCATAGCAGATGGTCTCTTGGTATGGAACTACCTGTTGAACTGAATGCAACTGAACACAGAGCTAAGGGACATAGATACTTTAATACGTTAAAGAACAAGGCTTATTTTTTTCCCTTTTCTTTTTTTTTTAAATCTGACTGTGGTCTGACTACCTTAATGCAGAAATATATCTTCATGCATGTAACTATGTTGTTCAATACCAAATTGCACACTAATTACATCTGCTTTCATTTTGAATATATTAAACTAGCTATTTAAAAACCAACCGGCAGGTTTTGACGAATCCTCTCTACCCTTCCAGAAGCATAAGTTGCATTCCTGGCCTGCTTCCTTAGCCAGTCTCTGAGGGAAGACAGCAGGCTGTGCCCATATGCTGCTCCCGCCATAGATGGTTAGATGGCCTCAGTGACTCTGCCTCAGTGACTAATCTGGAACATACCTGAATTAATTTGGTCAGATTTCTCCCATAACTTCAGCAACAGTGACAGGATCTTTCTGAGGTGTTGCAGTTAAAAATATACACATCTACAGCGGTTTGCATTTCCCATTAACCATTTCTCCATGATAGATGCCTATTAAAGGCAGATACAGTCCGGTTTTCTTTCTTGAAGAAACAAAAAATTTGATATAGTTGCATTCAGGAAAGGAACAGAGAGCTGGAGGAGAGGACTGAGAGATTTTTTATTTCATCAGCTTTAGACTGTCTTACAATCTGCCTGCCAATCAGTGCAGGCTGGTATGACTTGCCTCCATTATAGACTAGCAACGAGGAGGCAATTACATCTCAGAGACTTGTACCTTGAGGCACGTATCTCTCAGGGTGGTTCATCATATACACTATTCCTTGCTCAGGGCTGTGCTTACAGGCACAATTTAGCTCACAGGTATTTGAGTTGTCTACTGGGTTGTCTGGTCGTCTCCTACGCCAACAGAAGAGGGCTCCCTTTCATGCATTCCGAAATGCTTTGTCCGTTTCCTTTTTGAACTTGACAGCATAAATTACTTTCTCAATTTTGCACACAATTCTGGTCATAGTAATGAACATTTCACTTTTCAGTCAGTCCTCATTTGGATACAAACTCTGCTCTCAAGATGTGCATGGCTGATCTTGATTAAGATATTCTTCTCTTTTTACATACATAATCCTTTGAAGTTCAATGCATATGGGGAAAGAATAATATTGGAGTGGAGATCTGCCTTGCAGATCAGAGAGGAAAATTCTAACCTTTTGATTAGGATCATCCTTTTCAAACGTGACATAAGCAATTCAGTAGCCTATATTGTATCTTCTACAATAAGGGGCAAATTTTGCTGTCACTCTTATGGGATGGGCCAGATTCTTTCATGTCTAGACTGCCTGAACCCTATTTACTTGATTCAAAATGACTGTTTATGAAAGAAATTATTTTATAAAACAAAAATAACATGAGCTGGCTCACTGACTTACTCAGATTATGCATTCATATATACAAAAATGGATCTGATATGTTTAAGGGTTGATTTCAGTGTATGCATATGTGTGTGAGAGAGGGACAGAAACAGACGAGCCTGCTGAAGCTGTAAAACATGTGGGACAGATATTTAAACCATCAAGAAATTCTGAACTCCGCTCAGTAAGTCTTTCTGTTTGGCCTGGGATTTTCATGAACCTATTTATCCAAGGTGGATTGGCTGCAAAAGGATATTGAAAATGCCAGATACAAATATGTACACTAACAGTCATCAAAGAAGTTACCTCCGTGTGCCTATCAGAATGACCATTTCAGCATAGTTGTACCCAAAAACTCTTCGTGTTGCCTAGGAAAAAGAATCATATCACACTTTCTAGAATCTGCTGAAAACAGATACAAGATTATTAAAAATTTTTAAGATTGTTAACCACATTTAATAATGGCCTATTCCCTGCTGTCAATATTTAATATAAAAAAGGACAATCTTGGTTTAGTGATTCTAATGCTTAAATGGTAAACTAAACCACTCTTAGAGTCCATCCAATTAAACATTATAACTTTGTAGCAACGCGCAATATCAGAGCAGAAATGTCACTGCCGTGGACTTCTGGTGGCATTCAAGAAATATTACAAATTGCTGTGCCTCCTTCTAAATCATAAAAACCACACTGTCTCTTTTAAAAGGAAGACTTTTAAAATCTAAAGAACAATACTAGCACACTGTCCTTCTCATGAGAACAATATGGGCTTTCTGTCAGCTATGAAATAAATCTTAACACTGATCCAAGGAAAGCTTTGGGAGCTGTAGAAGTTGTTATGCTGCTCCAGGAACTCAATACACAGCATTTTTGTCTGAGTGTGGACACGAGACTGGTTGCTGCTCACTCTCTCTAGGCTGTGAATGAGGGGTAGGGGAGCTCCAGCAATCCAGCCCTTTGCCTCCCATGCTCCAAGGCACAGATCTCCATCCAGGTAGGATCTCCCTTACCACAGTGGTTTCTATCAAATATGAAGTCTACTATAACCATCTCTTTCTCATCTCTAGGCAAGTTCAGAGAAATGTGAGTAACTGCTACCACCTTCACCACAGAGAAAAATATTATTGAATAATTAAATCAGTAAGAYGAAAACAGCAGAACATTTGGCTCAACAACTGTTAAAAAAAAAACCACAAATTTTCAGTTTCTTCAAACATAGCCATTTTTATAATCAATATGTGGGAGAGAGCCATTTTGTATCTTATACAGAAAGTCACAGACTCACCAGTAGACAAAGATAAGGCTCTTTCAAATCTCCAAGTTTCAAACCCTTCATGTCTATCTGTCTATCATCATACCAGAGCTTCTCAGGATTCAGAAGAAAAAAACCCTATTCCACATTCTCATAAAAAATAATTTCTCTGAAAAGTCAATCTCAAATTCAAGGGATCCAGAGGATCCTGGGGGATGCCTTCCCATCAGTTCCATGGGCATAAATATGAAATGATACTCTGCAAAAAGTCCAGTAAGCAGAAGTTCATCAATGGTACATTTGGTAATAGTCCTTTTCCAAAATAGAATCAGAAACAGTACTAATGCCAAAGTATAAAAATAAAGCCAGAATATACAAAGGATTTTATCATAGGTTCCATGTGTGGTTTATTCCTTATGTATCTCTGATAAAGCTCTTCCAATACCATGTTTTCAGTATTCTCCTGTAAATGGTATAATAAAAAAATAGCTGGGATATGTGCTGCTTGTGTGAAGAAAAAGAATTGTCATGTATCACTTTTCCCTCAATAGTGAAAAAAAGCCCAAAATCTTCAAGAACAACTTATAAATCCCATATTTTTATATGTAGGGTTACACTGACTCTTTTTCTCTGCACTTCTTAACTGCACTTGAATAAATAAAATAACAGTGACACCATATTCATAGGGCTTTATAATGAAATTTGAATATGTTTCCAATTCCCTTGCTCATCACTGTTTTACAGCTGAAATCACTGGAACAAACTGGCTGTTTTCCAGCTATTAGTAAAATCCCTCCAGCAATCCCACTTCATACAGACCTTGAAAATAGCTTCTGTACATGTTCTGAGATATAAATCTATTGCTACGTAAGGAAAGATGCTGGGGTTATTTCACAATCTTGAATACTAATGACCGCTACAATTAAAATGCTGCACACAACACATTATGCATGTCCCCTCCACAAACAGACACAAGACTTATTTGTGAATCACAGTCACTAGTTTCATAGCAAGCCAATATGCAAATACAGTAAAAATGCATTATTTATCTGATGTTTGCAAAGCCAGGTAGGGAAATGTAATTTACAGTATGAAATCCCAGATATGGATGCTTTTAACTGTCATTTACAATTAAATTATATCATTCGCCTCATTTAAGTAGCCAGAAATGTTTTGTTTTTCATATTTCAATATGGCTGAAATACATTTGTTCTTTTTTTTTCTCTGTGTAACACTGAAACAGTGCAATAATAATGTTTTTAAGAATCTTTTTAAAGGTGATAATTTCATTAAATACATGTTTTGCATTAGTATATTAAGAACATTCCTCTGTCATTGTTCTGCATTAAAAACTTTCCTGCACTTGCTCTCAGAGAGGAAGAGAGGCAGAAGGCAGCTGCCAGATTCTTTATGCTGTCCATTTACTCCATGCACTAAATTCCACAGGAAAAAAGGTACTTTAATTGCCCATTTCCAGTAGTACTATATAGGTTTTATTGACCTATATCCCATAGGTGTGATTCTTTGGGAATGTGATGCTTTGGGAGCACTAGAGACAGTGGGGAAAACTAGTGTGCTCCAGAGTGATTATTTACATGTGTTTTTTTTTCTTTTCCCAGGAAAGTGACCATGAAATGGCACTTCTGATCCCTACATGTGTGTTTGACTCTGCTACCATGGTGAATAAAAGCTTCTTCTCTGAGGATCTAGTCCTCAAAGCAGACTTTGCTCACCAAAAAGAAACAAAAATCTCCTCAATTTGGATTTCACAGAAGAGTGTGATTATTTTAAAGCCTGGATGAACTATGTCATTTTCAAATGAGCTCAGAGAGTTTCCCAGAAAAGCTGAGCTGAAAGAATGTTCTCTTCTGTGGTTTCCAGTTGTTGCTGTCAYCTTATGTTGTTGGGTTTTCCCCCTACAGTGAACAGTCCCACATACAGGACACTGAGATATAGTAGCATAACAGTCTGTTTGCTGTGTTAAAATAACTCATCAGCTTAATTTTTTTTAAAATTATTTATTCTTTTTTAAAATTAATTGATTAATTTATTTATTTATTTATTTAAATGGATTTCTGGGGAAGATTAGAAACTGAGACTTTTAGCCTTGCACATCCCAGTAACTGGGTTCCAGCTCCAATACCAACTTCATAAAGTCTGTTCACGAAGAAGAAAAAAAGATCAAGCAAAGGTCCCATTTCTTTTCAGAGTAAATTTTGCAACTCAGGACATGAGGTGTCCATACAAAGAAACTCATTAGCCAAAAGCACTTCATTTTAAACATTTATCCTTGTGTGCTTCAGCCAAAGTGGCCATTAGTAAATAGAGGGTTCTTCTTAAAAATGACCAGCTAATTGGTTTATCTTTTCTTGACTGACCACTGTACAGGCCTTGATGTAGACAAGCAGTTAAGCACATCTAGACAAGCAGTTAAGCACATATTTATTTTCAGCATGGTAACCCTTGAGTAACCCTTTCATATGGACTGCTCACCTGCTTTCCTCAAATAACTCCTCAAATATTTAAGATCAAGGTTTCAATGGGATGTGTTACATTAGCAAATAATACTTTAGAAAAACATGTAGGATTATTTTTTTGTGATTCTAATGATTTCTTTTTCATTTAATTTTGGTTTTATTTTTCTTTGATGCCACTTGCTGCCTTTTAGCCCTGCTCTTTTGAGTGGCTCTGCTTTGTGACTTGGAGCATTGCTGATTAGAAGAGCAGGAAGGAGGGAAATGTGGAAAATGAAATCGCTTGACACAACAGGATGAATAAATTCAGGGTGAATATAAGTACTGAACTTCRATTTCAATTCATTCAACAGCAATGTGCATATTATAATTTCTAAGTGGAAGAACCAGGCAGAAAAGAATGGTGCCGTCTGTTAGAGTAAGAAATCACAATTTTATTCTTCTCTCCCTCCCCAAAATGCCAAATGGTTTTGGTTGTTCCTTTGGAGCTCTGAAAAGGTTTTGGGCTGCTCGGTATCAGCTTCTCTCTTACAGGAATTCAAATCAAACCTACTCATTAATTGCTTTTGAAAACCCAGATGAGATTTTTTTCCACTTTTTTTCTTTTTATTATTATTTTTGTGACAAAAATCCTTTTCAAGATGGGCAGATTTTCATACACTAAAAGCAAAAATGTTGGGAGTTCAGTTTATTTTTTTAATTTTTGAAGTTTTAAAAAGGAGTGCCACTAAACAAGAGGAAAGGAAAATTTCCCTGTTATTACTTTCTGATTGACATTTTTTTGCAAGGCTCTGTTCATTAAAACTTACAAAAACATGGGCTCCCTAAAACAGCTATATAAGTTAAAGAACTGTTTAGAAACCCTGCAATTGGAAGTGTCTGTAGGTTTCAGAATATGCTGCTCAGCTATCACTGAGGTTTGCTGCTTTCATTGTACTTTAATCTGCCAGCTGTATCTGATCCAAAAGTACAGAAACAGACTTGTTTAAACTCAGCCATTGTGTAGTGTTTGTGATGTGTGCCTAATGAATTCTGAATGCAAATATATGCTGTAAAGTGAAATACTGAAAACCTGTATGACAAGCAGTAGAGCTGCACAACACAAAATATGGTTTTATAACATAAATATTCACTTCTGTCAAATATATAGGAGCTGTTCAAAACAGAGCATTCTAATTATGCACAGTTTGTTACTCACTCAGTCTCAGCTATTTGAACTCTGTCCTTTGAAGTGTTTGACCTTAGCTACAAGAAAAAAACAGAAAGAGTAAATACCTGACTTGTAAGAGTCACCCCCCAATTCTGCAGCAGCAGAATATTTTCCGCTTAATTTTTATATATTCAGCTCCCTGAAATCATTTGGAGACAATAGTTGGGAATTTTTTTGTATTSTTTTTTCTTTTTTTGATCTGAARCAAGTAAAAATGCCACTCCTTGAAAATGAGAAGGGGTTTTATATCTGTAGGAACACCATTTACCCCAGGCTGATTAATAACGTAAGCTAAGCAATGGTACAGGAAAAGGCAGAGTTAGACACATAAGGCTCTGGTTTGTGTGAACAAGTCTAGAATTTAATATGCAAGAGACTCTAAACTTTACTAGAGCCTCAAATAACCCTTTCTTCTCTCTTGGGGACACTGTGGGTGCAGCTGATGCCACTGTGGCATTCCTCTGACTTGCATCAGTTGTGCCTGTAGTTGTTTGCAGCTTCAGATCTTGAGCTTCAAGTTTGTGCCCTAAAGGTATTTCATGATACTTTATTAAAAAAAAAAAAAAAAGAGCTTAAAACTAGGCGGGGGAGTGGGGGGGGTGGGAAAGCTTAGTTGATCTGTTCAACTTAAATCAATTGTACATATGTATGAAAGGAAGTAGCAACTCATGAAATCATCTTATTCCACCTGCTCTTTGATTATAAATGGCCTTTTCTTTAGTTTAAGAAGTGTCACAATACCGTGTCAATTCAGCTGGAGATGCATAGTTCTTAAAAAGAATGGAAATGGACATCAATATTTGAGAGTCTGACTGAAATGCAACCTGCAGAATATCTCAGACATAATAGAAAAATCAAAACAAGAAAATAAGACAGCAGCGTTGGTCTGCAGAATTTCTTGTCAACAGTTTGGAACTTTACCAACTACATTCAATTCAAATGCCGTAAGCAACCTCGGCTTCTTATCCCTCTTTGCAATAAACAAACCAAACCAGAAAGAAATGGAAACAAAGCCTGCCTGGTTGTTAAAAGGCAGACAGACAGACAGACACACAGAAGACACGCAGGACCAGATTCTGCCAGATTTTTATGTACAGAGAAACCTTCAATGTTGTGCTGCTGTGTTGCAGGGTGTGACAGTAGCTGCTCCTGCATTTTGTTGAATGCCTCCTGTAGGACAAGAATATRCCCACTGGAATACACAAATTCTCTCTGTGGTGTTAGGGCTGTGGAGCTAAATATGGGTGGACCAGACATTATGAAAATGATACTCACATTTAAATTTCTAGAAAAAAAAACAAAACAAAACCMACAAAACCCACCACCCTATTACATGCCTAAATATTGGCAAAGTCTACAGTTTTTCAATGTTGTGCCTAATTTTCTGGGTGGTTAACTGCAAAGCAGATTTTAGGTACAGCTGGCACATCCAAGAACAGAAGTCCACTTTAGATGAGTTTGAAGGTGCTAACGTTAAAACATGCAAACTCACTTTCTGARATATTGGTCCAGATACAGGTTCTTAAAAATAGATAAATCATGTATAAAATTCAATCTGCAGCTATAACTTACTGGAAGAAAAGGTTTCTTATCCACTAGAATGCAAAATGATATTATCTTTCATCACACTCTCATAAACACAGAAAAATATATTGGAAATGAAAGAGACTGTGCTATACGTGTTGAAGGTCAGGAAAGCCATCTTTAACCAGTCCTCTGAAGGAGACACTGTGATACGTAAGCTTTTCTCAGAAAACAATTTATTTCCCAAGAATTTGCCAAATTACGGTAATTCCAAGCCCCTGTTGTACATATTACATAGTGAGCATGGAGTGCTGGAGTAAGACGTAGAAAAGGTACAGGCTAACCATTTTAGTTAATTTGATAACTAAAACTTCATAATATGATTAGATGCCTGGACAATTTTGAATAGGATTAATATATAGGTATGGAAGATACCCAGTCAATGGAATTGTTGACTCTGTTGTCTCAGATGTCTATAACCTCTGCACCAAACTTAGATGATCACGACCACTGAATGAACACTCCTAATTCAACAATTTCCAAATTGTTTGTGAATGATTTGCTCAGTTCTAATTGCAGATGGTATACCGTTTCTGTGCTAAAACACATACTTAAGTCTTTAAAGCTGTCAGACTGCCTCTTTTCCTGAGAATTAAATTCATTGAAAAATACGATTAAAAAAAATTGAAATGCCAACTAAACCTGACATTTAATGCTGTACTTTATGCTCCTCTCCCCCTCTTAAGGGGTTAAAGCTGCTCATGTGGATATTCTGCGTACATTCAGGGTTTTAACTTTTACAAAGTTAAATCTATTCATGGTAGATAAGGACTGCAGAACAAGGCTCTGAGTGTAGCACAGTTTTTTTCCCAATTCATACAGTAACATAGTGATTTTACACCATCAAATACTCTCCTTTGGAAATGCTCAATTTTCAGAGGCTACTTTTTACATGCAGACTACTATTACATTAGAAATTCAAATCATCCATTTTCCTAGCAATTGCTCCCCAATTTTACTTTTTCGCTTTCCAGGCAGCTATTTCTTTTAGGCTTGATTTAACATGTGAGGGTGTGTGAAACCTTGTGTTGATACCAACAGGACTCTACTCAGAGAATGGGACTTGAAATTATATTTATGGTGCATGCTTTCTCTACTCTTTCACAACAGTTCCCAGTTACATACTATCTCATTTTCTCTTACAGAGTGTTTTTGTGATTATAGGGTGTTTTTGTGATCGTAGGAAGCATTCAACCACAGTGGTGTTTGTGCCTTCTTTCAGCATAGTTGACAAATTCATTTCCTAGCAGACCATTTATTCCAAAATTTCTCTTTACGTGTTAGTTCCTCTCATTTTTGAATTTATTTATATACCTGTAATACTTTGGCATCATCTTAGTTACAATATTTGTTTCATTTTCTCCTCCAGAAAATTCAACAGTTTCTGACTTTTTCCTCCTTTCTAGTTCCTGGTGCATTCCCAGACAAAGACATCAGCTGTTTCCCAGCAATATCTACTTGTTTTTTGTAATTTTCCTTTCATTTTCTCTACAGGTACCTACTATACTTATTGCCATGCCAGCTTACACCCATGCAAATATTTACAAGCCTTTTTTTGCACATTTTGCACATTTTTAATTTACTTTTTTATTTTAGATCATTTTAATATCTTAGTATAATTAACATCTATATATTTTGCATGGTCTTTTTAGACAGCTGATTTGCATTACCAGTACTTTTCACCTTATTGCCTCTCTAGTATGATAGTCATAGAAGTTATATTTGTATTTCCTTCTAGCATATCCACTGGGTTTCCCTCTACTAGCCTGTGTACTTTCTATTCCTCTTTTGTGTGTGAAGAAAAATAGTTATTGTAGTTGGAGTCCTGTTCTAGAAATAAGTAYGGGTTATTGGAACAGAATTGCTTCTAATTTGCTTTGGGTGGAATATCTGCTCCTGCTACTAACCCCCCTCTTTGTCATCTCCAACTGATAAAGTATATTATGAGTTTTTTATGGAATCGGCAATGGTGTTAGCCACTATTTTCATCAGTGTAATGGAGATTGGACTCTAGCCTTAAATCTTAACACTACATTACGTTTTCATCTCCTACATTCAGTGCATTTTTCCCAAGACATCACCTACGCTCTTTTCTCTTTTACTTGTTGCATCCTATTTCTTTTACATCTGCATTATACTTCTCTGAGCGTATGTCTTTGGATATTCATTATTTGTAAGACTTTCAGCTTTAAAATTCTTTCTCTCGGTCCTGTGCCTAATGAAAGCAAGTGATTGTTGAAACTTGCTATCAAGATGTACAGGCCATAGTTTTCAATTGCTTCTTTACAAACTTGACAGCACTGTCCACGGCCGTTTTTCAGAATCTTCATTTTGGAAATGTTTTAATCAGACCTGTAGATTACGTTACGCTGCGCACAAGAATCCTGCTGCAGTCATCCATGTCTTAACCATTGCCCAGAAAATTCCCTGTGATTCCAACATTTTATCCAGAAGAAAAGGCTGAGTCAGAAAATAAAATGCAATATCTTATTTGTTTACAAAGCAAATGCCAAGCAGTTATACTTTTGCTAGAGAGCTCAAACAGAAAAGTCAATTTGCCTAATTCACATCTAGGAACACAGACATGGGAGAGTGTTAGAGGGCAACACGAAGGACATGGCAAAATAATCCCTGCATCAGTTGGCCCAGATGCTCCTGTAGGATAAAGAAGAATGAACAATAAAAGTCTGAATTATCCACAGCAATGGAATAGGAATACGAGTCTCAATGTGTAGAATACAGAACAGGTAATGGTGAGTTGTGGGACAATATTTCCATTGGGGGGTTCTAGTGAAGGTGTGAACTGCACAAGTAAAAATGTAATTCCCAATATACTTATCTTTTTTGTCTTACATAATTCATGGCTCCAGCAACATCCAAGCTGCAGGACATTTGCATTTTCTTCTGTTTGACTAGAGGACAAGACAAATACATGCAAATCAATGTTCTTTTTTGGTTTATTTCTGTTCTCTTGCTCTTCATTTGTCATGAAGTCAAATAGTTTGACGTTTTGACAGCTGACATGACATTCTTATGGGCACAAGTCAACTGATAAAAAAAATCATACCTAACTTTCACTATCTTTCAGCTAAGATTGCTTCTAGAATAAATAAATCCGTGACAGTAGATTTTTACAGATGAATTTACTCCTATATTATTCAGGTACTCTGTGATGTCATTCCTGTAAATGCCAATATTTGCTCATGCTGTTTGTGCTATGATTCCTGTATTTTGGTAAAGGTTTGGTTGTTTCCCAATTTTTTTGCAAAGTTTACCTGCAGATAGTTTACAAATACAAGTTGATTTTGCTAAATAGTTTGAGAAAAAATTGGGAGGTGCAAGAACTCACAGAATTGATATGTGCTATAATATCACACAGGTTAAAAAATTCATTTTGGGTGTAGGAGAGAGATTCATTTTGGATGTAGGATACCCAGACTGAAAAACTAGTGCCTAAAAGAGTTCAAGACCCATATTTCACAACAATGCTGTAAGTACGGGGCTGGAAACTGTTCCTACCTGCGTATATATTCAAATATTCTTGCCAAAACATCTCTGTCAGAAGCTCCAAAGCTGTATCTACACATCATTTTATGACACAAAGCATCTCTGAGGAGCCTCTGGGTCTGCTGAAGTGAAGCAATTTTTCAGTAGTTGCACCTTTCTGTCCGTACGATGTGTTCATAGGACCATTCCCAGATCTTATCTTGACACTGCGCAGAGACGTGGTGGTGGGCAAGTGTTCAGTTCTGGGAACTTGGAAACCTTCCCATATCTCCCAGCAGAGCAATAAACCCTTTTTACTAAGAGGGATAACCCTCTTAGCCCCACTGTTACACAATTAAAAGGTCTGATTCCATTCTTTCCCGGATTTATCCTTCCAGGGTACGCTGAGGTGGAGATGCTGTCAATACCTACTTTAGGTAAGGACTTGCTGAGTCAAAGAGAGAAAACAATTGTGATTGAGATGTTGTAGGGTGTATCTGAGATGGTATAAATCCTCAGGTGCCTTAGTCCAAGGAATGGCTTATGTAATCATAGGAAGTAGTCACTCAAAAACATATAAAATATTCGGGAAAAAACAGAATATGTTGCATTGCATGCAGGTTCAGGTKCTTTCTTCTGTTGAGAAATTTATTTTTTAATTAAATTCAGTTTGAACTAAACTGATTCTTTCCCCTCCATTTTTCAGTTTCATAGTTCAAACACAAAATCCGTTATTCACAGTGGTTTAGTCAGGAATCATTAACCAGGAATAAGATAGCTCAGAGTTGACTGACTCTGCCACTGTACCCTAGTCCATCCTCTTGTCCTTTGCAACCCAGTGTAATTTCTCTTGTCCTAATTGCTTCTTTCTCCCTTCCCTTCTGATCTCTCATCCTTTTCCCTTGAGCCTGTCTCACTTTACTTCTCTTATTTTCTTATATAGCCTATACAATCATTACTACAGCTTTTATATCATTGTAATATCTCAGTATCTTCTCCCTTCCAGCCCTGTGCAATTGATTTTTTTCTTAATCTCTTTTCTCTCTTCTTTTGCTTACTCAGGTTTCCTTTACCTCTCCTTCTGGTTCTTCACCTTCTTTATCTCTTATTTATTTTCCCTCCCCTGTTGCTCTTCGTCCTCTCTGGTTACCCATTTTCACTTTCTCATCACTCTTATCGTTCCACTGATTTCTACCTCATTCTCCATCCCACTCCTTCTCTGTTTTTTTCAGTTGCTTTCTCCAATGCCTCCCRGTGTGCCCTGTAGCTCCTCTGCTTTAAATTCTTCTCCTCTGCTGTCTACTTTCCAGACTTTTAAAAAGTGATCCTAAAACCCTGCAGCCTTTATAAAATAGAGCATTTTTCAACATACTGGGTTTTTTTGTATTCCCTATTACATAGAACTGTCTTCTCAAAATCAGTGCTTTGAGGGAGATGAAGCAAGAAAACAAGTTTCACTGCAGCTACCAAATATGAAGCAAACTTGCACAGCCTGGAAGAATTACGCCAAATCTCTTCTTACTTTTTCATCTCTGAGAAAACAATTGCCCGTGATCATCCCTGGAAACATTCAACATCAGGTTGGACGGGGCTCTGAGCAACCTGATCTAGTTGAAGACATCCCTGCCCATGGCAGGGGGGTTGGACTAGATGACCTTCAAAAGGTCCCTTCCAACCCAAACTGTTCTATGATTCTGTGATTCTATTAGAATTAAAAAAGAAAACAACATTTTTTTATGAGTTTTTTTCATTCCCAACTGAAATTTTGGTGCCATAGACAAACAAATGTATTGGAAACCAAGCATCCTCTTTCTCTTATTAGCAGAGCCAAAAGCCAAAAAATTTTCTTCTTGTTGTTGGGACTGATATGAACAGTTACATATGGAGGAGATGGATCTGTTCACTCCAGGTCATTCCACTACAGACATTGATTGTCCAAGTCATCACAAAATAATGTTATTCATTACTATTCCTAATCTTTATCGGAGCTTGTATGGCAATGGCTGAATGTAAATATATAGTACTAGCAGTGAAAACAGAGTGCAAGCAATGTCAATACCATATTCAAGTATTGCTCAGCAACACGTGGAGAGTCAGCAAAATAGGAAGTTGAACTTGTAAAACTGAGCAATTAATCTTTCAGAACTGGAACATGCAAAGGYGAACAATGCCCGTTTCCTCTCCCTCTCCTGCCCCTCCCTGCAACATTTTCTGTCCCCTGATTCACCCATTAAAAGTTAATTTTTTTTAGGCTTTAAAGTGAGCAAAGAGTTCACCCTTACTCTCTGGGGCTCTGATGTCATTTACTCTATGTGATATTGCATTGCTTACAGAGCATAAAGTGCATCTTCAGTCATAGCAAATACTTTTGTCAAAATCCTGAATCAGCACATTTCTGAGAGTTTCTACTGTAAAAATTACAGTGACTTGGAGAACAGGATTTTCAGCCTTCCTTGATACCTGATAGGCACCCATCAGTAAAATTTTAAACAAACCCTAGTGGTGGGAAAACAAAGAGAAACATTCATGATACCAACACCAGATCCTTGCAGCAAGGTGGCATTGCTGCTGAGTAAAATGAACCACTTTCAGACAGCCCTGGCCATCCCCATGACAACCTATGCCTCTTAAGACAGTGGAATTCTGCACTTGCTCTTCTGTTTCCACTAGGGGTGACCGTTCTCCTTACAAGAAAAGTATATTAGTCCTACATGGCATTCAAGTTCCTGGTAGACAATCTGAAAAACTGAAAACCAGCGTAACCTTACTGTAAAAGCAGTAAAAAAAGTGAAAACAACAAAATTTCTGCACTAGTCTTGGTCACTGACCACTAAAGTTAAGGTTTATTTTTGAAATAGAGTATAAAGTTATTGGAATATAAAGCTATTAGATATGAGAAATGGTTAGGGAGGGTTTGGTTGGGGTTTTTTTGAGGCTATCGACCACACATGTTCTTTAATAAAACCAGCTTTATCTTATTGTCTCCATATTAATTCTGATCCATGCATCTCAGCAGAGTGCAATGATCTTTTTGTGTATTTTTAGTAATCATAGGCAGGATATACTTCAGAAATTGAGGTTTAGGTATTTGGGATCTTGCCTGAATCTGAAACAGCAATCATTCACTTCCTAAATCTGTGGTTTATTTAGTTTCTCAGATTAAGTCTCTGGTTGGGCTGACATGCTCCACAGGAGGCTCTATCTGGGAAGCAGATGTCTGTGTATTGCCTCGGATGCTGTTGCATAAGTAATGTAGACAGATAAGCACCACACACGGTGGTATCAATGGCCTTTTGCATAAATTAGTGGTGAGGAGGTTTATCCATGGCATAGGAGACTTGAGTTGTACAACCATTTTGAAGCTCTGTATCTTTAACTGATATGTCCACTAAGTTATGCTAAAAAGGGGGTTCTCTTCCTGTTATCATCACCACTCTTTTTCCTCTGGCCACAAACTTGACTGGATTAATAGGATTAGCAGAGGCTGCCCTCTTTGCCCTCCTTCCCCTTCGTTCCCTGTCTACCTCAGAATGAGGAGCAAGATTTTCTTTGCTCAAAACTTCTCCATCCTCCTGGTTATTATGCATAGAATAAGAGCATAGCTGGCTCCAGTGTTATCTGTTTTAAAAAGAGACAACCCTTTTCCATTGTGAATTTTATTTCAGGAGAGATTCAAGTAGAGTAAATCCTAAGGGGAGAAAAGCATCTAATAGTATCTATCGTATTTTTTTACCTTCAAGACATCCCTATACCTTCAAAAGAGACAAGTGATCTTCAAAGGATTGTTTCAGGATCATTTTCTGGATGTCTCCATCTCTGATAACATCTTGGATAATTGAGGTCACCCACTTCTCTCTCCCCTACAACAAGAACAGACAAATTTTAGTCCAAGTAATGGATCCCACTTTTCTGTTGTCCCACATATAAAATGGGTTTGTTTTTTTTTTTTATTAAAATAGCAATTTCAGAGCATTCAACAGTCTTGTGCTTAAGGCATCAGGCCATCCGGATTCTGTCCCAGTTTTTCAGAATCAATATCAATTGATCAATATTGATTCTCAGTGGATTAACAAAATAACAAATAAACCCAACCCTTTTAAGGTCTCTTATATAACTGATAAAAGGATGATTTAGTACAAAGATACGTATTCTTGCATTTGTTTTGAGGAGTTGTGACAACATCTGAATTAAACCACTCAGACCTTCCAGCTTAAGTGGAAAGACAAAATACGTCCAAATCTAGAAAATAAGCCAGAGTTTACCTTTCCTTTTTTTACAGTTATAGGTCATAACACTCAACACTTGGTGATATTAGAGCCACTGAAAAAGATCCACACTCTAGGTAGCGCTCTCTCAGAAATGAAAATAACCATGATTTTATAGGCAACTTAATTAGTTCACAATCATAATTAGTTCATGTAGGTTATAGAAAAAGCACAGGCTCCTCTCAGTGAGAACTATCAAAGATTTGGCTATCATAAAATCATTAAAGGAGTTGTTCCCTGTTAATTAAACTAAATGAAGACCATATCACATTACCAATAAGAACAATAAATTATTTAAATATTATATCTTTTATGTTACAAATATTATTGCCATTTTAATTACATATTGACATTAATAAAATACAAAAAGGAACACTTAAGACTTGGAGTTAATGTCAGGTTTTTCCAGCTTTTGAGTTTCTGCACACTTTATCTGTATCAAGGTCATCAGCTCTCAGATAATGTAGCTAAAAATTGATTTCTGAATAGTCTCCTGCTGTGCTTGATGTTGTTTTCCGTCCTTATAAAAGACAAGAAACTCCAGGAAGAAGGTAAAATTTCTTTTTTCACAAGATTTTTTCTTTTTATGTCCTATTGTTGCCATTTTTTAACTTGCAGATTCATTTATCTGATGATCCACCCAGAAGAAAAGTTAATTATTCTTGAGTTTAATGTTCCTTTCTAGAAACCTAACATACATATACCTGACAATGCCTTTTCGAATTAGTAGCTTCATGTACTGAGCAAGAAAATTTTCAAAAACCTTTTTAAGTCTTTGCTTTATTCATTTTATTGTGTTGCTTTTGGTGAAACTATTTACTTATGGTTTGATTTTTCTTGTCTGCCTTAAAGAAAACACAAAAAAATCTCTGTGGTAAAAAGGGCTTGATCCCCAAAGAGTTATAAAAGCAACATTTGAATTAGTTGGTCAGGAAGCCAAAAAATAATGCATAAAGATTTTTAAAGGAGTGTTTTATGCTCAAATTTTGTGCTCAAAAAGTATAAATCAAAAGCTCATACAGACACTGCCTTTCTTCTTTTGTCCTCTTCCTTCTGCAGGAAATGTAAAATTGCTACATCTCTTTCATTACATTAATCCTTGTAGCACCTTGCTACCAATAAACTTGCACATACTCTCCTGCAGAGAGATGGAATCACCTGCAAAATCAGAACATGGAACAAGCCTAGTTTAAGTCAACATATGGAAAATGTTTCTTTCACAAGTTATTTTTGTTGCTAATTAAACAAGTTAACCTAAAACCAAAAGCTGTGAGTAGAATACTAGAAGAGTGCTAGTGAGTCCTGGGGAAGGGCAACAACACTAAAATGGCCATATGACAAAAAGTAAATGTAAGATAAAAAAGGACTTGTTAAAGACTTGAAGCAGCTAAAAGAATTAAGTCATGGAAGAGTCTTTAAAGTCATGCTAGGGAGCCATAGAAGAGAGGAAAACAGCAATCTGAATTTTGCAAGAAAACTGGCAGGCTAAGATAGACAACAGCCTTATTATATTCCTGAATAAGTATACATTAACTCCGGAGCAGGCTAAGACTTGCATTGTCCAAGAACACTCATTAAGAATATTCTAAGCATACATTTTCTCTATCAATAAATGGCTGGTTTCAATTTTTTTCTCCAACTTAAGTGCTTCAGAGATGAGTTACGTAGTAAGACAAAAGCACTGTGACTTACCCACCTGATAGATATTCTTTTCTGTAGTTGTCTTTTGGAACACGCAACAGTGCAAATATTTCAGTACATGTTTCAGAAGGTGAAGTATCTTGAATATATACACTTGCAATATCATATCCTGTAAAAAATACCTTTCTTGTGTACCAGCAGTGATGGGGATGGGGGACGGGAGCAGGGGAGGAAGGAAAGGTAGTGAGGAAAAAGAAGGGAAAGAAAGGAACAAAATGCAGAGGGGAGCACTACAATTTACCAGAACTGTGTTTAAAAATCTTGTTCTTGTCTAGGAAGGAGAGTTAAAGTGATATTATTTCTCTCCAGAGAAAATAAGGAGAAGTGAAGATAAAAATTTTTACATTAGATTATGTTTACCGTTGATTTTTTTCTCCATAATGTTGACTGATCAGTGGAAAGTGAACCACTATTCTTAAAATCTTAAACAGCATTCATGATTAAAAAGAGCAACCAAGAACAAAAATGCTACGTATTGAGATAATTCACTGGAGAATGGATGTCCTGACTCTGCATGCAAATATAGGGATTCCTTTGATCTGTACAGATACAGGAAAATACTAGGACAAGAATGAAAAATCTAACTAATAAGAATTTAAAAAGATTGGAAAGGGTGAGCAATTTTTTTTTCCCCCTGGTCTTATATGCATGTAGAATCACGTTGAAAAAATTCAAACAAAACCAACAGGGAATATCAGCTGAATATGAAGAATGGGAAAGAGAACAAGTGAAAAACATTAGGATCATAAGGAATTTCACTCAATAATTTGGGCAATCATTCAATATTTATTTTTTAACTTCACCAAGCCAGTTGGGATTTGATGGGACTTGACAGGTTATGCCTGACAATGTTTGAGATGGGAWTTCCATTACATTTAGGCAAAACATGAGCTTTATTGCAGTCAGAATGCAATGATAAAAGTGATGGGATCAAACTAAATACAATCAGCTGTAGTGGCAGTGTGTATACAATTATATATTCAACATGGTGACAGGTACATAAGCAACTGGAGTTATGAAGATGGTGTAGTTTTGATTACTTCTTTACCTGAGAAATTGCACAATTTAACAAAATAGATTTTATATGAACTTGCAACCACATTTTCAAAGACCAAAAAGATTTATTACAGGAAAATCCCAGCAGTAGTGATGGAAGAGGAAAGCTTGAGCAGGATGAAGGGCTTTATACCTATGTTCAGACTTTGACTTAGATAGTTCATATAGAGTAAATATTTGAAAAAGATTAGACATGACAAGAATATCTATGGCATAGGTACTCAGAAGCTGGAAAAGCAGAAGTGATCTCAAGAACAAAAATTAGGTTTCAAAGGCAGTAGCTTGGACACCAACTAGATAAGTTTGTGACACTTCCAACCTTAGAGAAGAGAAAGACTCAGTGGTCAAAAACATGAAATGCATTCTTTCTGAAAATAAGCATATCACAAAAAAAATTAAAAAAATTAATGAGACCTGATCAATATAATTAAGAGAATGAAATGAAACTTTCTTTAGAAATGTGCTTGGAAATTAAGGTACCACTTAGAGAAAGTATTTGTTCAAAGATGCATGGAAGGAAGAAAAAGGAAGAGAAGACTAATGACTGCTTGGAGATAAAGGAGGTAGAGAGATTGGTAGGAGTGAGGTTCAGGCAAACAAATTTAGCAAGGAACAGGTAAATGTTATTTGTGCAATCAAACTGTGTGCCACTGACTCTCAAGTTAGGGACAACTGTATGTAATAATAAAAATAATAGAAAACATTCTTCAAAACAGCACTGACAAAGTTGTGCCAAAAGTCTCAGTGTCAGTTTTCAGGCCGGGTATTTTGTTTTAAAAATGTCCATTTTACAGCTGTGATACTTAAAGTTTCTGGGTACCAGTGTTGTGATTCTCATAGCTGATGTACAAAAAGGTGTAACAAGGCAAACTTTCAGTACAAACAGCCTAAGATGAGACACCAGAAGCAAAAGAAGGGATCTGAGTTTTTTCTTTGTTTGTTTATTTATTTAAAATGAATAACATTACACCAACAGAATCTGATTCTTTTAGGGAGATAAAAATGTTTATTGGCATGGTAATTTGGGGAAAATAAGGAAAAAAAAAATTCTAAGTTAAATCTATTACAGAGCAACCCACTTTGAGTTTAAAAATCTTTTCTCGATTTGTCACAAGGATAGAGGTGAGCATGTGCCCAAACTACACATCTGGATTAAGTAGGAGCTATCATGTTCTAAATCTGTTAAATTTTATAACGATAATAGAAACTCATCTCAGAGCATCTTGGTTTTTTTCTTTTTCACTAAAGAAAATGACAGGTGGTGTTTGKTTTTTTTTTTATTTTGCATTCAGCCAAGAAAATTCTGCTCTTTCTACATAGGAGGTTTAATTGTGTGAGAAGAACTGCATTTATTTCTCTTCAGTTTTGATTTTGTAGTTTTAAAAAAGGTGCGTCAAAAACACCAGTATCATGCAACCCTTGTGTGAGTCACCATTCATAAGTAGTTGCATTTAGAAGATAACAAAAAGCCTCTTCTGTGCTTTTTCACAGCAGACTCAAATAGACTAGCATCTCAGGAGAAGAGTACTCTGTCTCCATGACACCTTGAAATATCCAGTTACCATAGTACCCACAATTTTAAAAGATTGGTCATTCCAAACAGATTAGAAGGAGCATGAAGGAACCAATCCAGAATGTATTTAAATGCTCCAGTATCCTATTGTTCCAGGTAATAGCAAGTTTTTACCACATAGCAAGGGCTTTGTTTAATAGCTTTGTCGGTTACTGTTCCCTTTATAGTATCATGTATGACAAAAACTGAATTACATGATGAAAAATATTAGCAATAAGTTCTCTTTGAGGATATTTATAGGTACAGTTTTAAAAGCACATCAGTTCAGAAAACCAAAATAATTCTTCTTTGTTTATCTGTTAAATTCTACCCTAACAAATATTTCAAAGGGTCTGCCTACACAATCTTTTACAGATAGGTATAAGCAAACTGAGTGTGTCTCAGACAATCAGAGGCTATAGATATTTCTGAAGTTTTCTATCCTATTTGCAGCTGCTAATTTTCAGATCCAATAAGAAACAACTATTTAATTCATTATTAGCTACTTTATACTTTTTTACTTCAATCCCAATAGTGACAACTTGCAAAAGGACAAACCATTTGATGGAGAAGAATGTGGGATATCCTTCAGAATGGTGATTATAAATTGAGAAGCGATAACTTTGGACAACTCCCTGGCAAAAAGAAAATAGGATACTGCAGACTTGGAGACAAAGGGCTATGAATAGGAATAGAAAAAAAAGAAACAATAAAATATACTGAATGGTTGAAACTGTTAGTGAAAGCACTGAAGCAATGGTCTAGCATCCATACTTTAAGAAGCATGATGAAAGATTAAAGTTAGTGAAGAAAAGGCATTGATAGATAGTATACTGGCTTAAAGAAAATCTTTACAATAAAAGCTATAGAAAGCTTGATATGTTTAGATTATCAAAGAGAAAGTAAAGAGAATTCTCAAATGTTTTAAATGAGTATCTTCACAGATACTTCACCAACAATGATTATTTGAAGGAATTCAAAAGATGTTAGTTGGTAGAAATTAAACCCAGACAGATTCAAATTTTGTGACAAAATACATATTTTTGATAGGGCAGGCTGGTAATTGTTGCAGCATCTTCCAAGGGAAAGGTCAATATGCCTGAGGGATGGGATGCCATCCAGAGGGACCTGGACAAGCTGGAGAAGTGGGCCCATGTGAACCTCATGAGGTTCAACAAGGCCAAGTGCAAGGTCCTGCACCTGGGTTGGGGCACTCACCAGTATCAATACAGGCTGGGCGATGAAGAGATTGAGAGCAGCCCTGCCAAGAAGGACTTGGGCGTACTGGTGGATGAAAAGCTGGACATGAGCCAGCAAAGTGCGCTTGCAGCCCAGAAGGCCAACCGTATCCTGGGCTGCATCAAAAGAAGCGTGGCCAGCAGGTCGAGGGAGGTGATTCTGCCCCTCTACTCTGCTCTGGTGAGACCCCACCTGGAGTACTCCATCCAGCTCTGGAGTCCTCAGCATAAGAAAGACATGGACCTGTTGGCGTGGGTCCAGAGGAGGGCCACAAAAATGATCAGGGGGATGGAACGCCTCTCCTATGAAGAAAGGCTGAGAGAGTTGGGGTTATTCAGCCTGGAGAAGAGAAGGYTTTGGGGAGACCTTATTGCAGCCTTTCAGTACTTAAAGGGGGCTTATAAAAAAGATAGCGGCAAATGTTTTAGCAGGGCCTGTTGCAACAGGTCAAGGGGGAATGGTTTTAAACTAAAAGAGGGTAGATGTAGACTAGAGATAAGGAAGAAATTTTTTACAGTGAGAGTGGTGAATCACTGGAACAGGTTGCCCAGAGAGGTGGTAGATGCCCCATCCCTGGAAACATTCAAGGTCAGGTTGGACGGAGCTCTGAGCAAGCTGATCTAGTTGAAGATGTCCCTGCCCACGGCAGGGGGGTTGGACTAGATGACCTTTAAAGGTCCCTTCCAACCCCAACTATTCTATGATTCTATGATTCTATGAAATAGCAAATTCTTTATGTTTTGATAGCTTCAAGTCAACAGGGACATAATTTGTTAGTGTAGTATTTTGCCCCACAGAGGTTGTTGGGCTCATTTTCCATACTGTCTGAAGAATGACATTTTAAAGGTGCTACTAAAGTTTTTATTTTTGTTTAAAAATTTAAAGATCTTGAGTTAGATTGTGGAATCCTATCTTATAGATGGGCATTATTACTGGCCTTGATCTTACAAAGGCTTACACAAATGCTTTATTTTACACATTTTGTAATTAATTGGTCTACTCACAATATATGCAGAGATTAAGAGCTGCTGAAGGAAGGTCCCTGGTAATATTTAAGTGAACTGATGACCAATTTACTTTTCTTAATTAAGTGATAGGAATGTAAGGCTGAAGTTTTTAGCCTAGTGATTTCTGGAAAGAGCTGGGGTTGCAACACAAGGTTAGGTGTAAATATTTGTTGACCTAAGCTGGTAAAAGYGAAATGGAGTCAAGCTTTTGGTTTCTGTCTGAGTTTTCAGATGAGTGTTCATCTCCAGGTTCCACAGAATACCAAATATATCTGACTCCATCTCGGTGATCAGGCGCAGGAAAAGTGAATGCCAACATATTTCCAGACCCTGTCCTGCAAAAAAACTGCAATTGCTTTTTTTTTTTTTTTTTTCATCTGCCAAAACAACTACCAAGTTAGGAGAAAAATTGACTTTGCTACACAAGTAAAGATTTCCCGTAATTCTTAGTGTCTAACTACCCAGTAGCAGTTTTATTTAACCTACACAGCCCTAAATAGTTTGTGTGTAGAAGACAAGAAAGTATTTAATTCCCACAGCAATTGAGAGCAAGAAAGGGTCATGAGTTACCAGGCACTGTTGGCTTAAGCATGATAGAGATGGTAAAGAGCTTCCTCACTAGAGGCTGTAGTGCCAAGCTCTGCAACTAGCTCTTTAACTTCTGGTCAGATAGATTGTAGGGCACATTAGCAAAGATAATTTGTACTGGGAAGTGTAAGTTTAATTTGACTCTGGTTTAAAGCAAACTAATTGCATATAAGCTCATAGTATTATACCACCCATGCATAAAAATTAAAGAGCTAGTTATGCAGAAAGTTCAATTGCTAGTTTAGAGCTTTTGGATTGTCTAAACTGAAACTGGGCTTATTACACGCAGAACGCTTCTGATCAAGCATGCACAAATGTCTTGGTATGCCTCTTACACAGGAGAAATATAAAATGTGTGCTTTTTGCTATAAACTATTCAAAACCTAATTGAAATATTACACAGGAAATAAAACAGCCTTTCTCATTTGCAACTGCTGGGTATGAAAAGTAGAGACAAGTGACCAGAAAATTACTTTAGTTGACCCCAAGTTATCAAATTCATAAGCACAAGTGAAATAGAAAATCCTGCTCTGCAATCTAAGCACAGATCCTGAAATTCAGAGTACCTGGCAGGTGAGCTGCCAAGGATCTGTCTGGCTTTTGGGATAAATGAAAGAAATCTATGAGCTTCCTCATCCTTTTGCCAATTGGCAATAGTTCCTAAAGGGATGTTCTCTTGATCTGGAATTGCAGCAACACAGGAGCTCTTAAACCCACAAATCAACTTCTTACAAAAATTCACACCATGACTGTTCTTGCTGGATAAGGCAAGTAGCCAAGTGTGTACTGCTGGCCTTTGAGTGTTTCCTCATATACTGGAAGCATTTAGTTGTCTGTTCAGGGAAGCAAATGTAACACACACACATGCATAGCAAGAGTCAGGAGCTCAAGTCTGTTCTTCACACTATAAGCATTCTAACACATTAATGTGCCTTGAAATTATAGAAACCTCAGAACCCCTTTTTCACATACTATGAATTACCAAAAAACCACATTATTCCAGAAGCCTAAATTGAATAGATTTCAGTTTTTCTTTATGAGGT
Source organism: Phoebastria nigripes (assembly GCA_035582835.1). Lineage (NCBI taxonomy): Eukaryota > Metazoa > Chordata > Aves > Procellariiformes > Diomedeidae > Phoebastria > Phoebastria nigripes. Next base: position 463,335 of record JAYKAV010002897.1, on the reverse strand, counting down.
GTTTTCAAACCTGATAATTTCAGAAACATCAGCAAGTTTGACTGATAGTTACCTGAAAGAAAAGTGAGTGACTAGTAGTTTAAACTGAATAGCAATTAGTGAGGACTGGCAGATGGCAACTGAGCACAGGACTGGCAGTGGAAAACCGCAGAGCAGACAGCAGTGCTTACAGTGATGACAGATTGCCTGACTGGAAAAAAGCTTGAATGCTTTTGTGTTGTTTTCCCCAGTGTTTTAATGGTGGACACAGAAGTTCAAATTTAGCTTTACATCCATCAGACCTTTTGGAAAGATAATTTATATTGAACACAATACATACAGTATCTTCATACATGCTTTTCTGTCGTCAAAATGTAGCCCCTTTCTCCCATGACTCTGATGCTTAACAGAAGTCTGCAATGACACAGGGAGTACAACTCCACCGTGGGTACTTCTAAAAATAAGAAGCCAATTACAATACGTAAAAGAAATTAATACATAAACAAAGAATTTTCTAAGAAAATTTCATATTCCCTAAAAGTGTAGTTCACTGATAAGAATTATATTTTGTTCACCAGCAGGCCTCATTTGACCGCTTATTTCAGGTAACCTTAAGTCAGACCTGGACTCCATCCAGGTTTCCCCAGTTCTTTGAGCTGTAAGTTCATCCATAGTGTCTATGTATGGACTGAAAAGAGACTCCAAGACTTCTCATAGTTAGGTCACCTTTGCCCAGTTGACTTTATTAGTATTACAGTACTTTTCAACATTTCTCATTTGAACAGGAAAATATTAGTTACACTGTTAATGATTCTTCTGTTTCTTTTAAACTAAATCAATTAATGCTCTCTTTAATCTTATGCATTCTTGTGTGATGAAAGCCTCAAAATGACCTCTGCTCTTTCCAAAATCAAGTGAAAAATAGCAGCAGTTCAGGTAGTTCAATGAACATTGGGCTAAGAATTCTGTCAGCCATCACATTTGATTTCTTTTTATCAAAATCCAGGGGATATTAGGTGGTCTTTAGCACTGATGTTAAAAAATATTCTTACATTCCATATACAGGTCCATTTCCACTCTCCAAAAACTCTAATCTAATCTTGTTATTATTATTAATTTCTCATTTCTATTGAATAGTTAATTTACAAGACTTTTCTACCAATTTTCTTGGTTAAACAGTACATACTTCAAGTCATGGCTGCTTGTTGAGCATATTTTGCTCTCTCCTTCCTATAATATATGATTTTACCTGTGGTACTGGTAGTTTTAGTATCATTTTGATGCTAAAGATCCTTGAATTAGAATACAAATGTCTCAGTTGTTTCTCTCTGACTTTCTTAAACACCTTGCCAGTCAGAAATAGACTTTCACTAATTATATCACCTTTGTAAATGTTACTGCCATCAATATTACAACTCTTTGCTGTCCATTCTGCTTATTTATGCCACTTTAGCCAATGCTGTATCTTTCCTAAGTGGACATATCCTTCTCCATAAACTAAAATAAAGTGTGAACACAAGAAAAAAAAAAAAAAAAACAACTGTTTTTAAATTATTGATGGATAGCTACTGCAGTAATGAGTTTATAAATTATACTTATTGTTTATTAGATACATTTCTAATGGTTTTCATTTAGCACATGACTTGTGGCACGTTTATATTTTTGAATTAAATTAATTTAAATAAAATTTCTGTAAACATAAAGCTTAGGAATTTGAAATCTGATTTCTGTTAATAGTTTATGATATTTGTTCATGGTTTAAAATTTCTGTCATAAATCAACTGTGTAAAACTGTTTTAGAAGAAAACAAGGAAAAAGTTGTTGAAAGCTATCAGAAAGAAAAAGTTGGTATTATTTTTCTAGTACTCTCCAGGATGGAAAAAACCCAACCCTGAATTATCACAAAAAATGTATTTTGCTAAGCAAAAAGGCCCTATTCATAAAATTATTTTTTATGAGCAAATGACAATTCTATGATGTAGAAGAACCAGAGAAGTATGATCTCTCAATTAGTTTGGTTTGAATTTTTATGCATATATTAGATTTAAACAGCAAGCTACATGAGCAAGACACATTCCTGGCCTATTGGTATGTTTACATCTAAGTGCATGCTAAGTGGTTTTGTAAAGGCACATAAATTGATCCGTTATATCTATAAATTCTGTAGACATCTAGTATTTCATGTAGATGTGGTCTTTCATCTTCATTTTCTGTCTGTTAACAAATCCTATGTTTTAAAGAAAAGCTTTAAAACATTCAAAAAAATTATGTTTGAAAGAAGAAATATATTTAAGTCAATGTTAACTCTAGGTCTGCATCATGTCTTTGACATCTGTCATCCCTGAAAAATAAATAATTATGTTGCCAAATAATTTCTGTTTAGTGTAAATGCACAAAACATTGTGCACATGGGAATCCTTGGGTTTTCTCCCAGAAGAAAGACATTATACACCTACATTGCTCTTGTAACCATATGCCTAAAATCAAATGCTTCACCTTAATTAGAAACAGAAAAGAACAGGATGATGAAACACAACCCTAATATCATTATAATCTAGTATTATAGATTGTATATATATTACTATAGATTTTCACTCTGAACTTTACTAAAATGCTGTTGATCATCTTTATAATAAAGTAACATACAAATAAATTAGAAAGGAAATGGATGGAAATAACTAGGTATGACTAATGATAAAAGTTATAGTTACTGGAAACAGCTGTGGTATGGACCATGCTGAAAAAGAAAGGGACATAAAGTTTACCTTCAGGGTGATGAGTAGAGAGGTAGCAAGGCCATCAAGAGCAGAAAGATCTATTTGTTGACTATTCGGCAAGAAAGACATACCCTTCCTCAGCCCCAGGTTGGGTTTTTTAAGCCTTTCCTYTCCACACTAGCTTTTCCATAACTTCCAGGCAATTCAATTAAACCATTCAATGCAACCTATAGTGAAATTTTGTATCAGAAATGTACCAGACTGACTCTTCATCTCTGTGAAGAAGATAAAAACTGGTATACTTCCATTTTATTAGATGTCACATTGCATTTTTGGGGGCTTGGTGCCATCCCTACCCTTCATTTTTGCACTTTAATACTAGTTTTGTTTGCACAGTACTTCAAGTTTTCTTTTTGGCAGACAAACTGCCAGTATTATTTTTAGTATTTTCTTTTTACTGCTTAATCACTTGCTGGACAAGTGTTTGGCATTTGGGAAATAAAGAGACACAGGAGCTTCAAATCTTAATAAAAGTTTCAGATTAACAATACCACAATAACAATAGAATATTAACAAACAAATTGTTAGAACACGCCAAAGTTGTGCTCCTATTGTGTGTTTCTTCTCCTACTGCGATTTTTTTCTTTTGTTTTATTTTTCCAGGATACTGGCACATAATGTTTCCCTTCCCTCATTCTCCTGCATTCATTTCCAGTTGTTAAATTAAAGATGCAGCTGTGTGGTGSGACTCTGGCACCCAAAGGGTTTTATATGGCCAGCTTCATTCAACTGCAGCTTGACAGAAGCTGATAGGGCGATCTGGGGAAACTCTACAAAATTTTTGCCCTGCTCTGCCTTACAAAACCCATTTCTGGTCAGGGGCTGCTTGAGCAGATAAACCTTGAGTTCATCTGACCCCTTTGTGTGTTCTTGTGTTTTGTCCTGGAATTCACCTCCTACCCAAAAGCATATGCCAGCATCACCCGACATTTCCTTACTGTGGTGGGATAAACCTTACACTGCCAGGTTCTCTTYCATCTGGACCAATGTGCAAATAGGCTTTATGATGTATCAAAAGACTTAAATGGGATGAACTGTATTAGATATTCACTCCTCTCTTATCTGTAAACTTTGAACCACAGTTGCTTTGAGTTTCTGTAACTTGTTTTGATTAGGAAAAAAGAGTATCATACTTTTACCCTTTTACATAAGCTCAGAAAATCTTCTGGAAGGTCACTGGATTTATAGGCATTTGTGGAGAATAACTGATGAGGGAGATAGAGTGGAGGTGATGAGAGAAGTCAGTTTAAGTCGTGCCTAAAAGTCATAGAAGATAAGCAGAATGTCACTGCAGTCCTCAAGAAGCATGGTAAAGGACCAACTATCTTACCAAAGGGAGAATTCTTCTTGAAACTTCTTATATCATTTTGTGAAAGTATATTTAAATTATTTTTAAAATAAGTAAATGACCTTTTGCAGTTATTCCTCTTCTGGTCAATGTGGGAGTATCTTATCACTCCCCCCATCCCTTCATGCTTACGAAGAAATAATAGTCTTGCAATGTATGTCTTCAGTGTAATAAGGTTTATTGCACAGTGGAGAGCAGCAAGTTTTTRTAAACAGAAAAATATTTCTTTTGGAATAGCTAATGCTATTTCCATCATCATTCTGCATTGAACATGATCCCCACATTCAATTATTATTCCTTTTTCATACTGGCCACCTTCAYGTAAGAGCAGAACAGCTTTCACTGCTGGGAAATCACTGAATTTCCAGAGGAAACATGCTGGGTTCTTAACTCTATAAATATGCATAAATTTTCCACACAAAGTTTACTARGGTCATAAAAGAAAATGAGTAAACCAGGTGTTACTGGCTTCAAGAGTCAATACATGGTTATACACAAAATAAAAATCTTTGGTTTCTTTTAATGTGATCTCACATTTTTATTACAGACAAATGAATCTGGATTTTTATACTGTTCAACTATTTGTCAAACCTTTCAAATTCACTGTCAGTCTAATATCTCTGTAACTATGTTCAGAGGTAAAAAAAGTTAATGGAATAAAATCAAACTTCATAGTTTTTAAAGCTTTGCCCATTAAATGTTATAACTACATTACAAACAGCAGCAGAGAAAACCTCATAATTTTTCTCATGTATATTTCCAGCAAAATTTTCAAGCTGATATAATGTGATATGCTTTTCAGCAATGATTAGGGATTCRCATCACTGAGACTTCTTTACAAACAGGGACTGCAGGAACAATCAGAAGTATTTATTTTCTTATCAAATCATCTCCCACTATCTGACTTATGGTAGCTGACCACACATTTTCTCTCAGCATGCCATAATTGTGACGTAGAACGCATTAAGCTTAAGCTGCAAATATGTTTTGTTCTTAAGTGTAACAGAGCCAGCAGAAACTTCATTGTCTGATTTATAAAGAGAAAATAAACAAATGAAATTATACAGATTACCTAAGCAACAGCTGAAGTCTATAAHTACTTTGAAAGTATAAATAAGAAAAAAAAAAACAAACCAAACAACTATATACCAGTGATTTAGAGAGAAGAAGCAACAGATTGGAGGGAACTCAGAAAAGAAGAGGGAGTTATTAGGAGAAGCTTACTTGCCTGCAGATCTATTAGTTTCCACCACAGTGGTGGTCAAAATCTTATTGTCTGAATCATTTTAAACTAGCTTGCAAAAGTCACTATAAAATGCACAAACATACCGTCAGGAGATGGACTGACCACACAACTTAATAAGTCTTTTCTATCTCTACATTTTCATGTCTATGAATGTCACAGTCAATTGGAATTGCACTAGGAAATCTAAGAAAGACTGCTGATAAGGAAAATATCAAACTGATGCCTCATATACATATTTTAAGGCATCAATATGTAATATTAGAATACAATCAAAAATTTAATATATTTAGATTCCTTCTATTTATGAGACAAATATTGTGCTTGCATAAAGTATATGGGGGGGGAAAAAGTGATTTAATCATTCTAAGTTTTCCACTAGAATTAGAAACATTCCAAACGATAACAGTCCAAAATTCTCACATCAGTCCCTGAGGAATTTTGCAATTCCCTCAACGCTCAAGTCAGAAATAGAGGTTAATATTGAAATAATATTAGGAAGGAGCAGACAGTCTAAGTTTTCCAACCTTTCGTGTGTCTGTCAGTTCTGGGGCAGCACCACAGGCTCTTCTCTGGATTCAGTGGTAGGTCTGCTTACACCAGTGTCATTTATAGCACATTGGTGGCAGCTTGTGTGCAAGACATGGACTTGCCTGCAGGCTGTACTTGGAGCCCTGAATTGACCACTCTGGTGAAAGGAGAAGATTGGTGATGTTGTGCAGCGACCAGGAATGCTGGATCATGGGACATTCCTGAGGAAATCAGAGGCTCTGAGATGATAACTGAGGGAACATACACAAAAGCTCTCCAGGGCACAGCATGTGAAGCAATGCAAAAACCAACAGTCAGTGGTGGCAAAACTGACACTCATTCAAACCTGAGGAACCCTCCAGCAGCTCTTAAACTGTGATACAAGTATCACTCGTGGCCTATGAACTATGGTAAATTTAAAGGCTGAAGTAAGAAGCTGTATGGATAAAAAATTATAAGGATGTTACCCAGCTGATTGCAAGTTGTGATTCAGTAGCTATTACAGCTGGAGAGCTGTTGGAAAGGTGGAGGCCTTGTGAAATATTTGCGGAGGCAGAGGATGAATTTTCATCTGTTATGTACTGCCACCAGAGAAACCCACTGTGTAGACAACTTCGAACTGGGATTGTGCATAGATTTCATTTTATCTCAATGTTTAATAATTCTATGCTAAGAGATAAGAGTTACTATTGATGGGATAAGAGCATGTATGACATTTTATTTTTGAGGCTTTATACAAAGATTTTATATTGAGAAAATAGAGGTACAGTGAAGACTTTGGATAGCAACTTTAGTGTTGAATGTGACAACAAAATACTGTTGCTGTTGTGTTTTCTTGGCATGCAGTCTTGTTGCATATATATTGTTATGCCTTACAATATATAACCAAAGAATAAAAAGTAACATATTTTTGGCTACTTCTCATAAATGTTCAATTTACATCCYGAGTACTAACATCTGTTTCAAAAATATTTTTGGATGTAATTTTCATTTTAATAAACCAATGTTTAAGGGTTTCTTAATATCTGTTATTTTGCTCTTCCTTCAGCATTTTTCTCTGTAGAGGGAATGTTTTGGTACTAGAAAATTACAAGGAAAAGTATGGACACAAATTAAGAACAAGAACTGCCATTCCATATTGACATAAAAGAAGCACTTCCCAGAATCCTGAAACCTAGAAAATGCGTTAGGGTTTATCCTGCACATCAACTGTAAGTGAGTACATAAATATCCTGTGGTGTGAAAAGCAAACTGTGATGTTTAAAATGAGTTTACTGTTGATCACACCTTATACCAACACTACAATACAAGACAGTTCTGTTGAAGACACTTTCAACATGAATGAAGATCCAAACACTCACTGTACCAAACTTTAGCATGTCAGTCATACGATTAATGTCTGTAAAGTACATACTTACACGACAATCTTTAAAGATATTTACCAAAGCTCCTTAAACTTCGCAGAATGGACAAGTAAAAGCTGGAGCAAATCCTTAACATCGTTCTGGGTTTTGGAATGTCATATTCCAAAACAGAGAGAAACCGACCCTGTATTTGGTTAATAGGGTAAATAGGAACTCTTTAGGAGGTCCTTTCCAGCACTGTTTTCTATGCTTTCTATTCTTTCTGTGCAGAGGGAAAAGTGGTGCCTCATATTTTTAATCCATTTTCCAAGCATATTTAGGCACTACACTGTGGAAGCACCCTTGGGGGAAGGGCTTGGTCTGAGAACACTGCTTTGAGGTATGTGAAGGGAGAAATAAGAAGTGGCAGTACTGACTGACTGGAGCAACAGTTTCACTTTGAAAAGGGAGTGGAAGATTCCCCATCACTTCAAGTTTACAGATCAAAATGTACTTCCTTTTCCAAAGATATGCTTTCTTGTGGTAAAGTTCTATCATCTATTCTTCAAGTTTTATTATTTTAAATTGTAGGCTTGTTTTTTTGTTTGTTTTTTTGTTTTTTGGGTTTTTTTTTAAGAAATCACAGTTAATAACAGATAATAATAGAGAAAAGCATACTTTCAGCTCAGAAGCATGGTGAGTAGTTATGTGAATTCTGTATAAACTATTAAAGGTATCTCAAACTTACAAGAAAGTTGTACCCATTTAGCACAGTTAAGCAATATAGATATAAGGAGTGTAAGAGACCGACTGGCAGCTAACACCAAGGCCAACTTGTAACCCACTGGAACA
>JAYKAV010002897.1:407839-450340 GCA_035582835.1 Phoebastria nigripes | reverse complement strand
ATCTCCACCCCCTGCTCCCTTATCAAGTTTTGTCTCCTGTCGCTGGAAAACAGGTCTGTGTTCCAGTGGGTTACAAGTTGGCCTTGGTGTTAGCTGCCAGTTGGTCTCTTACAAGGAGTTACAGACTATGAGAAGTTAAGAAGCATCGAGGAATTGATGCAAAGTCAACTAAGATAAACAGGAAACTTTTGAATCATTCAGTATGCCAGGTACTGGCAGAAAAACCTGTATAAGGCCGTCCTACATAGATGGATGCATGCACTCAGAGTTGAAGGAAATAGATGAAAATGACTGAGGTGGGTTGTTGTTATACCTTTCTCACCATCCATGCATGGCTCTATAGAGGCAATAGTAACAATGGCACCCAGATCTGAAGACAAGAGCAGTGAGGTCACAATTTGGGTGCAGCCAGCAGCGTGCCTTGCAAATAAATGAGTATGTAAGGTCTCTTAGGCAATTGTGTCAGAAAGTCTTACTTAGCCCTTGCTGGTAAAGAAATAGGTATTCCAGCCATAAAAAAATATGTCCTTCCATCTTTCTATCAGGCCATATATTTCTAGCCAGCGGCAGGAACATCACAARGTAATGAGGAGGGTAGCTCTGGTGTACCGTGAAAGCCAATATCAATATCCAGATCACTAAAGTCTGCTGCAACCGTGGCAAAACCAGAAAAGCTCCTTGATGGTGTACTGTCCTGATATGGCAAAAAGAGTGTGACAAAATCAAAAGCAATTGAACTACAAGTTACTGCTTTGTAACTGTGAAGTCCCTGCTGATGGCTCTGTGCCTGTGATCTGTCAGGCTGCCCCACTCAGCAGCAGAAAGGATTTCAGTTTAACTACCTTCATGCTTCTAGCTTACATACTGTCACGCTGCTTAATCACTTACTACAGCCAGAAGTTGATACTTTAGCCATGGATCTCATACTTTTGTGAATGCTTTGTAGAAAAATATTCAATTTTGCTGACATTGTTTATTGCTCCCCAAAAAAATGAATTGTTCACCATTAGTATGGAAATCCTAATTTGATAGAACTATTGCAACCGTGTAGCCCTGTAATACAGTATTCCCATTGCTAGCAACAGGCTATAGCTTGGTGCTGAATTTGCAGTGCTTCAGGACTGAGGCTAGTTGGGCTTGTTCTACCTAAACTCCTAAGCTGCCTGCAACTTTGTTTTACTCAGCTTAGTTGTAACAGCAGTTTCTCTAGTTGACCTATGGTTAATTTGTTTTCCTTTTGTTTATCTTTGTGTGCTACAAGCAATGTTTTATATAGATTGCAGTAAAGCACTTATTCTGTGTAGAATGAGATATTTATGACTCTAACATAATGATGCATTGTGGAGAAATACAGGGCTCGCACTAGAGAAGAGGAGACACAGGATGCAGGGTAGAGGAGTGCAGGCATTGGATGGGGCACAAGCTTGGCACTGGAGACCCCACATCTATGAACATAGTTAATCAAAGAAATGCAGACCTGGAGCTGGGCACAGCTAGCACTAGGGGTAACAAAGAGAGCAAAGAAATAATTTCTTCCACACTTAAAAGGCATTGTATATGGCAAATTCAGATGTAGTGTGGAGCTGTAGATCAATGAAGAATGAGCAAAGGTGTAAAAGCATATTAGCAAATGTCTAAAAATGACCCCAAGTGRATCCTAGAGGGAGGGAGAAGAAGCCATCAACATGAACATTGTGTTCCTCCTGGTGAAGGGCTACAGTTGCTCATGATAACACCCCCTGATCTCCACAACCAGAGTGAAATCACCAACCATACAATGCAGAGGAGCAGGGAGAGAGTGGGCATAAAACCAGGAAAAGGGGAGGAAACTAAGCAGCATGTAAACTGCATTGTTATTTCTGTAGCAATTAAATCTGCACTAATAATGATTACACTCTTCAAATTTCAGTTATACTAACAGAAAATTCTTGGCTTTACTTGTCTGTAAGGTATGCTTCTACTTTGCCCATAAACAAGATTTTGAGCATAATGCTGTATTGCCTCAGGGTAATTCAAATGAGTCACCGATCGTGGGCCTTAATCATGTTGTGCAGAAGTAAAGAAAGCAGTCGTTCCAAATTACTTTCTTGTATGACTCCACAATCTGTTGCCTATTATGATCTAGTCTAGTTTTGGGAAGCAGCTTGTCAATGCAGATACTTTTTCTCCCAGAGACGCTGTGTATCCACAGGATGACAAAACACTCTGACAAGATTGGAAGAGGAATGAAAGAAACACCAAGGGAGAGCAACAAGGAGGTTAGGCTATTTTTACTCAGGATTTCTGGAGAATTAGAACTTAGGGGATAGAGGAAACAAACAGATGTTGGGAGAATAGAAGGGGTTCTGGTAAAGATACTGTGTCCAGGGGAAAACAAAACAAAACAAAACAAAACAAAAAACAACCCAGGAGGTTTGAAAGCAAAAGCTTTCAGTGTAAAGTAGGGCAAAGCTTTCAGCCAACCAGGAGGAGTTCAGGGAAGATAAGCTATGTGTGGAATGGTGAATGCTATGTCTAGGGCCTGGGCTTCTGGTGGTTCATATGTTTTAATTATTTGCACATCCCCAGCACAACTTTAATCTGTGTCATTTAACATTCTCACAAACAACAAGTAGGCATTGTTCAGGGAATAGCAAAGAAAAACCACTGTTCCCCGGAGGTGGAACGGATGAGGCCACCCGGCTTGGAGGAAGGTGGGGAGAGAAAAGAGGGGTTGAGACATATGATGGCAGGCTGTGACATGYCCCCCCTGGACAGAGAAGCAGCTCAGACTTAGGTTCGGTTCTTTTTGTGTGCTAGTCTAGCTGCAGCCTTACATGCCAGCAGAGACTCCTGAGAGGGAAAAGAAAAAGATTTTGGTTTGCATTTTGTTCCTCAGAAGGGTAGATGTTATAATGGGATGCACAGAATAATTGACTATTTAAACAGGTACCTGGGAAGACTGGTATACAGCTGTGGCTTGCAGAAAGTTGAATTTGACAAAGGTCACACAGTACTAGTTCATACAGAAATCGGAGTAGATACTGTTTGTTCCATGATGCAAAATTTGTTTAGATGTCGAGAGCAAGTCAGAGTTATCACAGATGGCCTTTTTCAAGGAGAACAGATCACATCATACAAGCACAATTGGATTTGCAGCTGTGTAACTTGGAACTGTATGTACCAACCCCCTGATTTTTATTCTTTCTGTGAGTGATTTTCACAGACCATAATATTMATGTACTCTGAAAACCACAATGCAGCTTCAAAAGAATTAGATGCCAGTTTAATATACTGTAACAAGAACGTTGTGAAAATCTGTCAGGACTATTCTAATATGAGTGATCACTTGTTATAGCAGCTGATGAAGTGCAGAAAAATACTTAAACAACTACTATTGCTTTTTTCCAAAATGATAATTTGGGAAAAAAAAAAAAAAAGTAAAAAAAAAGTGTTGAGTCTATAAATCAAGCCTCATGATTTGTTTAGACTTTATTTTTCATTAGAATCTGTATTGCCTAAACAGTGCCCATTGTATTTTCTCAAACACAGCCTTTTTTAGGTGATCCCAAATCTGTTAGATAAATATTTATTTGCAAAATAATTTTAACATATCATCTTAAGAGAAAACAGACAAAACAAAAACTCCTGAAGGACAGCATTGTATGCCAAGTTATGAGTGGTGATGGTGATTTTTATCTCACTAATATCACTAATGATGTCATCTCATGAATCCTTTTTTAAGTAACAAAATGAAACCTACAGCCTCATACTGCAGCAGGTAAGGAGGCAGGGGATTTTGTTTTGAAGGGAAGTTACATGTCTTACTGTTCCAGGTTGGGAGGAATTCTGTAGTTTTTCATCCTACAGAAAATGTTGCTCACCTATTTTCTTTTTTTCAATCAAGATAAAAAATTCAGGCTGAAAGAAAACATTAAAAACATTTATTTGGTACAATTATGTTTGTATTTGATTTGGAGTTTAAAATACTTCAAGTATCAAAACAAGGAACTGTATGGAATTTTTAATTTTTCCATTCTCACCTTGAGATACAATTGTTACTGCGCAATTAGAGATTTGAAAATATCAGAAATACAGCCATCAGCTAAAGCTGATAGGGAATCTTTCATGGAAGCAAAATACGCTTTTAGTACAAAAGAAAAAAATCCTGTGGAAAAGGGCTAATTTTAACTTACTGTTGAGATTTCATTTATTTCTAAATAAAAAAAACTCCAAAACCTTCTGTCTTGACAACACCTATTTTTAAGGTGCAAGCTAGAATGTTATTTTTCATAATGAAAGTGCAAACAAGATCTACCTCAGACATATCTACAAGGAGACTGTCTATTAAATAGACTGGGATAGTGAATATAGTAGACATATATAGAAATACACAATGTCATGTGTGTCAGTCTTGCCATGCAAAGTTTTGAACATAGCTTAAAAATAGTTGAGCACCACAGGAGAGCTCTGCTGTTTGTTTAATTTTCCCACACAACCAAGACAGCAGTAGAATAAAAGGTCCTGGATGAAACTCTTCTCCATAAAACCAACCCTCTAAGAGTGGTGGAAAGCATTGGGTGAGATAGACTATCAGGGGTGATTGGACATGAAAGTTCAAGTACAAGCTCTGAAAGTCTAGTGATACATGTTCAGTAGTCTGGAGATCTTAGCAGATTAGGGAGCTATAGCACGCTGACCCAACTGCTTCTGGTTTCAGAGCTGTTTCCGTCTCCCTTAGAGTGGCGATGTTTTCCTGGCACTCCGTGGCACTGGGGTGAGGAGCTTGTAGTCTTCTGGAAACCATTGTCATCTTAAGCAATTTAGAGCAAATTCGAGACCTAGGGTCAGGTTTAGAATGAGCAAATTGCAAATGGTATTTTTYGTGTTCATGTAATCGTGATAATTTTCACCCCAGAGTAAATACATTTATTGTAAAATAGGTTTCATATTGGGCCCCTTGTTTGTATTCTTTCCTCCTATTTTATGCTGCTTTTCTTCAAAATATTGCGAAAACATGGTTTAATTTTTATGAACAACACTGCCCTCAGAAAACAATATTTTGGTATAAAACTACATAAAAAGATTTTCAGCCGCAGACTTAGATTTTCAACTTGGTTTTGCTTGCCATTGTGTAATATACAATATAACATAATATAATTAATATAATATAATACAATACAATATAATATGATAAAATACAATACAATAAAATATCCATTATTCTATTAGTGGTACTTACTACAAAAAGATTTTGTACATCAGAGTGTACAAAATGATTTTTTGACATCAGAGGCACAATTTCAGATTAAAGTAATGCATAAAATTGCTCTTTTGTTAATCTATTTCTCTCCAGTTTAATGAAAAATGTACTATTTCCTAATTTGAAACCCAAGATTTAATTTCTATATGTGATATTGAAAATCAAAGTGTTGGTGAAGACATACTTCATAGAATTAATGTGAGATTTCCAGACACTGATATGAGCTTCTCTTTTGTRCTAACAATTGAAACAGCTGCATTTATAATTATGTTGTTCTAAATTTTAGTTCATCTGATGGCCACATTTTCATTTCAGAAATTTTATTCTATGCAAACATGAGACAATTTCTATTACAATAACTTGAGGAAGCTCACTGTAGATCAACAGCATAGGAATAAAAAATAAAGTAAAAATTAATCACTGTAAAATGAATCTAAATATGCTTGTAGAATACTGATCTGAAACCACAACTCAAGCAAATTAATATCAGATCCCCATTCTCATTGAAACTAACTTCCAGATTAATTTGTTGAGTGCATAACAAATACAAGTCATACAACAATATCAACACCAATATCAACAACACTTTCACCTCTTAGAAAACCTTTGTATGAAGGAAGAACACCCTGCAACAGAGATTAGTTACACTGTGCTTCCAGTCTGGGAGCTTTATCTCAAAATTTAAGCTGTTTAATTATGCATATCTGTACATTATGTACATCATTCCTACAGTTTGAAGTGGATGCCGCACTTCAAAAAGCTGACTTTCCCTTATATATGTTAATGTATACACAAGATTCAACTACAATACTAAAGCATTCTCAYTATTTTCTTTCCTTATATGAGCTTTGTAAAGTATTCTGAACCTTTCATAAAAAGATCGGCTTAATGCTTGATACATATCAGTACATAAATGTGATACTCTATAAACAGTCAATGATAAATTGACATTCCTAAATGGCAATTAATAGGTTGAAGTGTTGCCCTGGTTTTGGCTGGGATAGAGTTAATTTTCTTTCTAGTAGCTGGTATAGTGCTGTGTTCTGGATTTAGTATGAGAATAATGTTGATGATAACACACTGATGTTTTAGTTGTTGCTAAGTAACATTTACAGTAGTCAAGGACTTTTCAGCTTCCCATGCTCTGCSAGGTGCACAAGAAGCTGGGAAGGAGCATAGCCAGGACAGCTGACCCCAACTGGCCAATGGGGTATTCCATACCATATGACATCATGCTCAGTATATAAGCTGGGGGGGTGTTGGCTGGGGAGCAGTGACCGCTGCTCGAGAACTGGCTGGGTATCTGTTKGCGGGTGGTGAGCAATTGTATTGTGCATCACTTATTTTGTATATTCTATCATCATCATCATCATTATTATTATTTTCCCTCCCTTTTCTGTTCTATTAAACTGTCTTTATCTCAATCCACAAATTTTACTTTTTTTTGCCCAACTGTCTCCCCCATCCCACTGGGCGCGGGGGGAGCRAGCGAGTGAGCGGCTGTGTGGTGTTTAGCTGCCAGCTGGGGCTAAACCACAACAACTGTTGTCCCATGTACTATTTCATTATTGTTGAAGATAACTTTTTATAAGAAGTGGGAAGGAGAAATGAAATTCAGGTAAACTTCTTTACAATTAAGTGCTCTATTTTGCTAAGCAAACATAAAGGAAATTAATATATTTCAAAAACATATGAAAAGAACAATTCAAATCATCCAGGTCGATGATGGCCAGAAAAACAAGACAGACTTGTCAATCTTTGCATTCAAATCCAATGGCAGTCCAGAGGACAAATAATAAGAAATGTTATTGAAATAATCGGAATAACATCTCAAATGAAAAGTCAGACATTCCAGGCATGAGTGTAGTTAATTATTCTTTTGTTCTTTAGGAACAAAAGACTACTGTGCTGTCAGATCATGCAGTGTTTGTTTGATGCACCTTTGGTATGGAAGCTGGAAATATAGATTCAAGTCTGACATTTGTAATCATGATCAATGTGACAAAATACAAAAAAAGAAGTTAAACAAATATTGATTTATTATGAATGGCACAGCCATTTTTTTGTTTCATTTGGACTACAATCTTTAAAATTGGATTCAGATTTTTTTAATATTTTATTACAAATATTTTTCTTTCTGGTCATCATTTTTTCAAAGCTTCCTAAACCCAAGTAGTTCTCATATGGGGTTCTCAGGCATTTATTTCTCACTGAAGTATGAATTTAATCAGATTTGTATCCATATATCACTAAAATTCAGAAAGTTGGATTAATTAATTTATTATTTGCGGACACATTCTACTTCCTTTCTTCACCTTGACTTAGAATCATAGAATCATAGAATTGTTTAGGTTGGAAAAGACCTTTAAAATCATCAAGTCCAACCGTTAACCTAGCACTGCCAAGTCCACCGCTAAACCATGTCCCTAAGCACCACACCTACACGTCTTTTAAATACCTCCAGGGATGGGGACTCCACCACTTCCCTGGGCAGCCTGTTCCAATGCTTGATAACCCTTTTGGTGAAAAAATTTTTCCTAATATTCCACGTAAAACTCCCCTGGCACAACTTGAGGCCATTTCCGCTCATCCTATCACTTGTTACCTGGGAAAAGAGACCGACATCCACCTCTCTCCAATCTCCTTTCAGGTAGTTGCAGAGAGCGATAAGGTCTCTCCTCAGCCTCCTTTTCTCCAGGCTAAACAGTCCTAGTTCACTCAGCCGCTCCTCATAAGACTTGTGCTCCAGACCCTTCACCAGCTTCGTTGCCCTCCTCTGGACACGCTCCAGCACCTCAATGTCCTTCTTGTAATGGGGCGCCCAAAACTGAACACAGTATTCGAGGTGCGGCCTCACCAGTGCTGAGTACAGGGGCAYRATCACTTCCTTACTCCTACTGACACGCTATTTCTGATACAAGCCAGGATGCCGATGGCCTTCTTGGCCATCTGGGCACATGGCTGGTTCATATTCAGCTGGCTGTCGACCAACAGCCCCAGGTCCTTTTCCGCCAGGCAGCTTTCCAACCACTCTTCCCCCAGTCTGTAGCATTGCATGGGGTTGTTGTGACCCAAGTGTAGGACCTGACACAGCTTTGTTGAACCTCATACAGTTGGCCTCAGCCCATCGATCCAGCCTGTCCAGATGCCTCAGAAGAGCCTTCCTACCCTCGAGCAGACCAACACTCCCACCCAACTTGGTGTTGTCTGCAAACTTACTGAAGGTGCACTCAATCCCCTCGTCCAGATGATTGATAAAGATATTAAACAGAACTGGCCCCAATACTGAGCCCTGGAGAACACCACTTGTGACTGGCTGCCAACTGGATTTAACTCCATTCACCACAACTCTCTGGGCCCGGCCATCCAGCCATTTTTTTACCCAGCGAAGAGTACATCCGTCCAATCCATAAGCAGCCAGTTTCTCCAGGCGAATGCTGTGGGAAACGGTGTCAAGGCTTTACTAAAGTCTAGGTAGACAACATCCACAGCCTTTCCCTCATCCACTAGGCAGGTCACCTATGGGGGCTTCATTCTGCTCCCCGTCCCTGTCTTCCAGCTCAGGGGGCTGGGTACCCGGAGAACAACTGGTCTTACTTTTAAAGACTGAGGCAAAGAAGGCATTAAGTACCTCAGCCTTTTCCTCATCCTTTGTCACTATGTTTCCCCCCGCATCAAATAAAGGATGGAGATTCTCCTTAGCCCTCCTTTCGTKGCTAATGTATTTATAGAAACATTTTTTGTTGTCTTTTACAGCAGTAGYCAGATTAAGTTCTAGTTGGGCTTTGGCCCTTCTAATTTTCTCCCTGCATAACCTCACGATATCCTTGTAGTCCTCCTGAGTTCCCTGCCCCTTCTTCCAAAGGTCATAAACTCTCCTTTTTTTCCTGAGTTCCAGCCAAAGCTCTCTGTTCAGCCAGGCCGGTCTTCTTCCCCATCGGCTTGTCTTTCGGCACATGGGGATGACCTGTTCCTGTGCCTTTAAGATTTCCTTCTTGAAGAATGGAAAGAAGCCTTCCTGGACTCCTTTGCCCTTCAGGACTGCCTCCCAAGGGACTCTGTCAACSAGTCTCCTAAACAGGCCAAAGTCTGCCCTCCGGAAGTCCAAGATGGCAGTTCTGCTGACCCCCCTTCTTACTTCTCCAAGAATCGAAAACTCTRTCATTTTGTGATTGCTATGCCCAAAACAGCCTCCAACCATCACATCACCCAGAAGTCCTTCTCTGTTCACAAACAACAGGCCCAGTGGGGCACCTTCCCTAGTTGGCTCACTCACCAGCTGTGTCAGGAAGTTATCTTCACACACTCCAGAAACCTCCTAGACTGTTTCCTCTTTGCTRTATCGTATTYCCAGCAGACATCTGGTAAGTTGAAGTCCCCCACGAGAACAAGGACTTGTTCCACCATTGTCCAGCAAAAGTTTCTTGTAGAACTAGCGGAGAAAAAGTTGGTCCCAAATGTTCCTTGTTACAGAATCCCATAATTTGTATATAAAATTTATACGATCATTAAATTGTAAAACCCAAAGATGGATGTTTTAATTCTCAAACTAACTAAAAAGAGGTTGACATTAATGGCAGTTGTGCAACTTAATCCCGTAATCAGCTTTGGAAATCTAAATCCAAAAGTCATGCTGACAAAATAAATCAAGCAAGAACCTACTCATCCTTTTCATTTCCTAAAACCCAGAGAAAAGCTTGAGAAAAGGAAAAATTAAAATAAAGGATGATCTTACACCTGAAGCTTAGCAGAGCAGAAGCCAGACTGAGCACCATGCTGCTGGGGGCTGCAGCATGTCACTTCCCTGGAGCACAACGGCAGCAAACCCAAGTTATCTGATTGGAGTGACAGAACGTAACTGGGGTCTAGCAGGGAAGAGGGCAAGTGGAAATCAGACATACACAGTCTGATAGTAGGGCTTTTTTAAAAAAATCTAAGTCTTCAAAGACTATCATCTTCCAAACATTATCTCAGCTACCACTGTCAATCTGTCCTTAGCTTTGTTAGACTGTTTGTATGTCTAGTAAGCTTTTAAAGCATCACAGAGCTAAGTAGAATAGGAAGAGACGTCAACGTGTCCTAAATTATACCACAGGCCTGAGTCACTGAAATTATACCACATATTGCCTGGAACTGTTAAGTGTGTTAGTTCAGTTTTGTCAGAAACTTTTTATATGTCATTTGTAGCACTGCCTATTATGCATATCATTCAAGTTAGAATCACAGATTATTTCCACTGTTATCGACCAATATATTTTAGTCATGTTAGTTATCTACGACTAGTAATTTTGTCACCTAAGTTGTGTGTCTGTAGATTAATCATCTGATGTTATTACATGTGATGCAATCAAATAATAACTGCAGTCGGGCTGTAGAGGAACAGTTTAAAGCCATTTCCCTTCGTCAAATGTAGAGTATACATTTTTCCTTTCCTACATTTTAAATTTGGCATTCCTATTTCATATAATCCTCAAGATACAGATGTTGATTCTGTAAAGAGTTCTTCAGCCCCAAGAGTCTGTTTTTTCCAACATTGCTAGGGCAATGTGGCTCTAATTCTGACATAGCAGCAAACCTTCGCTGGCAGAGTCCAGAAAGTTGCTTAGGCAACATCTCTTCCTTGCCATTAGGGCACCTAACACAACTCATTTAATTCTGGAAAACTCTTCGGAATAACATTATGTATTGAATGTATTTGTTTGTGTGAAACACAGTATAATAAAAATATAGGTAGTACTGCTAGACTTCACTTTTAAGTAATTTGTAATGAAATTATAAATGATAGACCTGTGCAGGTCCATTCATTCACTGGATTTATGTGTGATCTCAGCAAAGCAGGTTTGTTAGCATCATGCTATGCTCTGAATAGCATAGTGTTCATTTATTCATTCAATTCTGAATATAACATCCTAAAGAAAAAAAAAAAGCTCTTCAAAAAGTGGCACTGCTTCTGCTCTAGAACTACCTCACTTGTCTGCAAATAGCTCATATGTATAATAAAAAATAGATCACATAGAGCATGTATGTAAGTAAGCATAAGAAAGTGAAACAGAAATGTTCACAATACAGTTACAGGGTTTTTSTATAACATTCTGCTGATATGAATCCTTGGAACTGGTGATGAAGCCTAAATATTTGCTACATCCATATTCACTGAGCTTCACTAGACTGCAAAAGTAGCACTGAACCTGCTCTGTATATATTATATAAACATGCAATAGACAAATAAAACCTGATGTGTAACAAAATGATTTATCACCTAAGTTATAGATCACTTGAATGTATTATTGAAATGCAGACAAGAACCATAATAGTTTCCTAATTTCTTTAACATGCCCTGTAAGTTAAAGAGATAATGAAGGAAAGATATATCAATGAGATACAGAAGAAATGTTTCAACAAGGTACAGATAAATAATAGAGGTCACAGTACTGTTTGCTGGGTGACTATGCTCTGTAATGAGCCTTTCTTAAGTAGATCTTTTTATTTTTAGTCTTTAAAAATATATTCATCAAAACCCACCAGTCTCAGTGACTCTTCACCTCTTTCAGTGAAAAATTTAAACTTACTGTCTTCACCTTTAAAATACTATATAGCTATTCCGTTCTACTTTCATCTTTTTCCTAATTAATTTCCTGTTGGTGTATTTTTTTCATTAACACCTTTCTATACTTTGGCTAGGTATTCTTTTACTCTTATTGATAACTGTTTCTTAATAAGTCAGAAAGTGTCTTAAAGGCTGACCGCCTGTATATCACAGAAAACTACTTATCAAGCAGCTACCTCTGTGTYATGCCCAATCAGTTGTCCTTGACTTATGACTATTCCCCCCCATTCTCATTCAAAACCCTCTTCAACACCATCTCATTCGATTGCGTGGTTCTCACTCCCAGACTAACTCCATTAAAACTATGTAAGTTTGTGGCAGGAAGGGATGTGAAGGTAAAAAATTGGACTGCATCTTTTTATTTGCATTGATGAACACCAGCAATCATGAGATGCTGAATCAATGAGCACCTTCCCACTATCCTTTATCAAATATGGTACAGTATGAACACATACCTTGACTAAGGCATCTTATTTTCAGTATCACAAATTGAAAGCACATGAAGTGCCCAAATTTTCAATTATTTCCCATATCTATCAATTCTCTGGGCTCTGAATGGAAGATCATGCAGCATGAGACTTAAAAGATTGGTAATTTCACTTTCAGATGGTGCCTAAACAGCAATATTTAAAAAAAAATATGGTGCCAAGCTGAATCCAAAAGGGATAATTTCTTTGCAAATCTGACATTTAATAGTAGATTTTGAACATATATGGAAATTCATTCTTGATGTAAACTCAGATTTCAAAGTTAAGGGGTTTGTTTTGTTTGGTGTTGGTGGTGTCCCCCCTGATCCCCCTGTCCCCCTGGGAATTTTCTTTCTTTTTCTTTCTTTTCCTTTTTTTTTTTTTTTTTTTTTTTTTTTTTAAAGTTTTCTTGAAGAATTCAGTCAATACAACAGCAAATCTGTTTAGTGCCCTGCAACCTCATAGACTTTCTCAAACACAGCTGTAACTGTAGTCTGATAAAGATAAATTACCCCTTTTTCCTCAGACTTCAGACTACTTATTGTGTGTGCATTAGGCAATTCACAGGAATACCTATTAACTCTGTGGCACCACAACCTCTAACACAGGTTCAGCTGAATTAGACACAAAGGAGTAACTGATTTTAATAATATTTCTTGACTTGAATTCTCTTTCCTGACTGGACAGTACTTAACACACTATTATCTCAGCCACTGAGAACTAAAGTACACAAAGCTCTTGATGCAAGATGAAAAATAYGATTCCATCAGCTATCAAAATACAACTGCTCAAAAATCTTTTATCAGAGAATTATCTGTAGAATCAGAAAGGGAAAAACATGCATTTGAAGATGAATAGGTCTATAGTTCCCATCAGTCAAAATAATTTATTTTCCTATCACAGAAGGAGCAAGGACATTCTCACATATAAGATATTTGAGGGTCAGAATACAGGGATTTTATTTTTCTGGTCTCTTCCTTTTGCACAGAGCAGTAGAAAGCCTAATGAAGAGTTTATCAGTGTAATAATAATGTGAGAGAAGAATCGGTTATCAGGGATGGATACAGATAGCACTTCCTATGGTTTCCGCAGTATCAAGTATCTTGTGTACATTTATTATACACATTATACACATTCAGATATGTCAAGTATGCCTTCCTAATTAAAGTCCTAAAGATTTCATGAAGTTCCTAAACCCTTATTACTGTCCAAAATATGATAAAGGTTATGAGAACATTCCGTATTGTTCCTACTCTATCTGTAAAAAAGGTTTTTGTTAGATAGAGAAAAAGTATATACTCTGTAGCTCTCACCACAAAAATGTCACCAATATTGACATTAATATTCAAACATGTCATAGCAAAATAAGCTGAGAACTGTACACAACCAAGAAAAGAAAAAAAAAAGTGACTTGAAAGGGAAGATGACAATAACTGAAGACTGCAAAAGAACATTTTACAAAAAGATCAATATCAAACAGTCCACACCACTGGTCTTATTCACCCTTGTTACTTTGGGTGAACAAACTTCTCTTCTTGCCAGGAGTAACCAGACCTGTAGGGAAAACCTGGTGCTTGACAGACTTCTAGGAGAACACTTACCCTCATGGTAACCTACTTATCCCACCTGCATATTCCCGGCTATTGTACTTTTCTACTGCCTACTAACTAATCACTGAACAGGCTATTCTTCAGAGAATCTGGGTATGTTGCCTGGGCGTATAAAGAGTGAAACAGTTGCTAGGATCAAGGAGTTAATTTATAATAAGTGATAAAAGCTTGTGTTGCATAGATTAGTGGCTTCTGAATAAAATTTGATTTTTAAATGCTCCTCAAATCCCACATATTGAACATCTCTGAAGGGTAATGAGTTATCTGTTACAAAATGACATTGCAGAAAATGAAGCAGCCATTATAGATGTGCTCAGCAATAGCTCACAGACAATCTTGGGTATCAGAGTGAGTTTTATAGAGAGAAGAGATGCTGCCCAGGAGAGTGCTATTATCTCCAACTCTTATCCAAAAATGCCTCTTATGATTTTTAGCATACATTTGGATAACTGCCAGAGAGCTTATTTTAAAATGTCACCTAAAGTACAGATAGCTCTTCTATCAGTAGAGCGCTACAGAGTGCCACTTTGAGACTTGAACCCATGTCATTGTGTCAGAAGCAAAAATCATAACAAACGAACAAGAGAGAACTTGGCAGCCTACTTCATGACTTCTTATCTTTACACAAATTGCTATGACAAAATGCATTGTTTCTTAAAAAGAAGTGTCATTTATACCCAAACCTGGAATTATAACATCTGGTCTTCATTCAGTTTAAATAGCCAGAGGTTAAGGCTGTGTCTTCTTTGATAAACACTTAGGTTAATACTTCAAAGCAGGAAAGGGGTCTATGAATGCTAAATACAGTTCTCAAAAGTGACCTTAGCTTTTTACCTTCCCATTTAATTCTGATTGCTACTGTATGTAGTTTCAGAATAGCACTAATTCCCTTTAAATAATGAATTGCCAATGCAAGACCTACTTCTACTATGCTGAATGACAAAAATAAAAAAATTTTGGATAGTATCTTGCTGTGTGTGAATTAATGGCAAAACTCACTAATTCAAAGACAGGAAGTCATGTACATTTTATGCATAATATAGGTAACATATTTTGCACTTCTTTTTTCTAGTTTGTCCTAATGCCCRCTGTAGTTATCTTTTTGTTTTATTCAGTAGGCCTAAATAAGGATGGGACCAATCTAATGCTCAGTATCCTTACTATCCCCCATTCTCTAGTAGAAGATCCAATAACTAGTAAACACTTCTATCATTAGTGAGATTTTTCCTTGCATATTAGAGACTAGCATAAGACTTGACCTTATCCTTTTTGTGATTGACATGTATTTATGCAGCCCTTAATTCCTCCATCTTTCAGTTTAAAAGGCTGAAATTACTATGGCTAAACACGTAGTTATATTTAGGCATAGTCCATGCCTCTATATAAAAGGGAAAGTTTTCCCAGGATAGCTATGTCAGCTCTGTTGGAAAAACACACCTTCCAGCTGATATTGCTGTATTGCCAAACTGCTGTACGATAGCACAGTAGAGTTTCCTGTTAATGGTTTTGTTGAGGCCTTATGTTAGAGTGTATTTCTGATGAATTTTGGAATACATAGCTTTTAAACCAGCATTAGAAACTGTTAGGCAAGCCATTATTCTATTACAATTTTTTCCACTTTATTCATTGTTCTTTTGCTGAAATACATATTTCACATTGCTCTTTATCTTTAATGGTAAAGCCATACATTTAAGAATATGCAGAAAGTTTGGTTACAGAAATAAACAATGATACCATATCGCTCTGCAGAAACAGTCCTTTCTCTTCTGCCACTCACTTCCATAAGGATAGATGATACCCAGGGATTAAAGTTATTTCATATATAATTCGCTCCTTCTTTTAGGTACAAGATTCCTTTAAATATAAAAACAAATATTCTGTCATCCTATCAAGCTTATAAAAGGACTGAAATTCAAACTAGTCTATTATCCTAAGCCCCACATTTAGTTTATGTTCTGTACAACTAGCTATCCATGCAGGTACTTCATTGTGGTATCTAATGTAGTGCATGTTTGATACAACCACATACATGTTCAGTAATATATTCTGATTATCCAATTTTTTTTTTCTAGTTCTAAAAAGGAATACTGATGTTTGTAAATAGGTTTGACAGTGGCACCTACGTCTTGACACATAAACAATAATTTACAATGCTTGTGATGTTCTCGACAGCATCTTCCTTTTAAATAATAAAAAGTACATCAAGAAATTTTACATTAAAATTCTGAAACCCCTCAAGCTAAAAAATATTTTGGGTAAACAAAGCGTGTGCCAGAGTGAAGTATGTGTACTACCATACATCTTGTGAGGCAGTAATCATAGCCTGCATTCCCTTTGTACATATAGTGGCTTCTTTCTTTTGGAAATGCTTTTTGTTCTAAGTACAAAATTCTATTTTTAAGTGTTTAATTTAGTCTTGCATTAATTTCTTCACCATCACAGATTCCTAATGGACAACTTTGGAAACCAAAGCCCTCTCCAATATTATATGTACTAGCTGCAGAAAACAAGGGTGGTTTAAATTTCTCCATCATTCACCTCTCAGGGAATACATTATTGCTCGGCAAAGAACCTAAACCTCTAAACTGCAGCCTCAGGGTCTTTAGAGCAGAAGGGAGATTTCATGATCCAGGTGTGGTTAAAGTAAGTCTGAAAATGGAAGATACATGAGTCAGTACAGCATACCTCAGTTAAATAGCCTTTCAGAGGGAAAGCTTGGTAGCTAGGACTCAGCATAATGATTTACATTTTCTGGGATTTGCCCTAGTGTCTATCCACAACTTTGAACCATGTTTTGTGAACCAACAATTACTCTGAACCTTAATCAGTGCTGTTCGCCTTGTGCTGTGTTACATGCTATGAACATGCCCTCAGGATTCAGCCAACAGAAATAAGGATTAGGGCAAATGTCATGTGAATTTTATGCTGACCCCATTCACATTATAGCAGGTAGAATAACATGACCGATTTATTTCACGAGTCACCAAACAGCTTTCAAGTAGCTGTAACTTTCTGATACTACTCATTTGAGGAATTTCTTAATTTAATTAGGCCATTATTAGACAAATATGAATGACTGAAGTTGGAGATGAATAACCATTAATTCAAGCTTAATCTATGAGAACACATTCCAGACTAATATTCATCCTGTTTAGAATGAAACCAAAATGGATTATTATTATCACTGCAAACTTCTTTTAGAAATGAACAGATGATATCAGTGATTAATGTTCTGTATTTTTTGTGTGACCTAATAATGGGCAAGGATATGTTTCGTGTATTTGATTTCTTTCTCTTAAATTTCCTGTAATCCTAGGCCTTATCTTCATTACTTTGTCTGAACCTCTGTTCTCTTGAAATGCACCGCTCATACTCCTGGATGTGCTCAACCCAGCTCTATTTTTGCTGTAAATTGATCATGTCAGCATCACAATTGAAAGCATTTGATAATAGCAACTGTAACCAAAAAGAAGTCATACAATCATAGAATCATAGAATGGTTTGGGTTGGAAGGGACCTTTTAAAGGTCATCTAGTTCCAACCCCCCTGCCATGGGCAGGGACACCTTCCACTAGACCAGGTTGCTCAAAGCCCTGTCCAACCTGACCTTGAACACTTCCAGGGATGGGGCATCCACAACTTCTCTGGGCAACCTGTTCCAGTGCCTGACCGTCCCCACAGCAAAGAATTTCTTCCTTATATCTAATCTAAATCTACCCGCTTTCAGTTTAAAGCCATTACCCCTTGTCCTATCACTACATGGCCTTGTAAAAAGTCCCTCTCCAGCTTTCTTGTAGGCCCCCTTCAGGTACTGGAAGGCCACAATAAGGTGTCCCCGGAGCCTTCTCTTCTCCAGGCTGAACAACCCCAACTCTCTCAGCCTGTGTTCATAGGAGAGGCGTTCCATCCCCCTGATCATTTTTGTGACCCTCCTCTGGACCTGCTCCAACAGGTCCATGTTTTTCCTGTGCTGAGGACTCCAGAGCTGGACGCAGTACTCCAGGTGGGGTTTCACCAGAGCAGAGCAGAGGGGCAGAATCACCTCCCTCGACCTGCTGGCCACGCTTCTTTTGATGCAGCCCAGGATACGGTTGGCTTTCTGGGCTGCAAGCRTACATTATCGGGTCATGTTGAGCTTCTTATCAACCAACACCCCCAAGTCCTTCTCCTCAGGGCTGCTCTCAATCCCTTCATCCCCCAGCCTGTATTTGTGCTTGGGATTGCCCCAACCCATGTGCAGGACGTTGCACTTGGCCTTGTTGAACTTCATGAGGTTCGCATRGGCCCACCTCTCAAGCCTGTCCAGGTCCCTCTGGATGGCATCCCTTCCCTCCAGCRTGTCGTCTGCACCACTCAGCTTGGTGTCATCGGTGAACTTGCTGAGGGTGCACTCAATCCCACTGTCCATGTCACCAGCAAAGATGTCAAACAGTGCCCGTCCCAGTACCGACSCCTGAGGAATGCCACTCACAACTGGTGTCCACTTGGACATTGACCTGTTGACCGCAACTCTTTGAGTGTGACCATCCAGCCAATTCCTTATCCACTGAGTGGTCCATCCATCATATCCATGTCTCTCCAATTTAGAGACAAGGATGTCATGCGGGACAGTGTGAAATGCTTTGCAGAAGTCCAGGTAGATGATGTCAGTTGTTCTTCCCTTATCCATCAGTGCTGTAACCCCATCATAGAAGGCCACCAAATTTGTCAGGCATGATTTGCCCTTAGTGAAACCATGCTGAAAGTCACCAATCACCTCCTTATTTTCCATGTGCCTTAGCATAGCTTCCAGGATGACCTGCTCCATGATCTTGCCAGGCAAAGGGGTGAGACTGACTCGCCTGTAGTTCCCTGGGTCTTCTTTTTTCCTCTTTTTAAAAATGGGGGTTATGTTTCCTCTTTTCCAGTCAGTGGGAACTTCACCGGACTGCTACAACTTCTCAAATATGATGGATAGTGGCTTAACAACTTCATCCGCCAGTTCCCTCAGGACCTGTGGATGGATCTCATCAGGTCCCATGGACTTGTGCACCTTCAGCTTCCTTAGATGGTCTTGAACCTGATCTTCTCCTACAGTGGGCAACTCTTCATTCTCCCAGTCCCTGCCTTTGCCTTCTGYGGCTTGGGTGGTGTGGYTTGAGCACTTGCCAGTGAAGACTGAGGAAAAAAAGTCATTGAGTACCTCAGCCTTTTCCATATCCTGGAGATAACCAGGTCTCCCGTTTCGTTCTGGAGAGGGCCCACATGTTCTCTAGACTTCCTTTTATCCCCGATGTACTTATAGAAGATTTTCTTGTTGCCCTTGACGTCCCTGGCCAGATTTAATTCTATCAGGGCTTTAGCTTTCCTAACCTGATCCCTGGCTGCTCGGACAATTTCTCTGTATTCCTCCTAGGTTACCTGTCCTTGCTTCCACCCTCTGTAGGCTTCCTTTTTGTGTTTGAGTGTGTCCAGGAGCTCCTTGTTCATCCATGCAGGCCTCCTGGTGTTTTTGCCTGACTTCCTCTCTGTTGGGATGCATCGCTCCTGAGCTTGGAGGAGGTGATCCTTGAATATTAACCAGCTTTCTTGGGCYCYTCWTCCCTCCAGGRCTTTRTCCCATGGYACTCTACCAAGCAAATCCCTGAAGAGGCCAAAGTCTGCTCTCCTGAAGTCCAGGGTAGTGAGCTTGCTGCGTGCCCTCCTCGGTGCCTTAAGGATCTCGAACCCCGCCATTTCATGGTCACTGCAGCCAAGGCTGCCCTTGGGTCCATGTACAAGTGAATCTTTACAAAATCAAAGCTCCACACATTGATCTGGAAGAATGTTCCTCCTAAAGCTCCCTGATTCAATCCACAAAGTGAATTTATAGAAGAGCAGAATAGACAGAAATAAAATACCTGAGGAAAATACATTAATCACACATGGTTTTAATGAGTCCTGGTCCTTATTACAATTAAAAATATAAAAGAAATCAAATGCTTAAAATAGRTCTTTCTCTTTGCAGACTTGTGGCTAATTAACCAAGCAAAAAGGATGCTCAACACTGACATAAGTATATCTACTGCATTTTGAATAAAACAGACAATATCCCCAAGGGGATAAGAAATGAATGTGAGATTAAATGAAAAAGATAAAAACCAAATATTAGATCACTCTGACTGATACAGAATTGAGAAAAAGAAAAAATTAAAAAGTTCAACTCTCTATACCTTTGCTTTTCTCCCACTGAAATGGTTTATGTTGATCAATTGTTCTCCATTTCCAGTAAAATGTCTTTTTAGGTTACCATAACTCAAATTTAAATTATATCTCCTGTAATGTAAAAAGAAAAGAAAGAGAAATACATTAAATGTGATTCTAAGTGGGAAATTTTAGCATGCAATCCTGTTTGACAGACACTTGTGTGTATTGCGTATCGCTTAATTTGCTTCAGCTTAATATGCATTCAGATTCAGGCTTCTTTTTCAGACAAATGGGAGTTACTCTCCAGTTTAATGGGACTATTTTCCTGTTGGCAGGATTTCATCCTGCTTAATAAATTAATATTTTCCTCCACCTGTGAGAAAGAAGAAAATAAAAACAAAGACTTCAGAAAAGAGTAAGTAACGTTCTTTTGTTCTGCTTCCACGTAGTGGATAAAACTGTTTCGCTACGAACTTAGAAGAGTCCTTGTGCACTACACTGCAAACAGATATGGAGGATAACATGGTACCCGTTTCTTAGATTCAGTTTCTGGAAAAAAAAAAAGAGAGAAGAAAGTGTTTATACAGTTTTTCTCCATTAGAACACCATAAGAACAGGCAAATAATAAGATGAGGCCTAAATTCTCACCCTCTCTGCTATCTCCCATGGCAATTATAGCTTCAGAAAATTTTGTATGTGCATATGAACAAATTGCTTGTAAACAGGATTATTTTGAAGATCATTTTTTGATACTATTTKAGAACTAGTGTGAGAGAAATGAAAATTGAATGTTAGTCATTAGTAGAATTTTATATTTAAGKTTTTTTTAACCTGCAAAAGTATATAGACCAATCATAGCATAGGAAATAAAAGTAAAGCTGGTAAATAAATGATCTATTTTCAAAAGCTAAGAAGTTTATTGTAAGTGTTAAAGGCTTGCTTTTAAAAATTTTCTGAASAAAGTTAAAAAAAGAATTTGACATTTTTCTCCCTTTCCTTATCTTCTCTGTCACTTAGTCTAATTTGAAAAATGGAAGATATGTTGGGAGAGGGAGGCACAAGAAGAGTAAGAAGAATGAGAAACTGAAAAAAAGAGAACATTTCACAAAATAATGTTTCATCTTCTTTTAAATATAGCTAAATTTGTACAATTTTAGGAACCTATAGCATGCMTATTTTCAGTGGTTGAACAAAAGTCTTGGGAGACCCAGACACATATTAGACATGGATTCGTATGAAGGGTAGTATAATTGTACTGCTACACAGAAAAGTAGAGACGGATGTCATTAGGCAAATACTATAGTGTAAAATTTTTAAGTATACCTAAATCCTTACAGGATAAAGTAGTATTGAACATATTTCTCTATTTTCATTTTTATAAATGAATTTCACATTCAACAATATTAAAACTATTTTTGATGGCTTTATAGATCCTAAATTTTCTTCTTTGAAATCTACCTTCAGTAAAATCAAGATGGTTCCTTTACCTTTGAATATTGCTAGAGAAGAAGCTACAAAAGTGGTGTGTTTTAAGCCCGGTAGGGAACTAAGCACCACACAGCCACTCACTCACTCCCCACAGGGGGATGGGGAAGAGAATTGGAAGGGTAAAAGTGAGAAATCTTGCAGGCTAAGATAAGGACAGTTTAATAGGAAAAGCAAAACTGTGCACAAAAGGAAAGTAAAATGAGGAATTCATTCACTTTCCATCAGCAGGCAGGTGTTCAGCCATCCCCAGGAAAGCAGGGCTCCATCACGTGTAACCGTTACTTGAGAAGACAGACTACATAACCTTGAACGTCCCTCCTTTTTCCTTCTTCTTCCCTCAGCTGTATATGCTGAGCATGACGTCATATGGTATGGGATATTCCTTGGTCAGTTGGGGTCAACTGTCCCAGCTGTGTCCCCTCCCAGCTTCTTGTSCACCCCTAGCCTACTCGCTGGCAGGGCAACATAAGAAGCAGAAAAGGTCTTGACGCTGTGAAAGAACTGTTCAGCAATAACTAACACATCAGTGTGTTATCAACACTGTTTTCATCACAAATCCAAACCATAGCACCATACAAGCTACAATAAAGAAAATTAACTCAATCYGAGCAAAAAACAGTACAAAAAGTAATCTGATTGAACTGTCAAGGTCACTTTCCTAATAAAGAAATCCATTTCAAAGTACTTCTCACATCACTTCAAAAAGTCACAAATATTTGAAATTACTGATGCAATCTTATTTTTTCCAATATTTGCATGATTTTCAGACAAATTGAAAATATCTGAAGATCACTGGTGAGGAGAATAGAATAGAACAGAACAGAACAGAACAGAATAGAATGTTTTAGTTGAAAGACACCTCCAACGATCATCTAGTCCAAGTGCCTGAGAACTTCAGGGCTGACCAAAAAGCATTGTCCAAATGCCTCTTAAACACTGACAGGCATGGGCCATTGACCACCTCTCTAGGAAGCCTCTTCCAGTGTTTGACCACCCTCTCGGTAAAGAAATGCTTCCTAATATCCAGTCTAAACCTCCCTTGGAGCAGCTTTGAACCATTCCCATGTGTCCTGTCACTGGATACCAGGGAGAAGAGATCAGCACCTCCCTCTCCACTTCCCCTCCTCAGGAAGTTGTAGAGAGCAATGAGGTTGCCCCTTAGTCTCCTTGTCTCCAAACTAGACAAACCCAGAGTCCTTAGCTGCTCCTCATAGGACATGCCTTCTAGCCCTTTCACCAGATTTGTTGCTCTCCTCTGAACACATCCAAGACCTTCACATCCTTCTTAAATTGTAGGTCCCAGGACTGCACATAGTAGTCAAGGTGAGGCCRCATCAACACTGAATACAGCGGGATAATCACCTCTTTTGACCTGCTGGTTATACTGTGATGCACCCCAGGATGCGGTTTGCCCTCTTGGCTGCCAGGGCACACGGCTGACTCCTATTGAGCCTGCTGTCGACCAACACCCCCAGATCCCTTTCTGCAGGGCTGCTTTCCAGTCACTCCTCTCCCAATTTATACTTGTGTCTGGCATTACTCCATCCAGAATCCAGCATTTGTTGTTAAAGTCCATGCCACTGATGATTGCAGAAGAACTGTTCAGCAATAACTAAAACATCAGTGTGTTATCAACACTGTGTTCATCCCAAATCCAAACCATAGCACCCTACAAGCTACTCTTGTCCCTCGAGAAAGCACGTCCCAGTTTGGTATCATCAGCAAACTTGCTAATGGTGCACTCAACTCCTGCATCCAGATCGTTGATAAATATATTGAACAGAACTGGCCCTAGAATTGAGCCCTGAGGAACACCACAGGTGACTGGTCACCAGCCAGATGCAGCCCCATTCACTAAAACTCTTAGAGCCCTGCCGTTCAACCAGTTCTTCACCCAGCGCACCCTGTACCTGCTCATCTCATAGTTGGACAACTTGTCCAGAAGGATACTGTGAGGGACAGTATCAAAAGCCTTACTAAAATCCAGAAAAACTACATCCCTTGCCTTCCCCTCATCCACTAGCCAGGTGACCTTAACGTAGAAGGATATCAAATTAGTTAGACAGGACTTTCCTTTCATRAACTTGTGTTGTCTGTGCCTGATGATTGCATTGTCCTTTAAATGCCTTTCAATAGCACCCAGTATGATCTTCTCCATAATTTTTGCAGGTACTGAGGTTAGACTAACAGGTCTGTAGTTTCTATATTGCACTTCTCTATCACATAGGACAGAATTCACAGCTCAGGGGAAAGGGACATTTGTTTTGCCTTGCTCTTGTCAGACAGTACCTTTAGCAAGATTTAGACAGCAACAAGGACTGTTTTTCATTATTGGAACCAGGCTCAACCCTTCAGCAGGAGCTAAGGACCTGCTGAAAGCCTTCACAGTTCTGTATATTGCAGACCTAGTTCCAGATTTTTCTTCAAGACTTTCCCCTGATTTTGTGGGATAGCTCAGCAAGAAGCTTTCTTTGGTGATTGTGTCTTTAATACCCTTTAATGGTTATACCTACACTGTCTTGCTTCAGGAAGCAGTCTAATATTTGGCACTTTCTCAGATCTATCTTTGTGCTTCCTTGACACTTAGGTAAGGGCAGGGGATCTGGCTTCCACTTTTCACTGAATACCAAGCAAGAGAGCTTAAACTCAGGTTACCTATAAATCAATTTTCTTGCAAGATGTCAACAAAATTGTCTGTGAGTAAATCTATAGACTTGTATCACTGCCATTAGGTTAGGTGAGATACATACCAATGTCAGACCAGGACAGTTTACACTGCAGGTAAGGGGAGACGAGGTCTGCACTATGATGTGACAAGGACTTTTTCTTGATGAGAGAGAAAAAGGCTTTGGGCATGAAATGTTGGTATGCATTTGAGCTCAAGCTTATCTCACTTCCTATGTGATGTTTTATGGTGTTCTGGCCCTTTTCAAATGTCGAGGTGAAGATCTCATCTAATTTCCTAAAATATCTACTTGCTAATACTCAGCAAATATTTTAAAGATAGCTAAAGTGAGATACAGCAAACAACATGTTAAGAAAGAAGACATCTTTCATGTGGGCTTTGTTTGTGAGAAAGAGGCACATCTAGGGCACAATTCTTCTCTATTCATAGACTTGAGTATATCTACTTTACTTACAAGTGCCTGTTTCTCTTGACTAATTACAAATTGACAGCAGGGTAACTAGTCCACATGTAGACATCTATATTGCAGACACCTCCTGCTTGATGAATCCAGCTCTACATAATTTATCTGTAAATAATTTAAAGGAAATTACACAAGAGAAAGTAATATTGTGATATTATTCACTGTTTGAAGATTATGCTGCTTTTATACTCCATTCTGGGAATTTTTCCCAACTTTGCCAGCAATTTGTCAAAGGCCAACAAGAAAACAGCTAAGTCAAACTTGCAAAAGAGCTATATCAAAGTACCCAAAAGGTGTAAGTATACTTTTGATTACCACAAACCAATATAATATACTTTATTTTTATTCCCAAATGCAGAGAATAACTAAACTAAAACAAAATTTCAGAAACCTTAGCTTTTTTATCCAGAATGTTGGATGTTCATTATGCAATCTGTAGTATAAGCTTCCAAAAATGAATAGAGTCCAGTATAAGAGAACCAATGCTCAATGCATTGATCTCTCCCGTGTTCTCACTAACCTGTAACAAGTTTGGCCTTCAGTGATTATCTGCCTAAGCAAAGCTGAATTCTTAAAAAAGCAATTCCAAGGAGAGGAATATAGCTCAAATGTTAGTTAGCCTTAAATAAGCCAACACTTCTAATTATAAATAAACTGCAGATTCTATGAACATTTTATGGTTTATGATTTAATATTGCTAAATACATGTGGACAGAGCTATTAACAGTAATGATATTGATCTCTCTCGTACTGACCGTGTTTTGCGCACATGCTGAAGACATGAAGGAATAAAAATTCCCTTCTGAAAAGGTTTGCAGTCTAACTTGACAGCATAAACAAGGAAAGAAAAATGTTGAACAACTAAAGACATGCATGAGTATCATTAGTTCCAAAAGCCTCTCACTTGTCTTTGATGCCTCAGTTTTACAATTTACTTAGTACTTTAGAGTTTAGTTATTTACCTATGAGTTAGTAAGATTTCTCTCTGTCTACTTGTGAGCTGATTATTTGCAATTATTTACAGTAACCACTACTAATGGTTTCCAGACTTTTTAATTATGGAGCCACTTTTGTGAAATGGGTTCTATTGCCATCAGTATTATGATTTTAAATACTGGCACGAGTAACTGAGTTTCTGTTAGACAAGAAATTCAATTTGTAACCAGCACAACTCCTCTTGGGTCATGACCTCTAGCATAGAACTGCCAGCTCAAGTCATGAATTCACAGAGCAACTCTAGGCATTGAAGAGATATATGCATTAAAGATTTGTACTTCAGACATCTCCAGAAAAACTCTGTCTTTAGTAACCTTATCATCTAATCCAAGAAATGCCTCTGTGCTCGGAAGGGAAAGMGATGCAGTGAAACTCATTATATTATCTTTGTGCAAAATGAAGATCCAAGTCCGATTACTAATAGCTGCAGCACTTTCTTGCAATCAACARCAAGTCTCTTGATATCATCAACGTGATTAGTTCAAAGTCCCAGAAATTACTGGTTTGTGTACTTTAAGCATTAAGTGAACTCATCTTACTTGTGTAGCTTTTCCAGTGTGAGACAGATCCTGGACTAAGAGTGTGCATATAGTCCACCACATCAGTGATAACTTCTGAATTAACAACGTAATTGCACTTGTCATTCAAGTTCCCTCTGTATCGGGCAGTGAACAAAGAGAAGAAAAGGACAGTTTGTCTCCAGCATCATAGGGCAGGATTCAACTTTCCTCTTTAAATTTCTACAATGTAGCTGTCAATGTATGAGACGGATGTCTAGGCTTCCAATAAATGCAGAGGAGAGTTAATCAAATATAGTTAATGTAATCTGGAGAGTAATTTATCGTTTCATAATTAGGTAGACAGGTATAGATCCAGTTGCATGAACATGTTTTGAGATGCTCTACTATACCTGAGATTTCTCAGGGGTGTTACTCCATCACAATGTTGAAAAACATGGTATAAGATCTACAGAAAACTTGTCCTCTTCTGGCCCAGCAGCTGGAGGACAAGTGGGACACTGAACAGTATCTATGCCTTTTCAGTGTAAGGAAAAAAAATCCAGAACAACAGATAAGTAGACAGGAAAATAATGAGAGAAGCCACCTGTTATTCACTGACATTCTTTTTTATTTATTTGTAGGCATACTAAAGAAAAAAATTGAGGGAGAGGGGTTGAAGAACTCAAAGAATGTGATTTAATTTCCTCTGCCAAGTTCAGATGAGCTTGTTGTCCAATAAGAAGTCTTTGAACACAACTTGGGGCCTGAGAGTGGTCATTAGCTGCAGTAAACTAGCAAATCCTGTGGAATTTGTGTAAATATATAAATCCTCATGGGTTATTATAACCAAAGTCAAAGCAATGGTCTTCAATCTTAATTTGGAATTTAGATTCTTCTGAGAGGGYTTCAATATCCCAACCATCCATTTCAAATAATCAACAATTGATTCACTTCAGCAGTATGATTAGAGCTACAGATATTATGCACCAGTAATCCAGGCCTTGGCTATGGATACTTAAAAAAGCACGAAACTGCTTTTTTTTTTCTTTTGTTTTGGCATAATCATCTGATTTAAAATATTTGTGCTCATCTCCTTCTTGAGTCATTGTCCATAGAAACAAGCAATTTTTGAGGGRTATCAAGTCAAGCCAAGAGTAATTATAAAAGGATTTACTGCAAGTAAAACCAGAGAAATCTAGATCTATAGCAAAGAATGTTTTAACGAAAAGATTAAGGAGGGGAAGGGGTTGATGAATGTTGCCTATTAGACAGCAACACCACATTAACCCTGTATGTACTTCATGTGTTAATCATACATTTACAGGGGAGGGTAAAGATAAGCCCATTTAAACTGCTTATCTTTTTCATTATAAATGTCTACTGATTTCAAAATACTGATAAAAGAAAAAAATGGTGCATTAAAAAGCTTTGTGGACAAGCAGCAAAACAAATTCTTTGTAAAATATTGTTCTGAACTGTTGTATTACTTCTCCCCCACAAAACCTCCCTAGCAATCTGACATGTTTCTTTCTTATACATCTTGTTTTGATTGAGATATAAAACACATTTTTCCCACATCACATGAAATTCTTCAAATATGTCATTATTCTTGTTCATATAAAGCAATTTCTTTCATGGCAACACACCAGTTTTCTCTTGTTGTTATTGTAGTGGGTTTTTTTTTCAACCATCATCAAAAGATCAATCTGTTTGCAATACCATGGGCAAATGCAATCCATTTTTAAAATAATTTTCAGTCCCAACTACCAAAGAAAAATCATACAGCAATTTTAATTCTGACTTAAAGGGTAGTTTATGAGCCTATACTAATTCTATAACTTCAGGCAAGAAATATCTAATGTTACGACTTTGCCACATAAAGTGTTTCAAATTGCACCCTGAATCCCGTACATTTGGGACATAAATTTTTCTAGGCCACCTTTTAACAGGTCTGCAAAAGTAATGATTCTTTACGGGAAAAGACTCAGGTTTAACGGGGGCCCATTGCCAGAGAGACCAACATGAAGGGGTACTGGGGGAGGTGGAATATGACAGCTGTCAACCATCCTTATAGCTTCTCAACTAGCGGAGCCAAATTATGCCTGTTCACAACTTGAAGCTCTACTTTGTTTCCTGCAGCAGCCAACCCAAAGGGACTAATCTGGCAGCCAGAACAAGAGCTCTCTGATAGTCAGGGACTGTGGAGCAGATGTGATGCAGAATAAAATTTGCCAGCTCCATAACCTGGGGGGAACATGCATGTAAAGGGAATCAAAGCCTGGCTGTTTGAACCAGTTGAGTCTACTTTGTAGTTCCATTAACATGACAGGAAAAGATGAGGTTTTGGCCCAATATGTAGGAGAAATAAATCTTACAGTTCTGATTTATTAACTTTCTACCCTTTTAGGGGTAAAGCTTAGAAATGTGGAAAGAAGAGCTAAATGCTATGGTGCCTGATGATAAGTTATTTTTTAACTTTTAAACTAAATTCTCCTAAGTCATTCTATAAGGAAATTTAGATTATGAAGAAAACTTTCATAATTAAGAAAAAAATCCACAAAAACCCAAGGCCAAACTGAAATAAGCAAAATACAGTGAGCCTAATTCTAATTTATATTAGGCAGTTTTATACTACTCTACTACCATAGAGAGGTTTGGAAATACTTGTAAAAGTAATTTATGCCCACTTTAAAGCCCATTTGTGCTGCCAGAACAGTGATAACTGAGTCACTGAGCTTCTGAGAGTCACAGCAGTCAACATAGGTCAAAAAATTCTAAGTCTGCATGTATTCATTACAAGTGTCTAAAACTGTTATTCATCATTCATACATCTAAAAAAATTATAGTTGGCAAATCAGTGATGAGAAGCTGTCATGTGAGCCAGGCACCCGATTACAGAGGATTATACTCTGGAATTTTCAAATGGAAAAGCTTTCATTAACTTGGCTGGGAGCAGAAATAGACTGCTGCAGAGTGGTCTTAAACTTTTCATTAATAGAAAATACAGAACAATTGGAATGAAGTTTGTACAACCTGTAGATAGCAAATTATTTGACCAAAATATTCAATGACCGTTTACAAATGGCAAATATTGAAGCAAATGAGATTCAGAACAGGTGAGTAATCAAATCTGCGTTGACTTAAATGAATGTTATTCATAATAAATGGCTGAACCAGCTCTTCAGAAGAGTTAGTTCAGAAGGAACCATAATTAAAAAAAAATCATTATGACTAGCAGCAAAAATTGACATGTTTCTCTGAYCCAAATTTCTGATGCACAGTCGTTTTGCAGAAGTAAAAAAGAATTAAATAATTCTTTTGATGCCAAAATTTATGAAAAAAATATCAGAATCCTGAAGTGACAAGATTCCAATATTTTATAAATAATATCTTCTTCAGAGATATCCCTGTTGAATTTATCCCTTTCCCTCACCTACCTTACCCACTGTTCCAAAAGATCAAAAGTGTTGATTTTTAAAGGCATTTCTAGTGGCAAAAATATATTAACCCTCATGTAATACAGCTGGAGAATTGAAAAGTATTCAATTTATAAATGCCATTCTACAGTAGACTACTTGTTGCAATTGGGAACACTTTTTAAAAAGCCATTCATATCTGAGAGGTAAAGATTCACCATGTAATGATCAAATCCCTGATAGTCATTAAAATTAAGGACCCTGCTGAAGAGCAGCTTCAGATAAAGATTTGCAGAGAATAAAGTAAAGATTATCACAGGCAGACAAACACATGGTACATGTGACAGTAGCTCCAAAGAAATTACCCCTTTATTCTGCAAGCTAATTCCAGGCATAGCTGGCTAATGAGCAATAGCCCTTGACATAACTGAGGTAGAAGTATTTCTTTGCTTCTCTTCACCTTCTTCAATACTGATGCCAATTCATAATGCTAAAAAAGTTTTAACTCACACACTGCAGGTTTGGAACTTAGAAGATATTCTCACAGTTTGGCCAATGTGACAGATTAATTTGGATTTGCATGTTAAATTTCTGTCATTTCAAGTATCTTTAAGTGCACATGTTAGGTTTAGAGTTAGCCTTTTGTCTTGGTGACACTAGGACATACCAGGGTGATTTTAAAACTGCTTGCGGTAATCAATCTGGATTGCATATGTGAAATACAATAAATTCTCTTGTGTTTTTTGATGGGTTTGTTTGCACTATCCTGTTAACTAGATACAGCAAGAGCCTCCTCCTTCTGCTGGTCCCTTCCCTCTGGAAGGAATACCACACATGGGCAGTTTATTAAAGAATACCAGAGTACACTTTCTAGAAGCATGCATCTCAATATCACAGAAACCAGTTTTGATATGCCTTCACAAATTCTGCATTCCTTTGAGACCATCTACTTAACAGATAATAGAAACAGCTGACACAGATATTGAACTGTCATTCAGGACTAAGGAAAAGAGATTTCCTGGATTAATGATTAGCAAATGGCATCCTTAACTGAGTGGAAGGTTGATGAATCTTTCAGATCCTTCTTATGTATATAACATGACCAGAAGGTGGCTTCTCCCTGCCTGACTTTAGTCTATCTTGATGAAGAATCTCTTTAAACAAGTGGGATTGAGGAGATAAGAGTCAAAGATTACAGGGCTCAGATGTCAACAGGTGTTCAGGAACAGACTGAGAAAGGAGACCTTTCTATGCTATATTGCGTCAAATCTCAAAATCAAAGTTTTGCATATCAAGATGTGCATCATTCAATTCTCAGTTCTCTGCACATAAAACACGTGTGAAAGTCAGGGAGTTTGATTTTCAGTTCTTTAGTCTCTGAACTCAGGCACACTGTGCACAGCTAATTTTTCTCCTGGAAAAATATTAGGAGCAAAAATCAGTGGGTAAAATATTGTCAGTACCCAAAGACTTTGAAAATAAGGTGTATTAAATATGTGCTAAGTTTTATGAGTGTGAACCTCAGAAGTTTGGAGCCCTCCTATGAGATGATAGTGCTTGATACATGCCCTTGAAATATCCAAAGGTTTCTAGCTCATAAAAGTCTATTCTTACACACCAAAGAACATGGTTAACTTCTATTAAAATTAATCCATAAACAAATCGTTGCATAATTCATGATTATCAATATTCCAAAGAACTATCTCCCTTGATCACATCTCTGCTGAGTAAATTACTATTAAAACCTTACAAATATTAAATATGCAGAATCTAATCCTTCTACTAGTAAACCCAAATACCATCTTCAGCAAATAACTTCAATCCCATGGTTATCCACAGAAATCAGAGTAGATTTCATTTGCTTATATTAAAAAAACTGAGGAAAAAATGGAGAAACTTTTTGTAGCCTAGCTACTAGAGTATGCAGTTGCTAATTAATGTTCATCAGGGGAAATAATTGGCATTGACCAGACATCATTATTGGAATCATATTTACAAGGAACCAGACCAGTGTAAATAAAACCAATTTAGTCTATGGTATCCGTCACTAGCATTTTTTTCCCCACTTTCAATCTTAGAGTTGTATCAGTCTTGGTAAAATGTCAGTCTACTCCTTTAGTTCCCAATTACAAATCATATCTGTGGTTCCCTGCTGTTTTGCTACAATCTATAACATCCACTGCTCTCCCTTACTTGACCTATTTCCTCTTTTTTCTCCTTCTGATGTAGCTGTAAAATGGGAATATACGAACTACCACTAGAGCATGTCTTATTCCATGTGTGATGAAGAAGCATATATACTTGCTTCTATGTACATATAAAAGTCTTCATATACTTGCTGATATGAACTTTCACTAGGTCTATGTTGCTTCAAGCCTGGAAATAGGAAAAACTTTTTGCTGTAGAGTAATAAGTTTTTCACAAAGACAATTGTAGCTGTCCTGAAAGTTAATGKCACCTTCAGATATAAAACACAAAACTGAAAATGTCATCTGTCTCTTAAACTATACCAGTGCTTATTGTCATCAGCCCATTCTATTGACCTTTTCGGTAATAACATTTTTCATTCATTTATTTTCTCAATTTCTTTCTTACTTATTGTCACCACATCTATTTATGTAATTCTTTGTTGTGGAACATCTCTGAAAGCATATCAAGAAAATGTTTTGATAAATGTACATAAACGGCTAAGATACCATTCTTATAGTAATTTAGATCTACTTTAAACTAATTTTATTCACCTAAGTGGAAAAGGGGCAGTCGTGCAGTGGGGGGTGAGAGTGGGGAGAGTTGAAGTATTCCTGAGAATAACTGCTTAGCTGTAGCCTAAAGCATTACATGAGATGTTGGGCCTTGTAAGTCCAGTAAAAAATGTGTAGCAATTCAGCAAGGTGTTCAAAAGAACAACCATCTCTGCTTGAATGACTTTTGGCCAGCAGAAGCAAGGCCTAATCTAGCAGTCAATTTGTATCACRTGAGGCAATAGGTAGAATTACAGGTAGTCTTCAGGATTCACTGGACAACACTAAAGATCTCTGCAGTTGGGAAGATTTTTTTTTCAGAATCCTGTCTACATCCATGCATTCATATTTTAGTGCTGTGTCCTATCATATCGGTTGCCCCCCATGCTACGTTCGATCACCTGTCTTTGTATTAGTTGATACAATAGAACTGTTGGACTACTATTGACCATTATCTAAGAGTTTAGTCATGTGTATAAGTATATGCCACTCTGCTGTATCTACATTTATTCTACGGCTATTGCTGTAGTCAGCATTTTTAATCACTGAGAATACCAATATTTCCTTTAAATTCTCTTTAAAGTAGTAATATATCATGTTCTGTAGTCTTCATGCCATGAGGGTCAAAATAAACCTATTAGGCAACATTTTTGATGCAGTCCTGTATCAATACAAAAAGTTGAAATTACCACTCGAGAGAGCTGGAATAATTCATCTATCCAATCCTTCTGGCTATCTTTAGCTAAATGTCATTTCTCTACAAAATAAAAAGCTAATAAATGAGGGACCAAGAAAAGGTTGAGTGGGGGGAACCAGGGAGGAGAGATGGATGTACCACTGCAGTAGAAATAAACTGCTTAATTATGTATTAACTCACCCCATTTTCATCATGACTGAAATATCTCAGATTAGCTAATAAAGATTCAGGTATGGTTAAATATGAAATTTCTAAAAATAACATTATCTTTGAAAAGTGACAAGTTATAGTAAAGCTACATTGATATAGTCAACATTTGAATTTTATTGGAAGATTTAGTCATTCTTACATTAAATTTTTTTTCAGGTATATCTATTGCTTTTTGTCTGACAAGCATGAGTTCTTTTGGGGTTTTAATCTATCTTTCTTCGCAAAACTCTACACATGCCCATCTGCTTCAGGGCAGCTAAAGCAATTCTGGTTTGCGGTCAGTGCCTGGTAGGTGCAAAGGAATTATCTCAAATGCAAGACAAAATGTAACTAAAAATCTGCTGAGCTATATTTTAAAGGTGCTTTTTGAAAAGTATAATGTTTTCCTACCTTATTGAGAAGGTAGGAAGAAAAGCAGAAAAAAATTCTTAAGGAGGTTTAATGTGAAAGTGGAAGACAGTGATGCAAGAATGGAAGAGTAAACTAAAGAAAATAGATCTATTTAGGAAGCCGAAATATTTGAGGTCTTCAACATGAAAGAAAACTGAAATGAAAATTGAATATTTTAAAATGAGGATAGACCACTGTTTTCCAAGGAGGTGTATTCATTGCATAAGGCATTGG
The DNA here is from genome assembly GCA_035582835.1 of Phoebastria nigripes. Taxonomy (NCBI): domain Eukaryota; kingdom Metazoa; phylum Chordata; class Aves; order Procellariiformes; family Diomedeidae; genus Phoebastria; species Phoebastria nigripes. Next base: position 416,428 of record JAYKAV010002897.1, on the reverse strand, counting down.
TTGCTACAACCCCATGACAAACAGACCAACTCTTACTCTAGAACATGACAACTGAAATCACCAGATGGCTGATTGCCTTACATTGCCAGACAAAGTTGCAAAATTATGCAATATTTTTCATCGTTGAAGCCCCTTATTGTATTCTTAACTAAGCCTGAGTTGTGTCACGTGCTTCAGACACTAGATAAGATACAAAGATATCAAAGATTTAGATGTCAAATTACAGAGCATAGAAAATAAATTCACAATAAGAGGACTAACAGCAAGCAAGCTTTTCTTCCAGAATTTAATGTCTCAGTTAGGAAGATTAGATTAAAAAATAAAAGAAGTCAGATGCTTCAGTGGGTCATGCCCACAATTAGCAGGATAGTGTTTCTACCACGTTTGCAACAAAAATGAAAAAAAACCAAACCCAAACACAAAAGAAAATCAGAGTACATTGTCATTTACAGATAAAATGACAAATCCCAATAAGAACATGAAAAAAGGATCATTTTGGCCAAATAGATGTGGTTTGCCAAAAGTAAGAAGACAATACTGGTTTAAAGGAAACCAAATGTACATCCACTAGGAGAAAATATTCTCTAACAGACTTCCAGAAACTTGAAAAATTAAAAAGAAGAAACAACTTCTAAGTTTCATAAAGTTTCTCAGCTTGCAGAGGTGCCAAATTTTAGCAGTACAAGGTGGCTACAAAATTTCCCAAAGATACTTTAAACTGAGCAGCATCTAATAGTCATTCTAGGATGGGCATRCTTAGTGCATTGAAGCCTCCTCATGCACATCCAGTTCTGCTTCTCAAAGCTCAGCATGAAACTTAGAAGTTATATTTAAAAATTCAAAAAAGGAGGTGGACATCTCTGCTTTACAGAAGTGAACTGAAAAGTAATTCTGTAAAGGAAAGAATGAATTTAAGTGAAGATAACTGAAGGTGCTGCAACAATGCCATTTTAAGTCAGCAGGAGGCTGAAAAGAAAGTGTTGGAAAAGAGTCTGAGAAGCAGTATGTAATTGATTTTTAGAAGGGAAGACTGAAATGATGTGAGAACCCACAGCCTCAGAATACAAAAGACGACTGCATGTAAATATAGTCAAAGAGGAAATTAAATAGCTGTTGTAAAGGCTTCATAAAAATGGGAMAAGCTACTATCCAGCTATCTTAGTCATGTCTAACATCAATGTGTATCCACAAAAAGCTAAGCATCAGTTTTAGCAAACTGATGCTTGTTTCACAGTTTACTTCTCAAGGACTCATGGAAGCTGATGCATATAGTGCATAGACTTCTGCTTGTAAAACAATTACACTTCATAGAACACAGGAGACATACAGATGTAGGCAGAAGAACAGAACACCAGCGCACATATCTCTTCCTCTGCTTCCTCATTGTCCTCACCTGCTCCTTCTGCTCACGTTAGATTTCTTAATGAAGTCCAGAGTCATTCTCTTCCATTTTCCATCTCATCTATCACCTCCTGCTCCTTCACCAAAACTTGCTTTCTTCTGCTTTATGGATGGGGGTTTTTAGAGGTATTTTGTTTGTTTGTTTCATTTTGGTTTTGGGGGGTTGGGGTGGTTTTTTKKTTTTTTGGTGGGGTTTTTKKWTTTTTTTTTTTTTTTTTTTTTKTYTTCTGCCTCTATTGCTTTAAAAGTACTAGAGAAAGACTGTTTCCTTCATAACTTCATGACTGGCCTTGTTTTCTTGACCCTCTTCCCCATGCTGATATATTATTTAGGTATTTCAGTGTGCAAGGCAGTTTTGAATAACATGGTTTGCACTGGTGTGTTAGGTTAACCTTGGCTGGCTGCCAGGTGCCCACCAAGCCACTCATCACTCCACTCCTCAGTGGGACAGGGAGAGACAATAAGCTGAAAAACTTGTGGGTCAAGATAAAGGCAGTTTAATAAAGTCAGTTAATAAAGGTCACGCGCGGCCTTTAATAAAGGCAAAGGCCATGTGCAGAAACAGAAGAAATTTATTCTTTACTTCTGTCCTGGTTTCAGCTGGGATAGAGTTAATTTTCTTCCTAGTAGCTGGTATAGTGCTGTGTTTTGGATTTAGTATGAGAATAATGTTGATAACACACTGATGTTTTAGTTGTTGTTAAGTAGTGCTTACACTAGTCAAGGACTTTTCAGCTTCCCATGTTTTGCCAGGTGCACAAGAAGCTGTGAGGGAGCATAACCAGGACAGCTGACCCAAACTGGCCAAAAGGATATTCCATACCATATGACGTCATGCTCAATATATAAACTGGGAGGAGTTGGTCAGGGGGCAGCGATCGCTGTTCAGGGACCGGCTGGGCATCGGTCAGCGGGTGGTGAGCAATTGCATTGTGCATCACCTGTTTTGTATATTCTTTTATCATCATTATTATTATTATTATTATTATTATTATTATTCTCTCTTCCTTTGCTGTCCTATTAAACTGTCTTTATCTCAACCCACGGGTTTTACTTTTTTTTTTCCCTGATTCTCTCCCCAATCCCACTGGTGGGGGGAAGTGAGCGAACAGCTGTGTGGTGTTTAGTTGCCAACTGGGGTTAAACCACAATAACTTCCCATCAGCAGGCAATGTCCAGCCACTTTCTGGGAAGTAGGGCTCAGTACATGTAATGGTTGGTTTGGAAGACAAACACCTTAGTAACAAATGCCCCCCCTCCTCCTCCTTTCTCTTAGCTTTTTATTGCTGATCATGATGTCATATGATATCAAATGTGACTTTGGTCAGTTGGGGTCAGCTCTCCTGGCTATGTCCCCTCCCAACCTCTTGCCCACCCCCAGCCTACCGGCCTTTGGGGTGGGATTGGAGAGACAGCCTTGATGCTGTGCGAGCACTGATCAGCAGTAGCCAAAACACTGCTGTGTTATCAACACCCTTCTAGCTACAAATACAAAGCACAGCACTGAGGGCTACTATGGGAAAGTTAAGTCCATCCCAGCCAAACCCAATACAAAAATGCAATTCTTTGTCGACACAACCATTAAGGTTTTGTAATGATCATCACCCCTTGGGCCAAAAATCTAGAAGAGCAGAAAGAAAACAAGGTTTTTGCTATTTGCTTAGCTATGGATAAAGTCACCCATACTGCTCGTAGAAAGAAGTTTCAGGAGTGAAAGTGAGCATGATGTTTTCTAAGATCAGTTCATTTCCTATTTATGTAAGGATCTTTTTTTAAAAAAGTCATTTTTAAGCTTCATGCTGGGGTATGGGAAAAAACACTGGATGTGCATGTAGAGGCTGCCATGCACTGAAARTGCACACCCGCCCCAGGTTGATGCTATTTTTTTTTCCCTTGTCATGAACTGAGCTGTGTATTGGTAGTTCAGTGCTATTTTAAAACATCAGGCATCACGGGATGCCACATATTTCAGGTTTTCACATATTGCAGTAGAGTCCTCAGGAAGCAGCGAGAGCAGGCTGGGCCACAGGGTTCAGGGAGCGGGGAGCTGTGGGTGGCAGCAGGGCCAGTAGGGCACTGCCCTCACCCACATGGGTGCAGTCCGTGGTACCCCAGCAAGAAAAGGCAAGCTCTGCCATGCCAGTCCTGGCCTTGGGTGCAGGCAGCCATGGCCCTGGGTGGGAGAGACTGCAGGGCCTGCAGAGCATGCAGGGCTCTGACTTTCAGCAAAGAAGAACCTGCAATCATTACAGTACTGTTTTGCACAAAAGATAAAACATGAAATGCATGTTCAACTCTGAATAAAGAAGGAATGGTAGAAGTCCCATCACAGCATGAGCCCTGAGTTGCATTTCTGCTGAGTTAGTCTACAATGTATGTTATTTAAATGGAGAAAAGCCTTTTTACCTGCCACAAAACTGATAATCATATGCAGTATTCTACAAAATATGGTTCATTTTTTCCTTAAAAGGAAATGAAGGGTGATTTCCAAGCTTGCATAAAAATATTTTTATTTTCTATTTTGTCTGTTCTTTGTTCAGTTTTCTCTGCACTTCCAATACAGAAAATCTGCAATTCTCCTCCCATGTTCACAGGCACACATGTATAATATCCCTGAGTGATATTTTCACCTTTCCAAAAGAGTAGCTGCTGAACCTGTTCAGGCTTGTCCTCCCAGACCTTTAGTAAGAGTATTTCTAAAAAAAGATTTTCAATATATTGTTAGACCTGACAAAGGTTATAAAATGTATTTATTTTTTTCAGCACAAGTCTTTTGATTTAGGGTGTAAAAAAATCACTGTCCTAATGAACTGTTAAAACCCCACCCAACCAACCAAAAAAACCCTCAGAAAAAACCCTAGAGTAACCACATCTGTATTGGCAGAAAAGGTCTTTTCCTAATATATTTGATTCTATTTGAGTAACTAGCTTAAGCTAATGCTCTACTAGTTTATTTACAGAAGCAATCTCTTTAAGTGTGGGCAAGACTGGATAATTCATATCCCTTTTCTTGTTAAAGGCACATTCTAAAAGAAGTTCAGTATCAGTCACTTTAGAATAATTACTAATTTTAATTGCCTGTTAATTTAAGAATTTACCTGTTTCTCATGATGTATTTAAGTATATTTCTACCTCAAGTTCTTTGCCCTCTGCTGTCTTTCCATGAAGAGGTCTATCATGTACATTTATATCCACTGAGGGAATACAAGTTAGCACAGCTCCATTCTCTGCCAATAAAACTAATGTCAGCACCAATTATATAAATTTAAACATGTGAAAAGCTAGTTATGTTGACCCTGGTTTTAAAAGCATCATAAAAAAGGAAAAAAAAAAAAATGTTGGTAAGTGTTAAAAAAAATCCAACTGATATAATGAGAGAAAATATCAGGCTTTTTAGAAAAAAATAATAAGATGAACTAACCCTTCTATGAATTATAGTGTGCTGGTTTTGGCTGGGATAGAGTTAATTTTCTTCATAGTAGCTGGTATGGGGCTACATTTTGGATTTGTGCTGAAAACAGTGTTGATAACACAGGGATGTTTTCGTTACTGCTGAGCAGTGCTGACACAGAGTCAAGGCCTTTTCTGCTTCTCGCACCACCCCACCAGCGAGGAGGCTGGGGATGCACAAGAAGTTGGGAGGGGACACAGCTGGGACAGCTGACCCCAACTGACCAAAGGGATATTCCATACCATATGACATCATGCTCAGCAGATAAAGCTGGGGGAAGAAGAAGGAAGTGGGAGATGATTGGAGTGATGGCGTTTGTCTTCCCAAGTCACCATTACGTGTGATGGAGCCCTGCTTTCCTGGAGATGGCTGAACACCTGCCTGCCGATGGGAAGTAGTGAATGAATTCCTTGTTTTGCTTTGCTTGCGTGCGTGGCTTTTGCTTTACCTATTAAACTGTCTTTATCTCAACCCATGAGTTTTCTCACTTTTCCTCTTCYGATTCTCTCCCCCATCCCACTGTGGGGGGAGTGAGCGAGCGGCTGTGTGGGGCTTAGTTGCTGGCTGGGGTTAAACCATGACATATGGAAAAACAGGTATCAATCTGCTGCCTAGTTTTGAAACCTAATTTCATGTATGGTATTCTTTGCATGTTCCTATCCTTAGATGGAAGTTGTGGCTGTAAGGGTGCAGATGACAAGACTGCTGTTCTTTCTCTGGCAGAAATATGTCTAGAGAGTTAAAGCTAAAGACTTACTAAGGCATGAATTACTGCTGAGCACAGGGAACAAATCTTAAGTAACCAAATAATTTATTTTAGTAATATTATGAATATTATAAAATCCAATGAAGAGCAGTTTGAAGCCTCCTGTGCTGGATCATGGCTCTATCAGTTTGCTCTGACAAAAACTCTTTTTCAAACCAATGCAAACACTATCCTGCAGACAGGTATAATTTTGTTGCCTATGCCCAGAAGCACAAAAAAAGAAGCAGAATACTACTGGTGATGGATTTGCCATCCCACAGAGAATGATCTGAATTTCAGGCACTGCTCAAAGAAACAAAACAGTTTGAAAGCATGAGTTTTGTTGAATTTTTATATTTGGGTAGCAGAGAGCATGGGACAGAAATAGTGTATCACACCACTTGTGTGTTATGCACTGATTCATAATGTCTCATGTGAATGATGAATGTGGGAATGTTTTTTTGAAAAGTTATACTTCTTGCATTACCTCCCTTTCCCAGTTCTCAAAGTTGTTAAGTGTTCCGCTTGCATAATGGCTCTTTGCACCACTGCTTCTGGTAGATGTCAGTGCCGCACTCTGAAATCTTACAATGGTTTTCAAAGAACATCAAATATAACTTTCTACATAAAAACTGGAAACCAGATTTTTAGAAAATGAATGCCTTGCTACTTAAAGTATCCTAGAAAATAAGGGGGTCCTGGAAATTGTAGGCTTTGAAAGCCCCAAACATCAACTTGAAATATGCATCTAGAGAAAATAAGATGTTACTCTCTAGTTTCTGCAGGGATATTCACTGGAGAGAAAACAAATAATAAATAGTTTTGCCAAAATGCTTCCCAGTACCATTTTTAATCATATGAACTCCCACTAAATGACAGTTAAGAGTAGGAAAGAGAAGAATAGTAGTTCAAAATATGGAAGGGGTTTTTTTGGCATTTAAAAAGCTCTGCACTTAGAATTTTAAGAACACTAGTTCATACAAACTGTTACAAGTCAGATACCTGAAAGGGCATTCCCAAGATGAACGATTAACTAGACTGTTTTCTTTTATTCACAAATCAGTCTAATTCTGCGAACCAATGAAACAGCTATTAAATATTATGATTAGATCTTTTTTCTTGTAGAATAATGCTGAACATATGAATATGATGTGATGCACCCTGACTGTAGATGTATCGTAGTATTCTAAAAGCTAACTTTCTCACCTGTTAGGCAAAAATGTTAGGATAATTCATGTGGATATTGTAATGATTTCCTTTTGCTTCATAAAATATTGTGCATCTGTACACCTGTAGATTAGTGAGTGAGATGGAGGTGGCTGTTAGATGTTTGCTGTGTCCTTGAGAGTTCTGCAATCTTTTATCTAGTGTTAACAACCACCTTCACAGTTTTACAGATTAGGTCCTGTGGGAGATGCTCAGATCCTGAATTTTGTCTACCCACTTTAAAATATCACCAGTCTGATTGATTTCTGATTTTGTCAATGCTTTTTTCACTCAGTATGTTTTGCTTGTTTCTGACCACCTGTGTCCAATGTGACTTTGAAGTACTTAGGAAAGGATATCTCTTGTTACCTACATTAAAAAAAAAGGGAGGAAAAATCAAGCTATTGTTCAACACATTAAGGCATGGGAAGTTGTACATTGTCATGTCAATAGTTGAATGTATTTGGGGTGTAATTCTTTCCAATATATGCAATCACGTTTCACAAAAACCCATTGCAAAGAGCAACAGTTTAGTTTAGTCATATGTATTCAACATTTTTGGAATACAGACACATACACTAAAAAGTTTTCTTGTCTCTCTGCTAGTTTTCTTTTACCAGTGCTACACCACCAGGGTCATAATTTCATTTGTACTTCCAAATAAGATATTCTCCCAAGTCAAATAGTAGGTATCTAAAGGGATTTGGATCCTCACTTTCAGGTCATGTAGACAGCGTAGCTGGGCTGGACTATGCCTCAGTTCTGGTCCATGTTCATGGGGTTTTTTTTAAAAGAATTAGATGTATGCAATGGCATCAAGGAGCTTTTTAACAATTTATACATTTCTCTGCTGAGCAGTTCCTCCTGTGGAGAAAGTACAGCCAGAACTACCCTTCCAGACTGAAGGTTAAGACCTTGGCCTGGAATCAAAGACCTTAAAACTGTTTCAGCTCTAGGCTTCAAATTATAATTCAGACTAACTTTCTGATCATCCTCTTATATTTGGGTATGAATCCATATTAAAGGTCTTTGGATCTGTCTGGAACAAATGGGAATGATGAACAAAGCTTCTGTTCAGCTTTGTCCATAAACTGCTTTATCAGTGCCTGCCTGTTATTTCTGTCCTTTTGGTCACATTGATTTTTCAGGTGTGTTTGCTGAAGGGGTAGAAAAATGATGTCTCCTTTGCCCTGTTGAACAATTTAGTGGGAGATGGTCTTTGGTGGTGGTGATCCTACTCCTTTTCTGCATACTATCACATGCAGCATAAACTCGGATATTTCAGCTGAAAATGAGGAAATATCTGAGGAAAGGAAAGAGGGAAGAGTCTTTTGGGCTCTAGAGGCAGACATATGACAGAGTGGGAGTTTCCATTTAAGGTATGAAACATTAACAGTGTTAAATGTGGGCCAAGCATCAACTGTGTAAATGGGATAAAGGTACAGGCATACATTTAAAACTGCTTTGAAATGTATCAAAAGGCTATTCTGAAAGCTATATGGCAGAAATAAGTCTGTTTTCAAATCTGCTACCAGTACCTTCTGGTTCTATATAAAGTTATTCCCACTTGTCTATGCTTGGAAAAGCCTGTGATTGCTAGTGTTCCTGTCATCTGGTCCAACAGCTCCAGATCTTTTTAAATTTTTTAATTATTTTATTTATTTTATTGTTTCATTTTTAAGCTTTTCAGTTCATCAATAAGAACAAAATTGTTTTCTTTTCTCCTGGATAAAGTCATTGTGTGTCTTGGTTTCAGCTGGGATAGAGTTGTTTTGTTTTTTTTTTT
>JAYKAV010002897.1:393689-406209 GCA_035582835.1 Phoebastria nigripes | reverse complement strand
CAAGAAGCAGTGCAAGTGCAGCAGTGACCCAACATGAGCTGACTTTGGTGCCCAATAACTCCACGCAACACACCACCTCTCCTGATCTGAGTCACCACCATAGCAGATGGAGCCCAAAGTCATGGACTAAATGGACTCAGTGGACATTTTGTGGACATTTAACAGACATTTCACAGGGGTGGTCCATAGACTAAGAGAATGATATCTGTGTATTATATCAAAGGATGGGAAGCAGGATGGTGGTTAATGAGGTTGTATTGGATAGTGTGGGACCTGAGCATGACGTAAATGGTATGGAATAAGGGGTGGATACTGTCCTGGTTTCAGCTGGGATAGAGTTGTTTTTTCTTTTTTTTCCTAGTAGTTGGTATAGTGCTGTGTTTTGGATTTAGTGTGAGAATAATGTTGATAACACGCTGATGTTTTTAGTTGTTGCTAAGTAGTCTACTAGTCAAGGACTTTTCAGCTTCCCAAGCTCTGCCAGGTGCACAAGAAGCTGGGAGGGAGCATAGTCAGGACAGCTAGCCCAACTGGCCAATGGGGTATTCCACACCATGTGATGTCATGCTCAGTATATAAAAGCTGGGGGAAGAAGAAGGAAGGGGGGGGACATTCGGAGTGATGGCGTTTGTCTTCCCAAGTAACCGTTATGCGTGATGGAGCCCTGCTTTCCTGGGGATGGCCGAACACCTGCCTGCCGATGGGAAGTAGTGAAGGAATTCCTTGTTTTGCTTTGCTTGCGTGCGCGGCTTTTGCTTTACCTATTAAACTGTCTTTATCTCAACCCATGAGTTTTCTCACTTTTACCCTTCTGATTCTCTCTCCCATCCCAGCGGGGGGCAGTGAGCGAGCGGCTGCGTGGTGCTTAGTTGCTGGCTGGGGTTAAACCACGACATTGTGCTACCTGAAAAAACATAAAATTTAATCAATTCACTGGAAATAAAGTGTGTTTTTATAAGCTACACTGTATTATTGTGACTGATACTAATGAATGAAAAGTTCTGAAACATTTAATAAGAACATTTGGTTTGGCTTAAAAATCCTTTGATTATGCTTTGCATCTGCCGTATAATCAACAAAGGTGCCACTACCTATCACAACTGACGGAGGACATTGATAACAAGTAGTTATTAAAATTATCGCCTACAGTCTTAAAAGATAATCTTCATAGTTCTGAGAAAATGAGTCACATAAAAAATCTACATATAGAGCAAACACAACATGATCCAAACTAAAAATAAAGTTATTAAACTCTCAATTTTGTTTTTAAAAAAAATTATGCACAACTATTCACAAAAAGCTTAAGCAAAAAAAAAAAAAAGCTGGTTTACAGATTTTCTTAAAATAGTTTTTATTATTCATGGTATATAATTCACTCAGTTTTGATTATTTTCTTTATGTTCTGTTTCTTCTTTGGAATTTATTATCTTTTTATGTTATCTATATCTTATGTTTCACAGCAACATTTTCAATATGTTCATAAAGTTGGTCAGTGAAGGAGCAGAATACTACTATCTTAGTTTTGTGAATAACACAGCATGAATGGTGAACATGTCTTTATGTACACATTTTGCAATGCTCTAAATCAATATACAACTGTGACCACTATATATGTTCTTGATCAGATAATATATGTAACTGTACAGCCCATGATTTCAGTGGAAATTCAAAATGTTGAGAATTACATCCCCTCTGGTTATGTCAGTAAACTGAAATTATATTTTTAAAATGTATTTTAAAATAGCATTTTAACATGAGAAGAAAGAGGCAGAGTTTTTACTTTTTCATTCTGTAATTTCCTGTTTCAAGAAATGGATAGATAACAGGAAAAGAGTATTTGTAAACATTTCTCTGAAGAAAATCTGTTCATCTGATTTTATGGTATTTTCCAGACTTTTTACTTTATGCTGTTTGTGAACAGTTGTGTGCCCAGTTTCTAAGAACTGTTGTGGAAAGAGAACAAACAGCAAGATGAGCAAGAATATGACCTGACAAACAATGTTGTTAATATGGATTTGTTTGAGTATTCTGTCAAGATATTAAGATGGCCTTCTTGAATCTCTTTATTGGTTTAAAAAATTTTCTGTCTTGGAGAAGAAACAATATTCTCTGACTTGGATGAGCCTGACACAAAATAAAGAGCAAATTATAAAAAATATAACTTTCAAGAAAGAATAACTACTGCAGGAAGTTCACAAGCAATCCACAGAGAGCAAGATGCTATTGCATGAGTTTAATCAATCATCAGCATTTGTGACAATCAAAGTAAGTAAACTGGCAATTTACAAAGAAAAGGAGAGATTAAAACGGAGTAATTATAATTATTATGAGTAGTTTTTATAGAATTTTCTCATTCCATTATGTATAATTTTTAATGAAAATATAAATGGTCACCAAAAAGCAATGCACGACATTAGGAAAATGACTGAAGATACTGGAGTAAGTAGACCAAAGATATGTCCTAACAGCTTCTCTTCATTATCAGGTTTAGACTAGTCTGTGTCTCTGAAAGGAACGTCAGAAATGCGTAGTATTGGGTGCATGTATTTTGTCAGCCAACACATGCTGAATGAACAGACTTAGACTGTAATAGCTGTAATGCTCTCAACAACACCCTCTGCACTTTTTTCTGTAGAACTCCTTGATAAGAGAGCAGCAACTGTGTAACTTTATCTATTGAGCTTCTAACTGAGGAATGCATTAGCAAGTACTAAAATCATTAGGGACTTAAATGCCAGGRATTTCAACTGTACCTTAACATATTCGTAAGTGCTTTAAAAAAACTACAGGGAAACTGTAAAAAGAACATATAGTATAAAAAGTATAAGTGTGTGCCACCTGAACAAACAGGTCTAGCATTACTCCAAATATTCTTAAATATCAGATAATCCACATGGGAGGAAACCCATGCAAATACCTCAACCGCAGCAGAAAAAAAAAAATAGAAAAAAAATGAGCAGATGCTTTCATTCATTACTGAGATCCAAAACTACAGGAGACTGTGCTTTACTCATTCTGGTGCTCATGTAGATGGTTTTGGTTCAGTTTTCAATGAACAGATTCCCTGACAATTTTGGGGTTCCAGAAGACAAGCTCTATGACTGACAATTGTTACAGAATGCCTGTTAAAGTGGAATAAGCTTATTAAAAGTAAAATATAAGCAAAAGTTTAAAAAGTATCTTTTTATACATAAAGAGTCTTTTAAKCAAAAAAAAAAGMAAAAAAAAAAGCAAAAAAAAAGCATTTAACACAGAACTTGTCAAACAGATCAAATGTCCACCTATTTCAGATTTTGTACTGAAGATGCCTCCAGGGATTCTAGAAGAAAGTACTTGCTAGACAGATATGGATTATTGCTCTACAGAGAAAGACTTCAGTAGAAGTTTGTGTTTTCTACATTTTACAGCAGATACCTTTATTTTGTACACATTATATTTAATACATTTTGTCCTTAAAGATCAATTTTGGCAATGAATTTCAAAGTTCATTTTGTATTCAGTAAATCAGTTTTTGTCTTTTTTGCATTTTTCTTTTTAATTTTATTGGATGTTCTCCTGGTGCATGAACAGGAAAAAAATAGGCACCCATCTCACTGTCTGTTCATCTCTTGTAATTCAGCAGTTTCATATCTGCTTGCATGTCAGATGATTATGATCAGGCCCTTCACTTATCTCAAAATATTCATCCAAATATTTTTGCCTTCTATCCATAACCACTGTTGTTCATTCAAATACATATCCAAATATTTTTTGCTGTTATTCATAAGCAATCTTTGTTTCTTCACTTTTTGAGGGGTACGGATTAAATACCTGCCCCTTCAGGTTTCAGTGTCAATATTTTCATCAGATTTTGATAATGTTTTCATAGCGCAGAACTTTGGTTTTGCAACATCATGGAGGAAGACGATCAGTCAAATATAAACATTCATGAAGGCCCCTTAAACTTTCTAATTGTGAAAACTGCCATAAGGCTAAAGTTGGATAATTTCCCCAACATAGATGGAACTGAAAAGGAAGGTTGAGAAGGGGAAAGGGAGAAGCAGGTCAGAGATAACACTCACATCATTCCTTCATGGCAAATCCCAAACCATCTAAACCACAACATGGAGCTACCTGGCGACATTATCCACATATTCTCTATGACGAGGGTCTCTAGGATGATTCTGTACTATTCATCTATTTGATGACTTAATAATATCTACAAGATTACTATCAGAACATTAAAATTTAATACTGTTTTGTACTGCCAAGATACGCAGAAGAAAGTTCTTAACTGAAATGCCATTCAAATCTTCTTTTGGACAACACAGAGGTGATTTAAAGCCAGCAATGCTGGTTCACATTTGAAGTACTTTTTTCCAATAGTCAGTGCTCTACATCCGTTGTCAGCTATTATTTTATGAAGTCCAGTGAAGTACTTTCCTGTTAAATTTTATTAGCGATACTTGGACAACTGTAGGTTTGCTTTTTTTTCCCCATGTTTTCCAAGAACAGATAAATAACTCACAGTCTGCTGATCTCTAGAGAGGAAATTTGAGGTGGTCTGCTTCAATATTAAAGGAACATTATCTCTTTTGGATTTGCCAGTTTATAGATTAGTCAATTTGTAAACCACAAAGATTTTTTTTTTTTTTTTCAGTAATAGGTAGCTGCACAGCTTCTATTTACCTTATGAAAATGCAAAGGAAATTTATCTGAGATACCAATATTATGAGAAAAAAATTCTTTTTTGCCCTACTTTTCCATAAGGTGTCGTACTGCAGTAATTTCTTCCATATCTGCTTGTTTACTCCTGTGTAACTTAAGGATGAAGATGTCAAAATCTGAACCTGTCCCCAGATCTGAATTTTTATCTTCGAAAGTAAGCCAACAATCATATTAGTAAAAACATAGCTAAATTTGTCAGATTTGGAAGCAAACAGTGATTATTATACTGTTGTTGGGTCAGTAAAACTTCAGGTTTTGAAGGCATAAGAGTGCATTTGAACCATACAATCAGTAGATTAATCATACATATCAACTCTGTATCCTCTTGATGAGCTCCAGTATTGCAGAGGTTTTCCAGCCAGCTCCTGAATTGTCAAATACTTTCCTTTCAACTCATTTGACCACACACAGTCCATGAAGGAGCCAAAAGAAGAGCATCAGCAATCAGTCATGAAATTTGCAATATAAGATGTGACCATGCCCACTAATATGGCCATGGCAAGTTAATTGAGATCATATGGAATTATATAATGCTACCCTGTAAAGCATTTCTGCCATAATAAAAAACCCTGCTATTGCATAAGCACTTAGGCTTTATCAAAAACAGATAAGTGAAGGAGTTAAAATGAATCCTCTGAACATGTATTCATAAGTGCTTACTGAAAATGCATTGCAACTTTCATCAGCTGTCTCTGCCAAACTCAATAATCAAAACAATGTGGTATGGTCAATTTGTGCACGAGACAGCTGTTTTGTGGAGTAGTTGTGATGCCTGCAGGGAGCTGAGTGACCACAGCTACCAATCAACAGTAAATGTAATATAACATTCAAACATTGCTTACTTCTGCAGCAAGACTTAACATGCTACAGACAATACTAGCATGATTGCTAGGTTTTCTCTGAATTGTTCCGAAAACCTCTGTTGAAATTGAATGTGAGCAGAAAAAATGTCAGTGGAAATACAAGAATGAAAAGTTGCATTATTCTTTCATTTTTAGCTAATCTGTCAAACTGTTTTCATCCTGTGCCAGTCTAATTCAACCAAAAAAAGATTATAGGACACAAATTCCTGAATATATATTTACTCGTTCTTACTAAGCATGCATTTCTCGGTTCGCCTTTAAAAATCAGTCCATACTACATCTCATGTATACAGACCCAACCATACAGAATTGTTCAGCCCTGATAATGACAAGAAGAAAAGGTCTCACAGATTTCAAAAAAGGATTCAGGAGAAAAAGATAATTGCTGACAGAGGAACTCAGACTTAACATTTACCTCACGAACCAGAAATTTCTTTCAGAAATGCAGGATTTTTCTGTCTCACTGATGACAATTTTCATTTCTTCACAGTTTTCATTTTATTTTCATTTCAGATAGACTMTTTAGATAGACTGTTGCTTACTTAGTCTGTTTAGATAGCATGTTCACGTTTTAAAAACAGAAACATAGTGAATTTTAAAATAATGAAAAATAAACTACTTATTTTTTTCCCTCAGAAATTTCCTGTTTCTTGTGGATTATATTTCTAAGACTTGTCTGATTGTGTTTGTAGTATTTTTAAATAATCTAGGAGAAAAAATGGAATGCAAAAAACCATGCTTCTTGGCATGCAAGAAATAGCAATATTGGCTTGCTGCTGGTTGGGGCATAATTGAGTATTACAGCTCCAAGGTACCACAGCCTTAACATGGCTTGGCTCTGGTTTGTTGGCTTTAGCTCATTTGAATGTGTTTTGGTTTTCTTTTTTTTTTTCCCCACACATTAACTTTCAAAGAGGAAATACTTCAGTAAACAATATGGCAATTTCAATGCGATTGGCTGCAGATTTGACACTTGGCTAGTACCATTTCTATACCTTTTGCAGCTGGCACATCATTCTTGTCTTTTCTTATTGTGCCTCTGCTACCAAGCCTGTCTGTCCTTTCTCTCCCAACACTTTTATTGTAAGCATGAGGTGAGACAGGTAGAAAGAGCTTTCCCTACCAGATGAATCTGTAAAAAGTTTAACGTAGCTTTTAGTTGGCTTATTATCTGTTACTTTTGATTTTTAGAAAGTGTACTACATATTTCAGTCCTTCCATGGAACTGGATTGGTTGTTTTTTACAAACTGAGAATATTTCCATAGGTTTAGGAGAACATCTTCATAGGTTTAGGACAAAATAAATCAGAAAAGAGATATCAGAAAGATTCATACCTCTCTTGTGTTTGACAGACTTGGTGATACGTGACACACCTCTGCAGACATTTGTCCATTTTCCTTCAAAACAGCTAAAGCCAGAAGCTTCAGAAACCCATTCTTTACAAAAGAACCACCCTCTGCTTCTCCAAATGAGGGTTCGCTGGATGCAGTASAGAACAGGAGTCATTATTAGCAGCAATCAGAAGGGACAATTATTACAGTAGAAGATAAAATTTAATCCCCCATGATGTCATCCAGAGTGTTACTGGAACTACAGTGTGATGTTTATATAATCGCGATGAATATAATTTAAAGAAAGTCATGTCATTATGTTTTAAATAATATGGGAAGTCTTGAGTGTAAGGTAAATGTCATTATTTTCAGTGAAGTCCTTCCAAACTGAAAAGCCTGCACAATACATGTTCAAATAGCAAACTATTATTCTTCTTCAATTACGTAATCTGCAAATGGCTGGACACCAAAATTTCCTTTCAGAGAGGTTGCTTCTAATCTTCTAACTTTTGTGCCAAGTTTCAATAGTCTGCAAATTTTTAGAACCTAGAATAACAGGGTTTATAAAGGAAACACTGACACTCTTGTGGCTATAGATGTGCCAGCTACTGCTGTAAAAATCAGTAGATAATTACTTTTAGCTTTCTACTCAGTGAATCAGGACAGATGAAATTTTTCATTAAAAGATGAGTTTTGCTGTAAGAAAGTGCATTTCAGGACACATCCACAATAATAAACTAACTGCAGCTTGCTCTGCGATTTCTTAGGTTTTTTTGTTGTTGATTATTTTTTAATTCAGGAGGACTAGCGTGAATGAAAATATTCAGAATGAAAGGCCAGATAGCTAACTGCAGCTCACTTGTCCGTTGTTAAACACAACCCATCAGTGTAGCCTGCACAGGTCAATGGGGACAGCTGAAATGAACTGTGATGTGATGAATCAGCTCATRTGGAGAGGAGCCTGCAGATATTCTTAAGAAGCTCTAAGGGCAGCTTCGTATCTAGTACCTTCCTACTGAACTTCAGCATGGATTCCCATTTAGGGAAAAAAAAATTCCAAACCATGCTGTATGTCTGACAGCATGAAAATCACCCAACCTACTTTATTTTATAGAAATACTGATTTCTAGTCATTTCATTTTTATTAGGAATGAAAATAGCTAACCCACCACCACCACAAAAAACAGTGATTATCAAGATCACATTATGGATTCTAACTTTCAAAATATTTCACTATAGTTAAGTAGTCATTATTATGATAAATTGTATCAGAAGGAGTGGATATAGCAAAATACCTTCTATTGCTACCATTTACCACTACTTTCATTAATAAATCAGTGCTCAGAATATTTTCTTCTGGATGTTAATTTGAACCACAGGATAATATCCATTTAAACTGTGCCAGGTGGTGATTTCTTTCATCATGTGAGTAGTTCAATATTTTATCTACAAAAACTTTCTTTTTAATAAAATTTTCAGAGAGCAGAGATGAAATCATTAGATAATTCTTCATTATTGTTTTGCTTCCAACTGCTGTTTTCTAACTTAATTTGACTCCCTCCAGGAGTGTTGGGGTCAGGGAAAAAAGAAGAAATAGGCAAATGCTATATATTCGCATCTACTATTTTCTGCTTTCTTATGTACTGATACTAGGTGGCATGCAGCAGCCCAAAGCTACTTTAAAAAGTAGTTACAGTAGATACAGATAAAATCATCTTGCATTTTCACGAGTTTAGGAATGCAATTCTATATTTAGCCTTATTAGCAAATTTATAATAATAATTTATATTGAGCTCCTATCTGTGAATTTAAAATCATATACAGTTTAAATCACTTAGATTTAAATTTAAGAAGTCTCAAAATGCTTAAAAGAGAACAGGTGCTCCTATTATCATCTAGTTTTATTTCTTTTCCTACCTCCAAACAAAATAAAAAAGGATTCTCCATTTCCTCCTTAAATCCCACCTATCTCTTTTTCAGTTAATGTTTCTTAAAATAAGATATGGTCACAGTGACTGGAAAACCATTGCAATGAGTTCAGGAATCAGACTAAGTCAAATAGGGATTGCTAGATGAAGGACTCAAGAAATGGTGGTAACAGAACTGTGAAAAGGACTAATTGTCAATATAGAGCTGAGGCTGAAAGTTACTATGCCATTTAGTTCACTAATTAATCATATCTCCAGTCACACTGCACTCAGCCTTGGTTTCCATTTTCTTCTTTTCATTTTGTGGATACAATGTGCCCTCCTGCAAGGTGTCAACTAGGTTTTTAAAAGGCTATAATTCTATCATTAACTTTTCAGTTACACAGTCCCTCATGACTCATTCTTTTCTTTTTTTTTTTCTCGTTTTCCTCCTCACTTGCTCTGCTCTACTAAACCTCCAACCTATGAAGTTATATATATATGAGAAAAGTTCTCTTATCTAGACACTCAAATTGGAAAAAAAAGATTTTTTAGAGTTCATCAAATCACAAATATTATAACTATTATTAAAAAGAAAAAAAAAAAAAGAAGAAAATATCTAGCTCTTAAAGACAGAAAAGAAATTTCACTCTTTCCTTTTCCCTCTTATATTAATTAATTGGAAATCAAATTAACTTTTTTTAATCTATGTGTGGGTCTGACCATTTTTAACTACATCATATGAAGTATGGATAWAATATCCTACTTTCACAAAATGGATAGAGTAAATTTAGAATTATATACTCTCTCTAGTATAAAGAGAAATATATATATGCAACAGGAAGTTTTCAAGATGGGCAAAGAACTGTCTTCCTGAGAGAAAAATAATTTTTCTTTTCAGACAGGGATCTTCCTATAATATTGGAGCAGCACAAGCCACCTTTCTTTGGTAACAACGGAATAGGACCAATATATGTGTTTCAAATGAGTGATGAGCTGCCACGGGAGTGCTGTTAGGTTTTGCTAAGTGTGTGTTTCAGTCTATTTAATTTAACTGGAAGGTTAATTTGTAAACTAGCTTTGCCCAGACATAGAAAGAGTCTGGGAAAGAGCTTGAGATATTTCCCCTTTCTGTTGCTTATGAAATGCCCTGAGAAGAATGAGTCATTTGAGATGATGCTCTTTCAAGTTATCTTCATGAGATACTAGTTTTTTCATTAAATTGTCATCTCATCAAGGCAATTACCTACCCAAGACAACCAGATAAAGGCCCTATTGCTGTGTTCTGTTTGTTTGCTTGTTATAGTTGAAAAAGTAGATCATGTGGTCCCCACACAACCTCCTGCCCATGAGATCCTTTCTCACTCTACTAGATCACGGGAGCCATTAATGTTGGCTTGTCCAGTTTGTCAGAGAAAGTAAAGAATGATAATTGCTCACACTCTTTGCTTGCTCTGTGTTTTTCCTGATGGATCACTGAAGTTGATCCCTGTCGTGGTTTAACCCTGGCCAGCACCTAAACACCACACAGCCGCTCGCTCACCCCCCCGCTCCAGTGGGATGGGGGAGAGAATCGGGAGGGCACGAGTAGGAAAACTCACGGGTTGAGATAAAAACAGTTTAATAATTAAAATAAAACAAAGTAGAACACTAATAATAACAGTGATAACAACAACAACAATAGAATATACAAAGCAGGCGATGCATGATGCAATTGCTCACCACCCGCCGAACGGATGCGTGCCCGAAACACAAGAGAGCCCGTCCCGGGATCCAGAGCCCCCACACACACTTAGTTTTTATACTGAGCATGATGTTGCATGGTATGGAATACCCCATTGGCCAGCTGGGTCAACCACCCCGGCTATGCTCCCCCCGCCAGCTTCCCATGCACCTGGCAGGGCATGGGAGGCCGAAAAGTGCCTGGTGCAAGCACCGCCCAGCAACAACAAAACCATCAATGGGCCATCAACGCTCCTATTATACAAAACCCAAAACACAGCAGACCCCCCCAGCTACTGGGAAGAAAGTTAACTCTGTCCCAGCCAGAACCAGGACAATATCCACCCCTTATTCTATACCATCTAYGTCATGCCCAGGTCTCATATTTTCCAATACATTCCAATTAATCRTCACCATTTTTCCTGCCCTTCAATATATACACAGATGTCATTCCCTTAGACTATGGGCCACCCCTCTAAAATGTCCATTGAGTTCATTTAGTCCATGACTTTTGGGCTCCATCTGTCATAGCAGTCTTTCAGGGCAGGAGAGAAGGTGTGTGGTGTTGGATTGTTGCATGCTGAAGCCAGTTCTGGTTCCATTATTGCTGTGCTCGTCTGGTTTTATCATCATTGCACTTTGCTTGGTTTCATCAGAGTTCCTTCTTCATTAATCTSGGTGATTCTTACTGCAACACCTTTGATATGACATACAGCATTATATAGCTATTAACATCATACAATTCAGTTCATTGGCTATTTTCACCCAAAATTAAATCCCCTTGAGGTACACATCGGATTTCCCCATCCTTTTGCATTACCTACCAAGTGCACCCAGGTCCTTGAGCAAAAGCAATCCCACAAATGGGTTTTCCCTTGCCTGAGGCAGGASTAACCCAGACTGTCTTCCCCARSAYATTTTTAATGTGCACTACAGGGACTTTATCCCCATCTACAGTATGTAAGGGTTTTGATTGGGCAGGGCCAGCTCGGGTGACAGATCCTCTAGTGTTGACTAGCCAAATGGCTTCTGCTAAATGTGTATCCCAATGCTTGAATGTCCCACCACCCATTGCTTTCAGCGTAGTTTTTAGTAGTCCATTGTATCGTTCTATTTTCCCGGAGGCTGGTGCGTGATAGGGGATGTGATATACCTACTCAACGCCATGCTCTTTGGCCCAGGTGTCTATAAGGGTGTTTTGGAAATGGGTCCCATTGTCTGACTCAATTCTTTCTGGGGTGCCATGTCGCCATAAGGCTTGCTTTTCAAGGCCCAGGATAGTGTTCCGGGAGGTAGCATAGGGCACGGGATGTGTTTCCAGCCATCCGGTGGTTGCCTCCACCATGGTGAGCACATAGCGCTTGCCTTGGCGGGTTTGTGGGAGTGTGATATAATCAATCTGCCAGGCCTCACCATATTTATATTTCAGCCATCGTCCTCCATACCAAAGAGGCTTTACTCGCTTGGCTTGCTTGATGGCAGCGCATGTTTCACATTCATGGATAACMTGTKCAATAGYGTCCATGGTCAAGTCCACCCCTCGATCTCAAGCCCATCTATATGTTGCATCTCTTCCTTGATGGCCTGAAGTGTTATGGGACCACCGAGCTATAAGTAATTCACCCCTATGTTGCCAGTCCAGATCCACCTGAGCCACTTCGATCTTAGCAGCCTGATCCACCTGCTGGTTGTTTTGATGTTCTTCAGTGGCCCAACTCTTGGGTACGTGAGCATCTACGTGATGCACTTTTACAACCAGGTTCTCTACCCGGGCAGCGATATCCTGCAGCAATGCGGCAGCCCAGATGTGTTTACCTCTGCGCTGCCAGTTGTTCTGCTTCCATTGCTGCAACCACCCCCACAAGGCATTTGCCACCATCCAYGAGTCAGTATAKAGATAAAGTMCTGGCCATTTTTCTCATTCGGCAATATCCAAGGCCAGCTGGATGGCTTTCACCTCTGCAAACTGGCTCGATTCACCTTCTCCTT
>JAYKAV010002897.1:322639-389243 GCA_035582835.1 Phoebastria nigripes | reverse complement strand
GCTATGCTCCCCCCGCCAGCTTCCCATGCACCTGGCAGGGCATGGGAGGCCGAAAAGTGCCTGGTGCAAGCACCGCCCAGCAACAACAAAACCATCAATGGGCCATCAACGCTCCTATTATACCAAACTCAAAACACAGCACACCCCCCCTCCCCAGCTACTGGGAAGAAAGTTAACTCTGTCCCAGGCGGAACCAGGACAATCCCTGATATTTTAACTCAGGTAATCAAATTATACTGATATTCTCCTCACATATACATAAGTGATTCCTGGGGCTTATGGACTAAAACCAGAATGTAACTTGATTTTCATAAAATGGTAAGTGTATTGACCTGCTGATTAAGAAGCTCCAATTTTGCTATGGAAGTTAAGAAATATTATGTCTTAAATGTTCTAAAGCACCTGAAAATAAAAAGGGGAATGGCAAACTTTTTCTAGGTCTTTTGTCAGACTCCAGAGAGATTTGTGATGCCTAATGTCTAAGAAAAGGAATACAGTCTATAAACTAAGTTATAA
This sequence comes from Phoebastria nigripes, assembly GCA_035582835.1. NCBI lineage: Eukaryota > Metazoa > Chordata > Aves > Procellariiformes > Diomedeidae > Phoebastria > Phoebastria nigripes. The sequence continues at coordinate 388,727 of JAYKAV010002897.1, read as the reverse complement.
TACTTAATAATATTAGGATGAACTACATCTCTATGCACCTTTTCTTAACTCTGCAGTAGCTTAAAGATCATGCTTATAGTGATAAAGCATCATTAAACTAATTGAATTTCCAATTAAACCATTTGTGTAAATTGAGCAATTTTTGGCAAGCAAAATACTATACTTGTTGAAAGATTATATTTGGTCAAATCATGGCACATTTGTCATGTCTTTAACTGCAAATATGTAACACCTATGGGGATTTACAGTAGTTTTGTGACTTCTGTTGAAGTTGATACGTGCCAAACTTAATTTATTCATTTGTATTAAGTTTAACTTCTGAGCATAGTGCAATGAACACATATTCTGGGTATTAGGTAGATTATCAGATATACACAGTTTCTAAAMCAGATGCATAAAATCTCTATCCTGAAGGCATTTGATTTTCAGTTTAACTCAAAGATGTATGCATAGGTGCCTTTCTCCTTTTGCACTAACGTGAACAATAGCATTTCAACTGATACTGGCACGAAAAGGATCAGACATCTAATGAAACTTAAACTATCAGGCTGTCACACAACATTTCATATTTCTCTGTGATAAAACAGCATATTAAAGCTGAAAGCAGAGGTGGAAATAATACAGAAAATTACTCTAAGTTTACTACATTTGACCATTGTTGCTACCTCAGCTCTTTTACAAATAAAATAAATTCAAACCAAAGCAAGTGTTGCTATCAAACATTTGGAATCTCAATGGATAAAAATAGTTCTCAAAGATTAATAAAGACTGTTTGTAATGGAAAGTGATATTATGCAATTGTTATTCAGCAGTGGCTAAAAATGAAACAGATATGAACCAATAACATACAGAGTATGTTATTGCATTTTCATAATGCAGTTTAATTTTGCAGTCCTTCAACAATAAAAGTAAGTGATTCAAGTTTAATAGAAAAAACTGGAGTCAAAGTGAATGAAATATCTTACTTCTACAGCCGTGGGAACAATTCATAATGTAGCAAATGCAAGTGCAATAATAAGTTATGAGAGCAAGACTGACAGGAAAGAAATCATTTTATAATGTTAAGATTGTACAAAAAATAGAACTGAATTAAACTCATTAGTGGAATAGCATCAGCCTATACTTGAAATCACATTAACAAAATGATTTATATGCTGAATTAACAGTACAAATGATTTTTTTTTTTTCCTTCTCTCTCTCATATATGTATGTGTAGTCTGTTTACATGGCAAGGTTTTGGTAGCAGGGGGGCTGGAGGAGTGGCTTCTGTGAGCAGAGACCAGGAGTTGCCCCGACATCAGACAGAGACGTTTCCAGCCGGCTGCAAAACAGCCCCGCTGCTGCCCAAAGCTGAGCCCCTCAGCGACGCTGGTGGCGCCTCTGTGATAAAATATTTAAGAAAGGGTAAAAACCACTGTGCAGCAGCTGTGAGACAGGAGTGAGAAAAATGTGAAAGGAACAGCCCTGCAGACACAAAGATCAAATGAGGAAGGAGGGGGAGGGGGTGCTCCAGGTGCCGGAGCAGAGATTCCCCTGCAGCCCGTGGTGAAGACCATGGTGAGGCAGGTTGTCCCCCTGCAGCCCATGGAGGGCCACATTGGAGCAGATATTCACACTGCAGCCTGTGGAGGACCCCATGGTGGAGCAGATGGATGCACCCTGAAGGAAGCTGCAGCCCATGGAGAGCCCACACCAAAGCAGACTCCTGGCAGGAACTGCGGCCCATGGAGAGAAGCCCATGCAGGAGCAGGTTTTCTGGCAGGAATTGTGGCCTGTGGGGGACCCACACTGGAGCAGTCTGTTTCTGAAGGACTGTACCCCGTGGAACGTGGAACCCCACGGTCCCCGTGGGAGGGGAGAAGAGCAAGGTCAGCTCATTGGGCATGACAGAGCACAGCCACCCCCAGCAGCTGGCATTCCCTATCTCCTAAGCTGAGCCATGGATGCAAACATCTGTATCATCCCTGATTTGCACAGGAGGGGCCTTCCTTCCTGCCATATTCCCAGGACAAACATTCTCCTTGTCTCCTCTGCCAACAGACATCAACTGCTTTCCATTTCTGGGCTCAGACATGGTTCTAAGGATTTGCTAATGCCATCAGCCATCAGCTTGTTTCTCCCTGACATCCCCGACCTTCTCTACCGGACCTACGCATGGAGCAGTTCTTGAAGAACTGCAGTCTGTGGGAAGAACCCACATTGGAGCAGTTGATGAAGGGTTGTATTCTGTGGGAGGGACCCTACACTAGAGCAAGGGAAGAGTGTGAGGGGGAAGGAGGGGCAGAGACTAAATGTTATGAACTGACCGCAACCCCCGTTCCCCATCCCCCTGCACCTCTCAGGGGGAGGAGGTAGAAGAGTCTGGAGTGAAGGAGTGATGTTGAGGCTGGGAAGAAGGGATGATGGGAGGAAGGTGTTTTAATTTTGTCTTTGTTTCTCACTATCCTACTCTATTTTTCATTGGCAATAAATTAAATTAGTTTTCCCCAAGTCAAGTCTGTTTTGCCTGTGATGGTAACTGGTGAGCAATCTTCCTGTCTGTATCTCAGCCCATGACCTTTTCCATCTTATTTTCTACCTCTGTCCTCTTGAGAAGGGGGAGTGAGAGAGCGACTGAGTGGCCGGTTTGGCATCCAGCCAAGGTTAACCCACCACAGTATGGTTGTTGCTTTATTCTCTGTACCCCTAATAAATGGTCAATAAATATGTTTAGACATGGTTCAAAGCCCATTGATAAGGCAGAGAATGAAAAGAAGCAGTTTTCTGAATTGTTTGGATAGGGTACTATCAGGACAATACGCCAGTTGTGGACTGAATATGCCCTGATTATGCCAGTTGTGGACTGAACAGTGTTTTCAGCATCCACTGACATTCCTAAAGGATAAAAAAAGGGCACTTTATGTATCATACTGCCAGGGATCCCCTTTAGACTTCAATGGCTTTTGCATCAAGCTGTGAGTCAGCCCCAGTCTTCTGTTGCTAAAGGTGACTTTTCAGGATTTACTCCGATGAACAGCAACACACCTTTATGCAAATGCTCAGATGTCCAGTTTGGCAAGCACAAAAGTATTAAAGTCCTTATGTCTGCATTTAAATGAGTTAGGGACTAGATAGAGATACTAATTTCTATCAGGAAACTTTTCAAAAGGGTGAGTTAAATATACAAAGGGTAAGTTAGGATATACTAGAATTCTCAAAATCAGTTTCTCCAGCCGGAAAACTAAAGTTTCCTGCTGGTCTGTTTTAGCCTTCAAGATTTTCAAGAAACTACTATCACAAAATGCTTTGGATCTCACTCAAAAATATCTACTGTAGATCTAGGTGGTTATATTCTGAGTTTAAAGATCAATCCTAAATTCAAGTTTAAACCAAAAATTCAACACTGACTCCTTGATTCTTTGTGTGCCCCATGGTGACGTGTCAATTCTTCAGCTACTGCAGTCAGTGGGACCATGCAGATTTGCTCTGGCACAACTAATTTCATTCCAAATTCCATGTGGAATTTGAAACATTTTACAACTAACAAGTCCAGAGATTCTTAAACTTCTGCACAGTTCCTGGAAGCCACAGCCTGCATCAGGCATGGGTAAAATAGGAAAGTGCCCTGGACAGAAAATCAGTGATAGTAGTAGAATTAAGTTCTTAAGTACAACAAATAGATCTTCTGTATACATCTACCTGGATAAATAAAAAATAAAATAAAAAATTTAAGAAGGGAAGTGGAGCAAGCTTGGGCACTGGATGCCAGCTCATCCAAACTGCTTAATTTTTGCTCCAAGGTTCTTGTTTATACCACTTCAGCATGGTGTATTCATAACAAAACTCAGGCATGACTCTTGGCATAACTGTAGCTCTTGACATGAACTTCTTCCAAAAGGCAACACTAGTGAGGTAGCACCATACTGGGCTGCCCGAACAGTTTTCTAGCACTATTCTAGCAGGCTTTGTCACTGCTCACATCTTGAATGATGCCACATCTTCAAATTAGTTCTATAAAGCACTAGTCTGGCACATTTTTGCAGGCATTTTGAAGTGAGAAAAAACACACAAAAAATAATATTTGTGTCTTAGGTCCACAGGACCCAGAGACAAAAACAATATTGTGTGACATAACCAGCTCACACCAGCCGTAAACAGTGAAAGTCAGTACGTGTTAGCTGGACTTTTGTATTTACTTGTTAGGCCAATTAGAAGCAGCCTTGTGCTCACTTCACATGCACTCAAAATTTCTGAAAGCATGTGAGTGCATTGGTGGCTGCCAGATCTGCTCCATCACACACATTTTTTGGAACCTATTCTGGGCATGAATTAAAGCACCCAGGGCCTCATAGGCTCCACTGATCTACTTCCCCAAGCTCTGCTCTCCCAGCTGCTGTAGGAATGAGAAGCAACGCAGGAAACAGAGAGAGTGAGAGAGAGAAGGGGGAAGGAGATTCCTCTCAGCTCCTCTTTTCCTGGTTGGCAGCATTATGCTTGTTTGGGCATTTCTGAATTTGTGGACTTGGCAGTGGCAGAGAGAGAGTCAGCCTGGCTGGCGCTGTGCGGATAGCTAACGTGATCAAAGGCACCTAGTATTGCTGCCAAGGAACTTGCTTGGTCTCAATTCTTTAGGAAGAGACATACTCAGGGAGCTGCCCTGAAGCTACTGCAGAACTAAACTTTGCTGATCCATGAATTCAGGACAATAAAAAGGACTTTTAGCTACTTTGCAAAGACTCATTTAATCAACTCTACTAAGTCTAAAAGGCAGCAAAAAATACTTGCAAGTGCAAGAGTTAGTTTTTAGCCAAGTATCTCATGCTATCTAAAATATCAGCTCTGCATGGCTCAGCTACTAATAAAAGCATGGTAAAACACTTGTTTCATCTGTCAGACATATGGATAACAAGAAGTTTTGCTTGTGAAGGGCAGACCAGTATGCCACCACTAATATGCAGAGGAACTTTGATGGAGTGCTCTGATGAACTGCTCCTTTTCCTTACAGATATCATTGCAGGGATGCAACGTTGTCTCAACCTCTACAGTTTAGCGCTCTTGCTTTATCCGTACCATAGCTTCTACTCAGAACATGGGATACTGGTCTCTGTGGCAAAGGACATAAGTTATCTAGTCCCAGTTACGCTGCTACAGTGAAAGCACAATTGAACATGATGGTATAAACATCTCTATAGAATAAAAATCTGTGGGAACTCTTGTCTAATTTCCTTTTCTCTTCTAGAAACAACTTAAAGCAAAGAATTCAAAAATGAAATAACATTTCACTCATTTAAACCTGAAAATCTGTAGGCATTATACATATATATATAAAATTGAACAAGCCATCGTATTTTAATGTTCTCCAGTTCAGCCTTTCCACGCCTTGAGTTTGCAGGATCAGAGACCATCTTTCTTTTAATCAATCTCTATCCTCCTGAGAGATTTTTGAACCTCTCATGACATCACTGGATTAAACTGATATTAACTCCTCCTTTTGCAGTCACATGAAAAGTCATTTCTTTGTAACATGCTATTTTATCCATCTGCTGGAATTTCTGTATTTCAAATAAGTACAAAGATATAGATTTGCATTTTTATACCATTTACATTTTGGAAAATATTTTTATTTTCTGTAAAGTATCATATCACCATTTTTTCCTTCCACTGTAAAGATATTAACCTCTAATATGCTAATATATGTATATTTAATAGATGTATTTAAATAACTTTATAAAATGGGAAATTTAATATGTTGGATCAGATTTTCTCAATATCCTTCAATATTTTGATATATCACACTGATAAAAATGTGCATTCATTATTTCACTCCCTTTCTCATTATTCTAAACACATATTCTTGCTGCTCTGTTGCCTTCTGATTTAAACTCTTCTGATTTGTGCAAACTCAGCAGCCAAGGTGTATACAGCTTGCCTACTGCAGCATTTACCCAAATGGACTCATATTGTAGGCATTCTTTATGAAATTAGATACAAGACACACTGTAAGAGGGGAAAAATCCTAAATGGTGATCTGGAGAAAAGAATATAGATTCTGTTCTGTGGGACCACTGTTCACTGATGTCTGGATGTAAAAAACTAATGGCCGTTAATGACACTTCAAAGAGACTGAAAAAATTCCAAGATCTAGCCATGCAAGGTTATCAGAGGACCATAAAGAAGCCTGTGACTGAGATGCTTTATCAATTTCAGGATCCATCATCTTATTCAACTAAGAGCAACATCAAATACTTTTGGGAGGAACATTTCTGCACTGTTGTAATTCTTCCCATTTCAGAATATCTTCTTGTGGTCTTTCCCTTCACTTTCCACCTCTCGCAACAGTATGTATTTATCACTTCTCCCCTACTTCAGATTATCTGGGTCACAGATGATTCCAGACTTATTCATTAGTCCTACAAGCACTGTTGAACTCAAGCACTTGATTTCTCTCAACAAGTATGTGATAAAAATGAGATGTTATCTCTGGTTTTTACCTTTTCTGCAGTATAATAAGACATTATGCGATACATATATTTTAGTAGCATATAAAAGTCTGTAATAATATCATTTTTTAATACCTCTAATTCTTCAGTACTATTTTTTACATTGTGAATGTAGATACAAGGACTATATTCTCTATCTTACAACCTGGGCTAAAACTTGCTTTTCAACAGGGGTGCAGTGAACGTCCTATGTTTCAAACTCATATTCGTGCATGTGTTTATCAGTTCTCTTGTTTACTGTAAAGGGTACAGTAATGAGATACGAAGATCTTGCATGCATCTAGTTTTCTTTCTACAGGAAGGACACATTCTGTAGCACTACACAAAAATGTTCCTCTCTTATTTTTTGTAGATGCTTTTGTAGCCCTAAGGCTCTGATAGCTTTAAGTACCATAGGCATTTCATAATTACCCTCCCCCTCCAAAAAGACATAAAATAATGGAAAAAAAATCTGTCAGATACAGTACTATATGAATAAACAATGTATCCTTCTTAGATGACAAACTAGCTAAATATAAAAATGAAGATATTCTGACAAACATTTCAGAAAGGAAAAAAACAACAAGGCAAGTTGCACAGTCACCCATTCCCACCATATTAGACCTGTACCTTTCCCTGGCTGGCTTAGTTTCTACAGTAAGGTTTTTATATGTTCACCTATAACCAAAATGCCCCGGCTGAATCAGGTTTTCACATTGCTCCACCCAAATTAAGACAGCAGAATTCATTACAGACTGGAGCCAGCTCAGCTTCTGTGTATACCTTTTCACCTTGGTGATGTATTGTTAATCTCTAATATTAACCTATTGATTATTTGTGCTGCTACAACAGACCAATCTATAACAAAATTTTCATTTCTGTTTTAATAAAGGATTTCACAATAATGAGCTGGAATATAATGGCCTAGAATTAGAGCTTTTCTTTTGCCAGGCTATGGGTCTATGAATATGTCTTAATATTTTGGTTTTTAACACACATGAATAGGAAAGCTACATTTCTACAATAGTTGCTTACGTTAAATCCATGACACCTGTTTTTGGTATATAAGATGACAACCTCTGAATGGTAACTGGTAGTTGCAACTCCCTTTCCTTACCCTTGATAGGTTCTAATATTTGCAAAGTCAAGTCTGTTCCTCACAATAACTTTATTTTGGTCAGGATTTTAGTAAATTGACAATCCCTCCAACAAAATTTATTGTTTGTTAATATTCTAATTCACACAACGTGCATTGAGAATGTGGGTCAATGATCTTGGTCTGTTCTTAGTGCTCTTATCAAGACAAAAACTTTTCTTGAGACACAGCCTTACATGCTCAAATAATTATTTAAATTTATAGGTATTTTCCTGCCTAGTATATTTCAGTCCCTTTTGTGCTCCAACTGCAAATTACAATATTTGGAAATGGTTCAGAAACCTCCTTTCTGCCTTGTCCCCCTATGCACTAAAAGATGCTTGGGGCTTACTTTACTTAGTTACTGCCTTGGTTATTTCTGATATCAGGCATTAGGGAATGTTGGTAAAAAATTAGGTTTAATTTTTTGGACCTGGAGAAATGACTGCCTCTGATGGAATAATGTTATACGTTTGTCTCATCATGTAAATCAGTATTCACTAATTTCAGAAGATACATTTGCCATTTGACAGATGGGTCAAACATCCCATCCACTTAGACATGTATACAGTTAGCCAGGGTGCTCTCTGCTTTTCGTAATAAAGATAAAAACCTTCTTGCAGTTCAGCTAGCCCATCTCCTCTGTGCCATCAACATGGTTTAGTAACACTCACATGATTAACTCTGCTTCACAGTCTAGGTTATTTTCTTCCTCTTGGATCTCATTAGTAAGGGCAAGATTCTGGCCTATGTGGTAGATCTACAATTTGCAAAGTAATGAAAACATTGTTTCCGAACTACGTTCCTACAGTCACGCCACCTACTTCTATTGAAATACACTGCAACTGCTATTGCACTTAGTTTATATCTGTTTTTCTTCCTTTCTTCCTTCCTTCCTTYCTTCCTTCCTTCCTTCCTTCCTTTCTTTCTTTCTTCTTTTCTTCCTTTCTTCCTTCCTTCCTTCCTTTCTTTCTTTCTTTCTTTCTCTTTATATTTTAATTACTTACATAGATGACATTTCAAAACTATAGTTCTGTTCTTGCTACTGTGTATATAGTGTAGCCAGCAGGACTAGGGAAGTGATCGTGCCCCTGTACTCGGCACTGGTGACGCCGCACCTCAAATACTGTGTTCAGTTTTGGGCCCCTCACTACAAGAAGGACATTGAGGTGCTGGAGCATGTCCAGAGGAGGGCAACAAAGCTGGTGAAGAGTCTGGAGAACAAGTCTTACGAGGAGTGGCTGAGGGAACTGGGACTGTTTAGCCTGGAGAAGCGGAGGCTCAGGGGAGACCTTATCACGCTCTACAACTACCTGAAAGGAGGATGCAGCGAGGTGGGTGTTGGTCTCTTCTCCCAAGAAACTAGCCATAGGACGAGAGCAAATGGCCTCAAGTTGCGCCAGGGGAGGTTTAGATTGGACATTAGGAAAAATTTCTTTCCTGAAAGAGTGGTTAAACATTGGAACAGGCTGCCCAGGGAAGTGGTTGAGTCACCATCCCTGGAAGTATTTAAAAGACGTGTAGATGAGGCGCTTAGAGACATGGTTTAGTGGGGCATGGTGGTGTTGGGTTGACGGTTGGACTCGATGATCTTAGAGGTCTTTTCCAACCTTAATGATTCTATGATTCTATATCAGCAAAGAATAGTTCACAACACAAAGCCATGGTATTTTGGAATTAAGGTATGGAAATGCTCTTTTAAAAGAGCAACAAGTTGTATTTATTTTTCCAGATGTACTATATTAATCAATTTTGAGATTACAACTCAGTCAAATTGAAATACCAACTAATTTAAAGTACTGAATCAGCTTATTCACTTTAGTTTTCTCATACCATGCAATTTTTTATTTATCCTGAGATATTTATTGTTATGTCTAACAAGAAAAAAAAAAMCAAGATACGAGCTGTGACTTCCATATATGAATGAATAATATTTTTGTGTGTACTCATAGTATGTTATTATTGATAATGGTGGACTGTTCTTGCAATGGTGGACTTGTTCATGAAACAAATATGAAATAAACAAAAGCTGGAGGTAAATGTAAGGCCCTGCTTCCATTCAGTTGTGTCTGTGAACACAAGTTTAAAAATGCCACACAGCTTTGAATGCAGGTACAGCTAATGATACGTTCCCCTCAACATTAAGGGAAGTTGTTTCTAAGCGATAAAGGGATATTTGGAAACTCACTCTGACTTTATTCAGTGCACATTTGTAACAGTGTTATGTCTTATCTGAAGCACTCTCCAGATGAAAATCAGTTACTGAAAATAAGAAATTACTGAAAATTCATTTTCAGAAAAGATCAAATATAAGGAAGTGCAAATATCTAAAGGTCTATTGATCTATTTAGTTAGCCTTTGTATTTTCTTATGTAGCATTAATTCTAGCAATAGAAGTCATGAATTCAAGGGAGCTGCAGTGGAGTTGTGGCAATAGTACTCCTGTGACTATTGAAAATATCCCAAACATAAACTTAGTATCTTTTTAGAATGTATTCAAAAGTGATTGAAATGGAGAAACCTTTCCTTGCCATTGCTCCTGCTGCTATTCTGAAATTCCTTTCTTGTTGTAGACAGCATATGTGGGATCAGCACATTTTATAAGGTTTTGATCTGGAGCATATCTACTGAGCATATTTGAGCTGCTCAGTCCAGCAATCATATGAAGTCCCATGTGTATATGAGCGTATGTAGAGCAATGCCAAACCTGTTGCAAACAGAGGGTGTGGGTGGAAGAGCAACTCAGGAGAGAAGCAATCAATAGAAAGAGCAGTAAGAGCTCTGAGGGAAAAAGATACAGGCAGCACGGGAGAGGTTACGGGGAGAAACTGGACTATCAGCTACATGGCTGGATAACAGCAACGTAAAAAGAGGGAAAGAGCAATTCATAACTGAAAGGACCACTGGGAGAATAAAAGGCGTCAATAAATCTCTCTTTTTAAATCATTTTCTCTGCAAAATAGTCCAGAGTACAGAGRAGAGTACTTCTGAGATGCATGGCCTCAAGAGATAAGAATTAAATGGAGACTTGGGAGTCATGAATGGGAGCAATATATGGGACTCCCTGACATATGATAGGCTGACTGGGAATAAATTTCTTTGAGCATAGTTTTAAACTGTTCTCTAGGTTTGCCAGGCTCATAAACAGACTTGTTTACTGAAATTCAATGGAGCATGTTAAAGTCAGACTGAAAAACAGAGTCTGTTTCAGCACAGGGGAGGCCAGAGTGGGCTGGTGTCACTCATCACTGCCTCTCAAGGTGATCAGGAAAGYTGTAAGGAAAGTGTATAGGGAGCCCCAAGACCACGCAGCCCCGTCTGAGGGAGGCGGCATCTCCCTAACTCCTCATCGCAAATGCTGTGATAGCTCCATGGTTGCCTGTGCCCCATGGCTTGGGTCTGTCAATGAAAAGTTGTCAAAAAAGTACGCCCGAGGATTACTTAAAAGTATAATCTATTAAGATTTTTGTGGAACTTGACCCACTCAGTTACAAAAGGGATGGCAGAGAACCAAAATTTTAGTGCAGGCAAGCCCAGATAAAAGCACCTTTAAGTTTTAAACTAAGAAAGAGTGTCAAATTCTGCCAGCTTTACATTTGTAAATTCAAAAATTATGCATTACATGTGTGGCTCTCAAATTACATGAGTGTTGCTGTTCTATACAGGGCTCTCACTTTTTGTAGGTATTTGCTCCATGCCATGTTTACATATACACATACAAGCACTCATGCAGACCCACTATCTGCCACCAACAAAAATTCTCATACTTACACTTCAATCCCGCTCCCTTCAGCAATCTGTAAAAAAACTGACCCTGGCTCTGACCAAATTGAACTTAGTGCCAAAATTCTGAACCCAATTTCCAGTGCCTAGATAGCTCTACAAACCCTTGGTAAGAAAACCCACCTATGCCTGTGCATGGTGTGCCAACAAGGGCTTCTTTCAGTCCCTGTGACAGCTTCAAGCACATAGACATTTAGTTTGCAAAGGTATGTTTTTCTATCCCTAACATTTCTGAATCTGCCCTCAGGCTTGAGATCTTGCTTTGGACTTATCTATCTTGTCCCCAGCTTCATGGGTCCAAAGAACATACTACTCTCTTCAGAAGGACAGAATACTCAGAAAGAGAAAAAGAAATAAGAAATGGAAAGGGAGAAAAGATGGATGGGAATTTTTTGTAGCTTTTTTAATTGCTCCCCATTCCTCACTCCCTTGAGAACCACACCAAGCTGCTATGTTGAAAAGTACCTTATTCTGAGAGGAGGATTATTGATTCAGTCTATTTGCATTAAAATCTTCTTTGCATTTCCATATCTCCTATTCTTAATTCCAACTAGATTTTAAAAGCATAATGTGTCATAATTAATCACTATAAGATTTTGTATGTGGAGGAAAATTTTGCCTTTTGAAAGCCATTTCTGAGCACATGAAGGAGAAAATGGTGTTTGGGAATAGCAAACATAGGCTGACCAAGGGTGAATCTTGCCAGACAAACCTGGTCACCTTTTATGATGAAATGACTGTGGATGAGAGAAGAGCAGTGGATGTTGTTTATCTCAGCTATAGCAGGACTTTGCTCATGGTCTCCCACAGCATCCCTGTATCCAAGTTAGGAAGTTAACATCTTAGATAAGGGGACTACTAGGTGGGTGAAAATCTGGCTGGGTTGTCAGACTCAAAGTGTGGTGGTTAATGGTTTGTATTTTGCCAGTTAGCAGAGTTCCTCAGGGATCAATCCTGGGACCATTCAATATCTTTTATTCTGTTCAATATCTTTAACCTAGAAGAGGAAATGGGGTGCACCCTCATCAAGTCTGGGGACAACCCCAAGCTGGGGGGTACAGAAGAGCCATTCAGAAGGACTTAAACAGGCTGGAGGAATGGACTGATATGAACCTCATGAAATTCAGCAAGGACAAATGCAAAGTCCTGTACCTGGGATGAAATAATCCTCTTCACAAAACTGCAGCCAATATATTGAGAGATATGATTATTCCCCTCTGAGAAGCATTGGCTAGGTCACATGTGAAATATTACATTCACTTTTGGGAGCTCCAGGGCAATAAGGCTTTTGATAAATGGAAGCAAGTTCATCTGGTCAGGGGCTGTTGCACTTATCCTGTGAGGAGAGGCTGAGAAACTGGGACTTACTAAGCCTGGAGAAGAGATGTCTTTGAGCGGACCTAACAGCAGTCCTCCCATACTTACAGGGACGTCATCAAGAAGATGGGACCAGCCTCTACTGAAGTGCCAATGAGGTCAGGGAGAGAATGAGAGATAGCAATCATAAATTGCAATAGGGAACAGTCCAACTGGATATAAGGAAAATTTGTCACCCTGAAGATAATTAAGCATTCGAGCAGGTTGTACAGAGAGTTTATGGAATGGAGGTCCTCAGAGGTTTTCGAGACCTGTGTGGTCAAAGCCCTGAGCAGCTTAGTCATTGAGTGTTGACCCTGCTTGGAGTAGGAGGCTGCACTAGGGACCCCCTGAGGCCCCTCTGACCAGAATAATTCTATGATTCTAAGGTCCACAGATCATTCCTGAGACTTCAGCACTGTTGTAAAGCAGTAGGAAGTCTGTTATTCTCATTTTGTGCATATTGTGGGGTTGACGTGTCAAATTGCTGAAGCTGTTCCCTGAGAATGTCTATCTGCCTCTTTTTCTCCAATTTAGTATTTAGGAAAGGGCAGCCTATACCCCCATAAGTTGTGCTTAAATGGTGAAATTCTTATTTGACTGCAGGACTATTCTGTGTGATTTTTCTTCTGCTTGTAGCCATAATAGCATTATTTTCACGAAGAGATGGTAGATCCTTCAATCCCAAATCAGATTAATGTTTTGTCTTACCTTATGTTTCTATCTACAAGTCCCCAGTGATTCTAACATCAGATTTCTAACATTGAAACCACTCTTATTTTTAGCTCTGTTGAACAATATGTTGACAACTAATGGTTCTTAGTTCAGTGATTCTGTTTCTTAATGTCAGTGTTAAAAACTAATCAGAGCTTTAGTCCACAGACTTGTTAGCAAATTCTCTCTCTGACTGAGGTTTCTAATTACCTGCCAAACCAGGCATTATGAATGCTATCAGTGATATGCTTAAACTCCTAGTTCTCTGAAAATACATGAATTGATGTTTATGAACTATGATTTGTGTTCAGAAGTTTGGTATGTTCGCATGTTACCTTTTCAAAAGATTTTGGCATGATAGGTTTGGTATATGTTAACTTCTCTCTCACTGAAGCATTTTCAAGTGAGACTACCTCAGGGAAGTGAGAATAATAGTGTAAAAGAAGTACAAAGCTTTTTTTATTCCCCCCACAGACCTCATATAATCTGTATCATGTTTGTTTCAAGGAGATAAAATTTTCTGTACCATCAATATAGGTTCTTTTACTTGACCTACTCTGTAGTTTCAACAGGCTTTAATAGGTTCTTTTATGTATGTATTCATTTCAGACCGGTATAAGAAACCTTTGGTCCTTCTCTCTTAGATTTTTCATTCTGCAGGTGACCTACTTGTGTTGTCTTTTTAGTTATAATTTTTATTCCCCATAACTTCTCAAGAATCACATTCTCATGTTTTAGAGCAAGACCTGATATTAAGAGACATACTCAAAAGTAAAGACTTGACCATCCTGTGATAACAATCTTAATTGTTTTCTGCCAGTACTGGTTCTGATGCCTCCTTACAGCAGAATGAGTAGCTGTCCACATGTGTTAAGAAATGGACTTCTATTTAAACTAGGAACCAGTCACATTGTTTGAAACATTTTAACACTGCTGAGGTACAACATGCACTGGAAAGACCTTCACGGTATCAAGAAGGTGGCAGGGTAAAGAGCAAAATCAAGGGCATTTTTGTAGTTCAGTTCTATTTAAGGGAAATATAACAAGAAATCAATCCTAATCTACCATTTATGAGATTTCTTAGAAGTTGTTCCTTTAACGCCAGTTCACTGCTCAGTTTCTTGCCTTTCTTCCTTTTTTTCTCTCTTTAATTTCTTTCCTAGTTTGATTGAAAATGCCCTGAAAGTGTGTATTTATTGTTGGGGCAATGCTTGACTCATGATGTCAGAGAGACAGTCTGGCTCCAAGCACATCTGAAGAGCCATCTAATGGCAGCCCTAATGGTCCTAGCCCTTGACCATAACCTCATCTGAAGCTTCACTTAGCCATTCTTGTCCCATAAAAAGCACTATACTACTTCCTTCACATACCTCTTGTCCAGGTTTTGGTTATTATTTTTCTTTTGCATTATACAGGTGATTCAGAAAGAGAAAAATGAAATCTAAAAAGGCAAGGTCCTGATACTGCCAAATTGTTTTACATAGGTTTCAGTGCACTCTGTGGGTGTTTTGTTATTGATGACACTGGAAGAAGAATTGGGCTCTACGTGCTCATTGTAATTCAGTGGCTCAGTTGAAGAGTGCACGCTGTCACTAATAAGCTCCCATCAGAGAACAGTAACAGGAAACTGGTTTCCTGGCACCAGCTGTGTACCTTACTGTGCCCTGCTACTGTTGAAAATGAAAATGACATATGAATTCTACTGATCAGAACATATTATAGCAACATGCAGAAAGGAGCGAGTTTCATTTTCCACAACAGAAAGGAAGATACACTGTAAAGGCTAAATGTTCCAAAGGACAGGTATCCTGGGTATACTCTGGGTAAAGGATAGGTGTCCTGGGGACACTTTGTATTAAAGACAGCTGAGTGTCTGACAGCAAAGCAGGAACAGTCAGACGAGCAAAGCTGCCTGAAACATTAAAGAAAAAACCTAATTACGTGTTTAACTGAATCGATAATAAACATGGGATTGTTAAGATTTCCTTATTGTTGTTTTGGTTTTGTTTTGCTTTTTTGTTGTTGTTGTTTTGGTTTTATTTTTTTTAACTGATTGATAGGCAGAGTCTTGGTCCTGAAAGGACAATCTTATTATTCATCTCAATCTACATCTTTCACACAAGATGAAATCTCAGAGGTGGGTATAGCTGTAAGCATTCTTTTCAGTGCCTCTGTAGGCTGCCTTTTGAAGGTTAGGTGAGCACCAAAATGTTACCTTTTGTTTTCTTTTTTTGATTTTCCTGTGTACCACCAGATTCCATGTCTTCCCTTTTGAAGCTTATGCTGTCTGTTGCTTCTGTGTTGCCTGTATCCCTTTCTAGTCCCCCTTGCTTCTTCTATCTCTCTTTTAGCTTTCCTCTGCTCTTCGAGCTTTACTGTGCAATTCCTTGGAGCTTCATGCTGAAGAGACATGCCTTGACTGCAAGCTTTCAAGAGTCACAAATAAAATGAGCTTAGGAACTCTGTGTCTCTTGATGCCAAGTGCAAAAAACTTTCCTAAACGCTGTAGTTTTACCAGTCAATTACTGAAGCCTGTGAGAAAAACATGGAGTAATAAAATTATGGGCAATACTGAAAGGAATACCAGAAAGTAGAAACAGTCTTGATTTAATGGAAAGGAGCATTATTGATTCCTGCCCTCCACAACAGAACTTAAAAGCAAATAAAATCCATTACTTTCGATGGCAGACATTTTAAAACCCACTGTCTATATAATGTTTCAAAACATACTGCACTGGAGTTGCATCGTCTCTTTATTCCTGTACATTTCTGTCGTACCATGAGCAGAGTTTTGCTGTTACACCATTACAAGAACTAATTTCCTAATGACTACAATCAGTATCTCCATAGATCCAATTGCACCTGGGTTACCAGCTTGTCAAATCTTCTCAGCCAAACAGGATCCAGCACTTCAAAATAAAATCTCTAAGGAAATCTTAGACCTTGCAGGAAATTATTTTGGACACTTGGAAGTCCCTGACTTTGATTGAGCAGCATTTTCAACCCTCAATGTGTAGCTAGGGAGAACCATGATCTTTGAAGTGTCTCTGTTTCAACTAAATAAGACAAGATCACCTGAGCTCCTTCAAAAGCTATGGTTTACTTGGGGTAACGTTGTCGTCAGTTCTGGTTTTCCTTCTTTCTTCCACTTCTCCCTTGCATTTTCAGCAACATTAGAAGTATCTTCCCATGAAAGGTCCTTAACTGAATCAAATCTTGGGAAACTGCTGTACATTATCTTCACTCGTTCTTCACCTTCATTTTTAAAATGGCCTCTGTTTCCTCCTGCAGTAAAAGACGCAGTAGAAACTGCTGTGCTTCAGCAGCAGAAGAATGACAGCCAGCTTTCACCCCCACGTTCCTCACCTGAAGAGAAAGTACTGCCTTTGGCACAATGCTATAGGATTCTCTTGGGTAGAAGAATTTATAACCATAGGGTATTATCTTCCAGTTATCTTTCTTCTTCTCCTCTCTTTTTTTTTTTTGTTTGTTTTGTCTATGTTTGTTTGTTTGTATTTCTCCTCTAGATCTTGGGGCATTATTTATAATATACCTTATACTTACTCATTTTTTATAGGGGGGGAGGGGAGAAGAACAAGAAAGAATGTAATCTTTCAGTGTAAAAACTGATTATACAGTGCAAACCAGACCGCCTTGCTACTTCGGATTATTGAAGCAAAGAACTGCTTGGATTTACCAGGGAACCCAGGCAGCTTTTATTCCTGCATTAGACAGCATGGTATGAGTGTTCCCAGTCATTTGACAGAGAGACGGCTGTGCAGCTTCACAATGTGCTATCTGCATTATAACTAGATCTGACTTTGCATATATATATGTTGGAGATATACTTCCCTATGTACTCCCATACAGGACTATTTCCAGGTCTGTTATTTTCTATTATAGCAGATTTTTTTGGGGTATTTTACAAGATCGCAGGTAAGGAAGAATGTTATTTCACCTGACAAAATGTGAAATCAAATTCCTCTCTGCCCTCTCACTGGAAGTTTGATCAGTGAGAGGAGCTTGTCATTCTTCCTGAAGGATGGGTACCAGAAGAAGCTGTTCAAAAAGACAACTAAGTCTATATAGTACTTGCATGATCTAGCCCTTCTCCAATTTGCTTAATCCTATCCACCTTTGAGGACCAACGAGAGATCTCACAGGCCTCTATCAGAATGGGTTTGTGAATAATTTTGCATATCATTATCTATTCCTACAAGCTYGATGCAGGGAATTATCAGACAGGCACTCCGTTCCATGTAATGAATAAAATGGAATAAACTGCACCACATACTTCCTTCTCCATAGTACATTAAAACTTCGTGGTAAAAACAACTGACATTAGTTTACTCAAAATCCTCTTTGCAGACGCTTTCTTCATTTTCCCCCACTGGCCTATTTTTATTTTTATTCTTATTCTTATTTTTTTGTCTTAACTGAAGAACCTCTAGCTATCAGAAATATTGCTTTTGGAACTGGGCATAACATTTTGTGACATCTACTGTTTTCCTTAGTAGTTATTAGAAATCAGAGTTGGTGTTTGTAACTGATAATTCCTTACAGCAAAACAATTAAGCTATGGAAAGGGCTTATAAACTGTTAACATTAAGCACAACTTGTCTTGTTTATCGAAATCCTAGGGAGATTCTAGGCTTCACAAGCCTTCTAGAAGTGTCAGTTACCCCTATGGTCACTTATGTAAGGCAGTGCAAATTGACTCCTCAGGATGCATCCACTGAGCATCAAGTCTTCTGTCTCAGAGCTTTGTTGGGGGCTTTTCATAAGAGCTGTTAGTCTTTTTCTAACTCTAATTTACTGATTTTATGATCAGTGCCTTTTCCAAGTACTATCTTTAAACGACGAACTGTCAAAACTTTGAAGTCTTTCCTTTTGTAAACTCTATTTTCTTCTCTACCCTTTTTTTATTCTGTTTCAGATGGAAGCTTAATGATAACAACTTGGGAGTGACATATATGGGTGACCTGCAGAAAACAATTACTCTCAGTGTGAGATTTATAAAGAATATAATTCAGTGGGCCATCAACAGCTGGTCCCTTCCTAGCATCTCAGAACTGGAAAGAGCTGACTCCGAATGTTTTTAACTGCTAACATAAATTAAATGTTCACAAGACTTTCTAATTAATTTTATATACTGGTTTTCAGGTTTTTGAGTGACTTTTCAAACATTTTGTTCTGCAGAAATTAAGAATGTCTCTTCTTCTGTATTTTATGCAAAATGAAGAACATTTCTATAAATGAAGAATAAGAACATTTAACATTATTGTGAACAAGGAAATGTATAAATATAAGTAAATGTAAACTTTCACACACTCCTATATATATACACACACACGTATATAATCCAAACGTACATTCTTTCTCCTAGCTCACTGCTTGGCATCCTGATTTATAAACCAATGAATCCACTGTAGGTAACAAAAATCCACTCTTTTAGAGTATAACCCTCCCTACCACTGATATGCAAATGTGCGTTTATACAACTTATCTTTCTTGCTTTGAATCATAGAATCATTTAGGTTGGAAAAGACCTTTAAGATCATCGAGTCCAACCGTAAACCTAACACTGCCATGAACACCATTAAACCATGTCCCTAAGTGCCACATCTACACGTCTTTTAAATACCTCCAGGGATGGTGACTTAACCACTTCCCTGGGCAACCTGTTCCAATACTTGATAACCCTTTCAGTGAAGAAATTTATAGAAATAAAATTTATTGAATTAAATTTTGAAAATAAATTTTGAAAAATAAAATATTGAAATAAAAGAGACTTGAACAGTCTTGACAAATGCATTTCAAAATAGATCTCTCATAGACCTGGATTAAAGTAAAAAAAAAAAATCTTAAAATAAACCAAATATTTATGGAAATTCTCCAATAATAATACAAATTTTGTCCATTCTGCTACCTAAAGGTATCAAAGTTTTTAACCAGGTCTAATACATGCACTAATGGTGRTGCTGATCTTCCATTTAAAATCTCCCTAATTCAGGCTTTTATCCCCCTACAGAACAGATCTCTTAACTTTGTCCTCCATGTAGGAAATAATGACTGTTCTTGGAGATACTTTCAGGACTGTTACACTCCAGTGTATCCAGCGTAACCTGAAAGCATAACTGATGAGCATTTGCAACAGACTCTAGTCAATCGCTCTCAAGATCACAGAGCAAGAAGCTTAACAGCCCTGATTAAAATATCCATCTACTAAGTGTTCTTGACAGCTGAGCTTGAAAAATGTGCTACAGGAAAGATAACATTAAGAAAGCTTCAAATGGGCCTGCACTTCTAATCAATTTGTCAGTTCCAGAACAATATATAGGCTTAAATAATTTTAGTATTTATATATAATTACCTTATTAGAGCCATACTGGCTGGATACAGCATGGGTGTGAGAGTTTTTGTGATTACATATATGCACTACGTCTTTGATGAGCTTTGCAATCATTGTGTTCATAAATCTCCATTACTTCATTTCCTGTGGTAGGAGAGGTTCATGTTTTCTGTCTTTTCATTCTTAAAGCTGCTTTCTAGCAATATTTTTATACTCTGTGCAGAAGTAAGATATACTTCTGTGGAACCTTTTAATTGTGACAACACTTTGCACAGCAGGCCAAAGTAGGATTTAAGCTTCAAAATCCATGAGGGATTTGGAATTGCACTGGCTTTGTTCCATGGGGTGCAATGACACAAAAGCTTATATATAAAATCTCACCTTATGCAGCAGTTTCAAATCTTTAATCCTTGCTACTAGTTCATTTCTGTAGTTCTCTTCCAGAAATTAATCATCTAGACAAGATAAGTTCAGGCTGTGACCAAAATATCCAAAAAGCTTTCTACAGTCCACTGTACCCTACAACATTTACAGTTAATGAGGCTAGTGCCAGTGATACCAACCTTTATCTTATCAGTATTTGTATGTTTTTAATGAGAGATTCTATATGATTTTTCACTGGTTTTAATGCTCTAATAGTTTTCTATTTTCTTGCTGTTCAAATAAATTTGATCTCTTCTTCTGCCTCAGTAATGTGTTATCCAAGTTATCATTTTTACTTGCAATTAATTTGTTTTATGCTATTAATTATACTTGCAGCCAGGTTGCTCTAACTATAAAAAAAAATCCTTATATTTATTTCACACAGTTAAAAACCAGCATTGATCTTGGAGGACTTGAATTCCTTTTTGCGTGGCTTGTTCCTTTTTTCAATAACTGAACAATAGGTTCCTCTCCCTCTGCATCTCCACTACAATGGATTGTAAAACCCAGTGTGACAATGAGAGTTTTCACTCTCAAATGACAGCGTGTATGTATTTTGTAGAAGTGTTGACTTGTACAGGTCTTTTCCAGCCTAAGGAAATAAGCCATCTGGTTTAATTTGCAAAATTTTTACAAAGTAAATGAATCTGTTTTCACATTCCAGATACCATAGAATTCAATATGGTCATAATCACAAAGTAAAGTATGATAATAAAGTGATAGATATATGATAGCAAAGAGATATTAGTGAGATCAAGTCTTTATCTCCTGGCTTCAGCCCCATATACTTGTGTGTAACCAGTGCTCAGAGGGCTACTGCTGCTGACTCTACTCACTGCAATTAATTCCTTATTCTCATGTTCTCTTTAAATAAATAACTGTAAAAAACCCTCAGTGTCTCCTGGTATTGGAAATGAAGTTATATTAAATGCTGGACTTAGGAATGTGTTGTGTTTTGTTTTGTTTTTTAAATATCATTTTAGATTCCTTTACAGAAAAGCGTTGTCCTCTGAGGAATAATTTCTCACTGCTGCTGCTAAATCAAGAGGTGTAATTGACAAAGGAGAAAAAAAATCTTCATTGGGTTCAAGAAAGGAATTCTCCTTGGTGGTGCTAGTACTAATGGAGGAAAAAATCCAAACTCACTGAAAAATTTATATTCCATAAACTTCTTAGTATACAGCAAATTATCAGTTTAAGGCTTTTGGGATTCCAAATGTATGTTTGCTAACATTAACAATGTATTAGAGGTGTGTTCATACCAAAGAGTTCAGTGATAAGTAGTTATATATTTTGTCAGGAACTTCAAATTGGAAGCAAATGTAGTACACTCATGTATTAAGGCCTGTCGTTATTACACTGCCTTAAAATAAAAATTGCTTTGTGAGATACTGCTCTAATCAAAACAAAAAAACCAAGGAAATATTCACATATTCCCTCTGAGGGATCCCATGAGGCAAAATAATGGAAACATATATGAATGTCTGCACAAAGTTTAACTTCTAAGAAATATTGTCATTAGCTCTCTACAGTGAAATCTATGAGGCTCTACACCAAAGTTTTCTAGGCAGCTTCACTGTCTTAATAGATCATGAGATTGTAGGGAAGTGAGAGAGTATTTCAGCATTAAACAGTATGGGCGCTGGCACCTGGAAATTTCCACTACTATACGACCGTGTAAGAACACAAAATTTAGTTTGACTAGGTAAAGGAAAATAAACAATTTTTGTGTATTTTTAGCTATTTGTAGCTGTAAAAAAATGAGAAAAGATCTGCACAGTAGTTTCCAATTCAGCCATTAGGGAACAGACTGAAGCATAAGAATAATCCCGATTTATAAGATTCTTCAGGTACTATTCTTGAAAATTACTTCCTCTACTACACAGGTCAAGTCTGATAAACAAGTTGATGAGAAGAAAAAAGGCCAAAAAAAGGTCTAATAAACATTCTTTAGAAATTAAGCAAATGTTGATATGTGGTTTTAAGAATCTAAATTTAAGCTCCTGTTTTTGAAAATACTGCCTGAGATGGGGAAGGCTGGCAGAGAGATTGTCTTTATTGAAATTGCCACTGTTATCTTTTTAAAAGGTTCCCTAGTGAACCTCTCTCATGCAAGGCAGTCAAAAAGTGAAAGTTGGGAAAGACCACAAAGCAAACCGAGGGAGTTGAATCCTCATAGATCGAAATTGAAAGTAAGGTCTGCTGAAGGACTAATGAAGCAAAGACACTGTGCCTTGCTCTATTTTTATCACAATAGCTAACCAGAATCCTAAACATTAGAGCAAAATAGTTCAACAATACATGCATGTCTATATCCTCCCCTGCCCCCCAAAATAACGGATTTCCCTATTGAGATGCCTGTTTAACAATCATAGCAGAAAAGCCACAGACTGTGAATAAATCATGAAGCTTTCTCATGTTTCTATTTCTGTTAGTTTTCTATTACTTTTTATGAACCGGATGTTTACGTACGTGCTTTAAATGTGTGTTTTCAAAACCAAACGAGGGTGAGAAAGATAACATCTGTAAAACAAGCACGCATGAAACATGTAAGTTGTATCAAAGTTAAGGATTGTCAAATCAGTATTTGGAGGTTGAGAGTTTTTCTAAACAATTCCAAGAGCCACAGGGTGTAAGAATACCCACATCAATAGCATGGTTGTTCTTTTGACATTGATTTTCAAAATACATGCCAGGCAATTTGCACTGTGTACTGTACAAATGTCAGTCAGAGGTAGAAAGATGGCCACAAGGGATGACAGCGTTAAAATGTTGCATAGCATCAAACTCATAGCTTTGGTGGAAAAAAGATCAGCAACAGAAAAGTTAGGATTCTAATAAGGACCAAAGGGATAAAGGGGGTAAATTTGACTATTTCTCCTCCTTACCTCAGCTCATACTCCCCCCACAAAGTCTTTGAAATACAGATTTAGTGACAACATTGAGTTAACAACCACTATCAGTCTCCTAGGTCCATCTATTCCTCCTTTATATATTTCTGCATATGGAAAGAAACTGCCATGATGCAAAAACACCAAATGGATCTTCCCACATTGTCAATCAGAGGGAAATGGATGCTGCTGAAGAATATGACCTTATAAAATATCAATGTTTGGTTGCAGTAGGTAAACACGATCAAGGTCTTTAGAGACCTAGATTCAAATGCACTTCAAATCTTAGATGCAGTAAATTTGCCTCGTGATTTGTAGACATACATGAAGGTTTATTTGGTAAAGATTAAGGCTCTTGATGAAGAAGAAATTAAAACTAGTGAATTACAAATTTATATGGAAAGCAAGCCAGAAAAAGATATGTTGGCTTTTTTTTTAATTTTCAACCCATGCCGTGTTAGCCTTTAGACAGAACTGTCAGTTTCCCAGATCTGCACTTTAATGAATTTCTGTTTCGATGGAAACTAGAAATAACGAAAACTATAGTTCTTTTTTTGGATAATGCAGTTAGATATAGCCCTGCAGTGCCAAGGTTCAATAAACAAAGCAGTAGTTTCCAGTCATGTAGTCATTGCATTTCTAAGGTGTACAAAGGAATGATTTCAAACATAAAGACACACACACTATATATAGAAAGAGATATCATGCACACATAAGTAAAAAGAGAATATGCAAATATTTTAAAACATTCTTTAGGTCTTTCCAAGATGCAATGTCAGCTATTCATAAATATACATATATTTTAGTGTTTACATAAAATTACATAAATAGAGAAGAGCACACAAATATAAACATGTGTATGTGTATATGTAAGTACAATTCACATGTATTGACAAGGCAACTCTTTTATCTGGGTTTTTTTCATTTTTACAAATATGGAATGATAACCATAAATGGAAAGTTATCTATGGTTGTACAATAGCATTTCAGTAATTAGACACATGGAAAATTTTGGTTTAATGAAGAATACAATATGATTGGCCCTTCTGCATTTCTCTTGATATGATAAGCTTTCTAATATTTTAGTGAAGGAAGTAAATACAGTTTTGACAGATATTGAATTTATAGTCATTACTTACCAAGTTCATTGTTTAACTCCATCCTTAGTCCTAAAATGCTGTGCCAGTCTTGTAAGGGGAATGAAAGAATAGTCTGTGGATTCCCATTTGAAGTAACAGTCTAACGTATACCGCATTCATTGAATGGCCTTAAGATTGAATTTGTGTTTAAATGCAACAACCATTTACACTCTTCGATCCATTCAGGACATTTTGGAGCAGACCGGACAGGAAACTGTTGGAATATATGATGCCGGAAGTCTTGGACAGAGCATTTATCAGCACACTCTGACTGTCCAAACGATTTCCATCTGTCCTTAATATGACATCGTAATGGGAACACTGAGCAGAAAAGGCAGCCCAGGTTCATCGCTACAAGAGCTCTGAAGCCATCTGCCCCAAGGGCAGGTGGAAATTGAAGGCAGCAGTAGCTGAGGCTGCACAGAAGGGTAATATGCAGCCCTGTTGTGGAATCACCTGGAGCTTTTTATCCTCTCTGAAATGGCTTACATAAGGCTCACTATAGAAGCTGTAACTGCACAGATACCTTGCTGTTTACAGTGAGACTGTAAGCTGAAGATTTATGAACACCTAAAGGGTTCATAAGAACAGCTTTCTTTGAAGAACAGCAAATCCCATTCTCTTCTCAAAAACTGTATGGAAATACATTTCCTCTCCTCTTTATAGCCATCTACCATTTACACATACAGAAATTTATAAAATTTTTGCAATCATTAAATCAATGCAATATATTGATGCAAATCTTTCATATTGGTTCACAAAGCAAGTGAAAGTGTATATATAATGTATATACATATATGTATTGTATACATATATATAATCAAAAAGTTCCCTTTGTTCCATATCATATGAATTATACTCTGGTAATATTTTCCAAAGTAAGCCACATCAGAAAAGTCACCCCTTGCATATGTATCAGAGCCAGTTCTAAATACTTATCTCAGTCTTATGGTAGTTGAAATCCATTCATTTAAGTTGATTTACATTAGTATAAGACTGGTAGAATATGAGCTAGAAAGAAAGAATCAGGTCAACATTTTTTAATCAGAATTTTAATATTCACACAGTCAGTGTGCTATGTAGGTTAACTTCATAACAGCTCCATAAAGTGAATTGATACACAGTACTGTATCATGCCAACATATGATTACAATCTATAATTTAAAACTTTTCCTTTGAAACTAGCTAAATACAGATTAAGAAGATAGATGGAAAGAAACTCATCATCTATCAAGTAAATAAAACTATACATCAGTGAACATGCATAGGCATTCTTCTTTGTCATCTCCTGTGTTCTGTGTGAATAATACATTCTTGATTAGCTGTGAAACTTCTGTAGACTTTTACATTTTTATATATTTCAGATATTCCATGGAGTAACATAAATTGATGTTTAATTACACTGACTATATGCCATAAGAACCATCATTGTTGATTTCTTCACAGAACAATGAATTGGTGCTATAATTCTTAAATGTTTGGTAATCAAATTTCTCCACTTCTCAGCAGTAAAACAAAGTATCAAATACACTAGTTTTGGAGATGATGTTGTGTAGGTGTTTGTCATATATATTCAAAGCAAAGGGCTACTGCTAACATTTTTTCATGGTTTTTTTCTGTTCTGGAAAACAAAAGTTGTTCTAGACATTGGAATGAATCAATATCTGATTTTTTTTTTTTTAAGTCAGAAAAGATTGAACATTTTGATCTGGTTTTGATCAGTGATAGAATAGTTCCCATGCAGAATCTATGTGTGTGAGATTAAGTACTGACAGTTTATCTATCTGTTATCTTATGCTGAGGTGATTGGTATTTCTGGAACTGGGGCAAGAAATGGACTCTTATGAGCAATAGGATGCTCCACTGGATGATAAAGAAAAATATATGCAAATGCCTTATCTTCTTTCCACTTTGTTAACTTTTCTTGTTCATGTCCCCTGTTCATGCTTACATGCTCAGCTGCCCCAAAGGAGTCACTCAGTATCCATATTTCCAAGGCATTCCTTGCTTTCTTCTTTCACCTTACTTGCCCTCTCACCCTGAAAAAAAAGTCTTGGTTTGAGTTCTGCTTTTTTCATTACTCATCTCATATTTCAATGCTACATAACTATCACCTCCATCTCTGCTCCAACTGGGCTTAGTACAGTATGTCTCCCATTTCATCAGTCAGTAGCAATGAGCATGTATGTGAGAAATTATATTGATGAGCCAGGAGGGAAAGGAGCCTGCTTATCTGACTACCATTTTCTTTTAAGTAGGGAAATAAAGCATTCCAAATGAAGAAAAATAACTTTCTGTGGTTTACCAGAAAATGCTGTATCTGTCCTTGTGATAAATATGTGAGGTACAAAGTTTATGAGGACTGCAGTTAACTATTTTATCAACCCTCCTTTCACAATGTGAGAAGTCTTCTAAGCAGGAGACTAGCTGATCTATTTTGACACTTTTTGCAGGGATCTGTAACTTTCATATCCTTTTCCTGGACAGTGCTGCAGAGATCCAAAGAAGAACCACTGTCATTGACATCTATGTTGTCAATTATAACTATTACGTACCTGTTTATACCAAACAACCTTTCCTTTCCTTTCAGCTTAGAAAAATACTAATGTATTGGCTGTAAATTGCAAGGTTTTGGTAGCATGGGGTGGTCTGCAGGGGTGGCCTCTCTGGGAGGAGGTCAGGGGCTGTCCCATGCCAGACACAGGCGGTTTCAGCCAGCTCCAAAATGGATCCACCACAGGACACAGCCAAACCCATCAGCAAAGCTGGTGGCACCTCTGTGATAACACATTTAAGAAAACACCAGTGAGGGAGACAAGGAGGGAACAAAATAGTGAGAAACAACAGAGGGAACGGCGAGGTCAGAGGAGGAGGAGGTGCTCCATAGCAGAGCAAGCACACACCTGAAGGGATCGTCGCCTACGGATATCAATTTAATTGGAGAAGGGGTTAAAACACAGCAACTGAAGAGACAAACAGCATCAGGTGAGGAATAGTTCTCTAATGAAAACCAAATGTCAAAAACATATGACATTTCATCACATTCTTTCAAAAAATCTGCTAGAAAGAGCTGCAGCACAAATTACCATCTGTTGAAACATCCATGACATCAAAATTCAGTCTTTTAATAATGATTTTTCAATATCATCTTTTGAAAAGCAACTTGACCATATTATACTTTAAACTCAGTTAAATACTATGCTATTCTTTAATGTCCTTGCTAGCTTTACACAGTAAAAACTGTTCTTCTATTTCCTCTGTTTTTAAAAATTGTCTTAGCAAAAATAACCTCCCATACTGCTTTGCTAAGCCAAAGACTGGGTTTTTTTGGATGTGGGGGATATATATTGCCCTTTAAATACTTATTTAAAAAAACCACCAACACTGGTATAAAGGTAAACAAATCTTTACTAATGCCTACATCTTTGAAATAGCTTGTATTCATCCAAAGAAATGGAGTTACAGTCTTACATTATAACATTTAACATTAAATAGCAAATGTAGCCTGTATCATTTATTCAGGGAAAGGACTCTTATTCCCAGTATAGATAAATATCTTTTCCAACATTGGTTCCTATTTGACCGAATAAAGAAGTTTAATAAAGTTTCAGTGTTAATTTCAGTAGCAACTTGTAAGAGTCGTTATTTAATTTCCACCTTTTTCAGACTTTATAGAATTGATGTATTTTATATTTTTGAGGTTTTTATTTTGTTTTGTTTTATTTTGTTTTCAGTTGTGCAGAGCTGCAATCAGACTCTTCTTTCCAAAATTTTTAGAAAAAAAAACTTAGAAAGTATTATTGCATGCCTCTTATGCCTTTGGAGCACCAGGAGGGAGTTGCAATAGTCTCAAATTCTTTCATGTGATGCTGCTTTTTGAGGCTCCACTTTCCCGTACAAAAAAGAAATTGTCTTAATCAATGCCACATTTACTTCTTTGATATTTTCCATTTCTCCTGCTGTCATTTCAAGAGGATCAATTGTTGATTTACGTTTTTCCTCTCCATTCTGCACCACATACCTTCTACACTTGCAATTCTGACTGTAATAGAATCAATCTTCAACTCCACAGTTTCACAAGTGAGTAGCAGGTTTTAGGGATTTTATTTTTTTTTTAAGTTGACAAGGAAGGTGAATTTATTGTAAAAGTTTCTTCTGCTTTACTACATTAATAGCAATGTGAAATTCAGGTTTCTTGACTTCATAAATTCCTTCCTATGAGGAAATTCTATGCCTTTATTTCATACACACTTGTATAGGGAGGAGACCTCTAAGTAAAATACGTTGACTCAAATGCTCAGATGCACCTTGAGTATATCTAGCATTTGTAATGCATGTGCACACATGTACAAAAGCCTGGCTCCAATTATAGGTGAACTACGTACTTGCCTATGGGAGCTAAATGCAGCTACATTTCAGCTACCTGCTCTGGCTGAGAAACTAAAAGTCAGGCTGACAGCCACTTTTCCTGCTTCTAAAGGAGGGATGTTGACCACAACCACTGCTTAAGATGGCCTCAGCAACAGCAGCAGTCACTGTCTTTCCCCCTTCCATCCCTAAGGAATGGGAATAAGGAACAACAAGCTCATCTCTGCTAAAAATTCTTCCCAGAGTCATTTCATTTYCTCATATCAACCTTTTTCAAGAGCATCCTGTCTTTGGGGGGTGGGAACGTGAACTCAGATCACTTTTTCTTGGGACAACAAAATACAAGCCCCAAGACAGTTCTGTGCAAATATAAACATGCGCAGTTCACTGGTTATTTTGAGAGGGAAAATTCTGCTATTTTGGAAGTACTTGAAAGCAGAGCTTCTTATAATCATTCTTTTAGTTTAGAGTCACTGTGGCACAATATATTCCTGCTGCTCTGCTAGTGTGATTCTGAACCACGCATCACACAAAGACGACTAGTTATATTAGGTGACTCTGCAAGACTTAACAGAATTTCTACATATTTGACATGTCTCTTTAAGCATGACACTCTTTGTAGCAAAAAAAAAAAAAAAAAGAGCATGTTCTGATCAACAATATTGAATGCATTACATTTATTTCGTACAAATGCTAGATGGGGTACAGGTCGTAGAATGCAGTTAAATATGTTTCATATCCATTCATTAAAAGAAAATAGTTTCAAGAACGATGTATAGTATATATTTGTATGAGGCTAAGGATAACCACAGGGTCATTCAGTGACATTGTATTACACACTACTGTCCTGGTTCCAGCTGGGACAGAGTTAACTTTCTTCCCAGTAGCTGGGGGGGGTGTGTGCTGTGTTTTGGGTTTGGTATAATAGGAGCGTTGATGGCCCATTGATGGTTTTGKGTGTTGCTGGGCCGTGCTTGCACCAGGCACTTTCCGGCCTCCCATGCCCTGCCAGGTGCATGGGAAGCTGGCGGGGGGAGCATAGCTGGGGCGGTTGACCCAGCTGGCCAATGGGGTATTCCATACCATGCGATGTCATGCTCAGTATAAAAACTAAGTGTGTGKGGGGGCTCTGTGTGCTGGGACGGGCTCTTGTATCGGGCACGCGTCGGTTCGGGTGGGTGGTGAGCAATTGCATCATGCATCGCCTGCTTTGTATGTTGTTGTTGTTGTTGTTGTTGTTATCACTGTTATTATTACTGTTCTACTTTGTTTTATTTCAATTATTAAACTGTTTTTATCTCAACCCGTGAGCTTTCCTACTCATGCCCTCCCGATTCTCTCCCCCATCCCACCGGAGCAGGGGGTTGAGTGAACGGCTGCGTGGCGTTTAGGTGCTGCCAAGGTTAAACCACGACAACTACAACTAAATATTGGAACAACTGAAATAACTGAAAGAAGAGGAAGAATTGAAGTCGTCTGGAGTATTCTCTAATATTACTTCTTATTATTGTAATGTGATATTTAGCAAAGACTGAATCAAAACTGACCCAATTTCAAATAGACTAACCAGGATAATTATTTATTTTCTTGGTAAAATAGTCTCTTGTTAAGCACTCTTGAGTTTAGCATTCCACAAAAAGTGTTGAAT
Source organism: Phoebastria nigripes (assembly GCA_035582835.1). Taxonomy (NCBI): domain Eukaryota; kingdom Metazoa; phylum Chordata; class Aves; order Procellariiformes; family Diomedeidae; genus Phoebastria; species Phoebastria nigripes. The sequence continues at coordinate 358,460 of JAYKAV010002897.1, read as the reverse complement.
TCTTCTGAAATTCACCAATTCTATCCTAAAATGAGTATTCATTTAAAAGAAGAAAACATACCTATTCTAAGCTCAGACTAAACTAGATATTCAACACATCCTATGGAACACCAACATGAGTGATACATTGCCATATGACTCAAGATCCTCTGTTCAGAGGGCCCTGAGAAACCAGGATGAGCACTATATGTGCAGCATGTAGCTTCATTCTTTACCTATAAAATCCTAGCTTGGCTTGCAGGTACAGAGGGAGGGAAATATGAGACATGATACGTAAATGCAGTTTTGTGATTTAATTGAGATGTACTGCTTTGGATCGCTAAGTTGTCATATCATATAACCTCAAAGCTTTCTGATGTGATTAATGCATCTTGACTTAATGTATGAGGGGAAAAAAAATCTGTCTTGATTATTTGAAAAACTTGCCTTCGCAGTTTATTTCTGGGCAGATAGCTTGGGTCTTAAATATTTAGAAGGCATTTTAGTTTGTTCTCAGATGGCATGAAATAGCCAAATTCTATGGCAGAGATCTCAGGTACAAACATTAGGACATTATCCTTTTTTCTTCCACATCAGAGTATGATCATGCTCAAGGGAGTAATTGGCTGATGTGGATAAAGTAGACCAATTTGAGTTCTTCAGACAGTCTCTGTTCTTCACATAGGCAGCCAAGTGCCATCCCTGGGCGCAAGAAGGAAAGCTTTGCAAACTCCTTTCTGGATTCCTGACAAGTGACTCCACTATCTGCTAAAAAAAACCCCAATAACTGGTTTCTCTGCTGTCCTATCCATATATTTATGTTTTAGATTATACTGTGCTGATTGTGACTGTATGTACCTTCTCAGCAGACAGCCAGACAAGCCTTGTCTTCTCAGCTATAAATTTCTGGTTTTAAATATAAATGGAAAATAAGCTTTCCCCCTCCAAAAAAAACAGGGGTCATATTTGGCCTGCAGTTTACAATGCTTTTCTCTGATACAATGTGTTAGAAAACTTGCCGTTGAGGCAAGAAATATACACTTACATGTGTATTATAAAAAGAACATTTTATATGTATATATAACACGCTTAGGCACAGAGGAGACTTTCATACATGGTCACAATCAAAACACAACCCTGGTGTCTTTGTCTTTTTTAATTACCTGTAGACCATGATACAACTTGTTATCCTTAATATTGCGGTTTATGCTTCTGTTCTTAATTTTAACCATATATATAAAGTCACAAAATGTGTATAAGCATCAACATGTATATAGCTCATTTTTATTTTCACTTTTTTTTAAAAATACAAAAAATGATTTTTTAATATAATATTTACTGGAAACAGTTAATTCTGCCCTGTACACCAAGCCCACCTGCATGGCAATTATTCCATATTCTACTTATTCATACGCTCTTTTTTATACTATTCCCCTCAGGAAAAACCTCAGAGGGTAGATAGGCTTTGCAGCATAACTTGTATATCAATCAATAGAAACTCCAAAAGATTGAGGGAGGAAGTGAATCTCAATGTTAAAGATGCTGGTTGCGTGCTGATGCCAGTTGTTTCCATGGGTAGATTCAGAGGGACAATAAAAACAAAAAAGGAAAAAATACCCAAACCCCAAAAAACCTCCTCCCCTCTTGTTTATATGAAATGGAAAGTGAACAAATTATCTTTAAAATGGCTAGAAAATTCCAGATCTTTTAGTGCTCCAGAAGTGAATGCCAGTACCTTGAATTAAACTATGGAATGAATGCAAGTCAGCAGAGACTGAGTCACATGGATTACTCTACAATTTTAGTTTAATGAAACAAGCTCTAGACTCTCAAAAAAAAGCACAGAATGCTGTTATTACATATTTTTCTGTTTCTTTAACTTTGAAACACTTTATACCCATCTGTTGTCATTTTGCAGAGACAAGAGCAGGATCAGCCATCTGAAAACCATCCTTGTTACACTATGTTTGGTTTACTTTTATGAATAATCTCAGTCAGTGATGATTCATATACATTAATAAATACTATTTGCATGCTTGTGTACAGTACACAACATTATTAATATCCATGTTTTTGTGAAATATAAAGTTCAGCACGTGTAAGAATATCACACTCAGATCTGTGTGGTGCCTCAAGAGCAGAAAATTTTCTCACTGGTCTACCAATTTGCCAATTATTTAGCCAGGCACAGGAAATATCTAAATGTGCTTAACAAGTGTCTCCAGGGAGGTGAGGATTATCAAAATACCAGCACTATTTCCTTATAGTTTCATGACAAAGAAGTAGCGCTGAAGGAGATGATTACTTGAATTTGAACGGACTTTAACAAACCCCAAGCAAACGTGTGAGCCTAGAGGTTAGTGTCCTCTCAATGGAGATGATGACCTTTAAGACTGCAGCTCAGTATTCTTGCAGTGTCCAGCATCCCGAAACATTTTTTCAGGATGTTCAAAGAGTGACACTGTGGGTGAGCTTGGGAGCTGGTAATAAGGTCTGCATGAACAAAGTTTCTTCCAGATACTAACATGTACCATATATATTCCTTGACAGCAGCATGGTAACACAAAGAACCCTTGAGGAGTTTTTGTCTCCCTCTTCATCCCACCCCAATTAAGGTTATTAACAACTCATTTTCTATAATTTCACATTACAAAAACATTGTTCTACACCATCTCCATCTATCTGCTGTACAGAAATAAAATCTCTCATAAAATGTCCTTGCCATCTACCTGGTCTCTATGCATTATCTCACTATATAAGTAGGTCTTAAAAATCACAGAAGATACTTTCAGGAAACAGCATCAGAACATGACTCTAGTAATTTTGGAAAAATATTTTTTYCTATGAGGGAAGGGCTATCTTCAGCAGGATTTGAAGGAATTACTGGTTTAGATTGGACATAGGCTTCTATGTGTTTCTAGATTTCTGCCTGTTCTAGCATGCTTTGAGTAGCTGGGTGTTTTAAGGTATTTCCTGAATTTCGCTCTATCTCAGTGATAAAATGTAGATACTTTGGAAACAATTATTGAAAATGTGGTTTAGCTCTATATTTGTATAATGTATTTTACATATCTCTCTTTCAGAAGAGTCAAATTTTACCTTCATCAGGATTGCTGGATGAAGTTCTAGAGTCACATTCTTAGCTTAAGGAAGGTATTCCTATGACACATGGAACTGGCAAAGCTAATGAGAAATGGGAAGCAGGTAAAGCATCCTAAGTGACAAAGTAATTATTATTTTATCTCTATGTCATCTACACTGACACAGATAACTGACAACTGTATTTAATTGTAGACAACCCCTCAACTTTGGGAAACTTTTCCGTCAAATGGCAAGAGTTAGTTTAAGATCAACATCAACACCAGAAAAAGTAAAAGAAGATTCCTTGGTAGCTGTTATAGCCATGTGCAGACAGTGCAACAGAGTGCATGACTTAAAAAACAATACAAATTAACCATCACTAAAACAGCAAATGGAGGTTCCACAAGCCAGTGTTCTTTATCCTGGATCCCTAGTTCTTTATTCTTCTGCTCCCACCAAGCAGCATCAGTTCTTTGAATTGCAAACCCTTCTACAGAGCTCGTTTTGATGTCATAGACTCACAGAATCACAGAGTGGCTGAGGTCGGAAGGGATCTCTAGAGGTCATGTGGTCCAACCCTCCTGCTCAAGCAGGGCCACCTGCAGCCAGTTGCCCAGGACCATATCCAGATGGCTTTTGAATATCTTCAAGGAGGGACCCTCCACAACCTCTCTGTGAGACCTGTGCCAGTGCTTGGTCACCTTCACAGTAAAAAAGTGTTTGCTTATGCTCAGATGGAACCTCCTGTGTTTCAGTTTGTGCCCATTGCCTCTGGTCCTGTCACTGGATACCACTGAAAAGAGCCTGGCTCTGTCCTTTTTGCACTCTCTCTTCAGGTATTTATACACATTGATAAGATCCTCTCTGAGCCTTCTCTTCTCCAGGCTGAACAATCCCAGCTCTCTCAGCCTCTTCTCAGATGAGAGATATGAAGACCTTCGTCTTCACTCACTTATCACACCTTATAAAGCCATAGTAGCCTTTCCATCCAGTCAAAACTATGTCTAAATATTTGCAGCTACAAATTTGATTAGAGTGCTCATTATTATGTCAGTCAGTCAGACATGCAAGCACAATGAATCAGTCCTTGAATATAGACTATGGACTTAGTCAACTGGACTTGGGACAATATTTCAACAGGTTTATAATTTAAACAAAACAATTTTCGCTCGAGCTAATGCGTACTAGTGAAAACTCTTGTGACAGACAACTTTACCTTTCAAATTCCAGCCATCTTAGTTATGGAACTGTTTAAAAAATATGAGATGATTTTTTTCCTTTAAATAATCCTTTTTTCACCTTTGACTAGAAACAGCAGTTTCTTCCAAAGTGAAAAGAATTCACTCTAAGGCAGAGATTCAACACAGAAAATAAAAGCCACAAACCTTCAACAACTAAATTGTGAGTGATGGAAAAGGTAGATAAGAATAGAAAACATTATGAAAGCCTAACAAGCACGCATAACCTTTCTTATTACAAGGACCATACTACCCGTCACTGAAACACAGTCTTTTCAATGACTGTTCAGAAGTAAAGGACAGCAAGTTATAACTTGTGAATGATTCTACAAGTGATTGTTTCTATATTCAGGAAAAACTACAAAGGATATTTTAAGGTGAGCGACATATTCAATAAGATCAAAACATTATTATTAATACCTTCATTTTTGGAAAAAATAGTGCCTTAGAGCTGAGGAATTCAAATTTATTTGTGTAAAATTAGTGCTTACACAAATTTTGAACTTTCTTACAGAAAATAATTTGTCAAAGGTTTTCTTGGTAAACTATAAAAAAATCTCCTAAAGTTCAGTTTTCTCAGACAGAGTGTAATTGCCACTTGCTATTATCCCCTGGTTACAGAATTCTTTGGGCTGTTAGTGGCTGGGAATGCCTGCTTTGAATAAAAGCTGTACAGTTATTTCTCAGCAAGAGCATAAAAATTCTTACTTTTTAACTGCCTGAGATACATATAAACCAGTCAGAGCAGAGAAATATACTTAATCCTCCTGTGGTTACTCCTTAATCACCCTGTTACAAAGGTGCAAACTATGATGATCTGAATGGCTGGCTGAACCACAGGTCTTGAGTTTGTTTTCAAGGCGTTCAAACTCAATTATGCATCAAAGAGGTGGGCAAGGCACAGGAAAGAAACACTGAAAATTAATCTTTTGGAAATGCAAAATGTACCTTTTTTTTTTTTTTTTTTACAGTTAAGGCTTTAAATAGATAATGTCTTTTAAGTGGATATGCTTTATTTTCCTTTCTCCCCATATTTTCACTGTTATAATTTGTCCAGGCTCCTTACTATGAAAATTACTACCTACCTATTTCATTAAGTTAAGCATTGCTGTAGGAGTAGCGACACCTCTCCAGCCTTCCATCCCATGCATCTATAGATCATGACCTATCCTAATTAGAATGTAGGGAAGGCTGTTCTCCATGGAGGTCTTTTGCAACTGACTAGGTAATTGATGTATTCAGCTACTTTCTTCTAACGTCACGAGAGGCTGAAGAATCTGAGGATAACTGCAGCTCAGAAGATCTGGGACTTAATTTTTTCTAATCAGGTGCACTTTCTCCCTGATTCAGAGCTCACTGAAAAGCTAAAAGTTACCTTTRTATTTGGAGGAGTGCCTCTGGCAATGTAAATTAAAGATCTTTGCAGACAGGCAAGTGGACGTAGGAAAGGGTTTTGGTGAAGAGAGTATGTAAAAGATGAAGGAAATTCAATGTCCAAAGCATTTTTTTTTCTTTTTTCCTAAAGCCAGGTTTAACAATTTTAATTTCTTTCTTCTTCTGCTTAGCTGGGTACTTAATGGAGAAAGGAAAAGAGCAACTGTATGGAGAAGGACAGGAAACGGCATAGCCTGGAGGTGATTCTTGCTTGATCAACAACAGCTGTAATAACCATTTCTTTAGCCCTTTGCACCCTTGGTTATTCAGAGCAAGGAACGTCTGGCACCTTGTAAGAAGGAAGCATATTCGGACCATGACAATAAACAGCTGATTCTTGCAGCTGACTTCAGTGAGTCTATTTATGTGATAACAGATCAATAGTTTGCATAAGGGTTGTATAACAGGCTCACATGGCTACCTGTAAAAGCAGAAAGAAACCCTGTTCATTGCCAGGGGAGCTAGGTATAGGAATGAGTACTGCTAATGAGTAGGAAGGAAGACTGAACTCATACATTTTACAAATAGTGCCCCAGATCATGACGGTGATAATGAGTGCCACTGAAAAAATATGTAACACATTGGTACAGCAGGAGAAAGAAATCCATATTGCTGCTACTTATGCTGTACCTGTTGTGTGGATAAATACAGCAAAGAACTTCTGTTTTGCAAGGCTGTCAGTCTAGCAACTTTACTGAGTACTAAATTTCAAAGGAAAAAATAGCATTTTATTACTTCACTTATCTTCTCCCTGTGGTATAAATTGCTGGAGAGTTACCTGGGGTTTCAGCTGCCCAGTTTTTATTGACTTTAATGACAAAAGCATGGCTAAACCCCTATGCATCTCTATAAAAATTTACCCCATGTGTTGTCCTAATCATATCTGCTTAGTTTACTGACAAAAACAAGTTGTTATTACTGTCAGTTCAACACAGCCAATATAACTGTTAAAGAGCAAACTGAATTGCACTCTGCCTCGCATATTATCGACAAAATTGTCAGCCAGATTTTGATTCCAGAGATTTTACTGTTAGTGATGATTAGTGTTGTGCACAGCTAAATGACCAGGCAGCTTAGTTTGTTCTGGATGAAGCCCCAAAAGTTCAAACGGTTCTCTGAACCTTTTCCAAATCCCATGGTTCTGCGAAACTGAGCTGCCATTCTTGTGAGCACTGTGCGCCCAGATACCTTACAAGTTCACTAGTACTTCATGTTTCAGGTCAGTTGGAAAACACTGTGAGAATCACTTTTATCAGAGTCATTCTGACTCTGCTGTCAGTGTTTGCAGCAAGGATATGAGGAGGTTCATAAGTATGGATTTCATATCAAAACATGTATATGTAATATTTATTCATGAAAAATGAATTTTATTTGATCTGGAATAGAAGCCTTGTCCCTAGCAAAGCCATAGAGAGAATCCTCAGAAGCAGCAGGAACATACTCAATTGATGGGAAGTGTGGGTGTGAGGATGGGCAGGGAGTCAATGAGGTACCTCTGCAAGTATTCTCTACTAGAAGGGAATAGCAATTCTGTCTGATGACTAAAGGGTTATAAAGGAGATCCTCACAGTCATCATTAAGGCACTTTGACTTAGTAAAATGGTCTTTTCCCCATATCTCATCCTTCTGATTCAGAAAGGTTGTTTTCCTGGGACCTCAGAACTAGAGCAATGCCTGAGTTTCATCCACCAACAGTGCTCTGTGGAAATAACAAGAGGATGACAGCTTTCTTGCTGATATCTCACATGTTGTTAAAAACAAAACAAAATAAAAAACCACTTTGAGGGAGTTTGTCTGAATGTGTAAAATCTCAAAGCATTTACCTATATACACTTCATAAAGGTATGATGAAAAAAACTAGTATTAACCCAATTTTACCAACGCAGCTTTCAATCCAGACCAAAAATTAACAGCAATAAATTATACAGGCACTTAGTTTCCCTGTCTCATTTTGAAATTTGTACTTTTTGTTCTTTTACATTGCTACTAGATGGTGTGACAGAAATGTCTGGAACAGGAAGACTACCTTAAAAAATCAACCTTAAAGATCAGACTGCACTTTAAACCTGTGTCTGTCATGAATCTTGTAATGCCTAACAAGGGAATACAGAGCTAGCAACATAGCTACAACATCGAAAAGAAATTAGAATTGTCACCTTAACATTTGTGTTTGCTTTTATGCTGTTATATGTGCGTGTTTGTGCAGTAAGGGCAGAGAGGTTGTTTAAAACAAGTTACACAAAAAAAGCCCTTCTTTTTTCTTCCTAAGATCTCATAATTATGAAAGAGAAAAAAATGACAAGAGATCGATGGGGAATGAGAAAGGAAAGAGCTATGTGCTCAAACACAATGATATGCACTGTTACATGCACATCTTGTCAGKTATTTGCTTTTATTTTAATTAGATTTTTTTGGTAAAATATTCTGTCATCAGAAGAGATGTAAATCATGGGTGTTGTCAAAAGACAACAGGGAAGTCAAGAAAGGAAGGCCAGGGCAAACACAGTGCACTGAGACATTTCTGACATGGAAGGCAGGATCAGGTTACCTTTGGGAAAGGCGACAAGATGAGGGGACAGCAACACATCCATTCTCCCCAGGCCTGATAGTGGTGTCAGTAGGGTGACTCACATTAAAAAGCTCAGAGAACTCCCCCCGCTTTACTGTTTCTTCTACACGTGCAATTTTTTCTGGAGTTCCTGCCAAATTCCCTACTTGATTTTCAGGCTTTCCTATGCCTAAAATGGACCCACTCTGAGCCAGATTCTCCCTAGCTTTTTTGTGAGTGTGCAACAGCGGAGATATGAAATCCACATGAGCATCAGGCAAGACTGTACTCTCTGGATGTGACACAAAGACAGCTATGTCCTCGTTCTTTTTACAGCTCACTCAACCAGGTTTCATGATGGTCCTGCGATAGCACCCAGTACCTATGACTGGATGTACAGTGGGCTGCAATGAGTCTTATTAATGAGCAGATTCTGAGGAAATTTCTTTCTGCCTTTCCATGGGCTCCAAGTGAGTTGCAGCCTCCTGTTGCCTTTGCTCAAGTGACATCACCCATCCCTCAAGAAACAATGTTTGTCCATATTTATTCCTTAGCTACTAGCAATTCAGATCACGTCTGTCTTTTTATACTAATTATGTCAGCTTTCAACAAGGAAATCTGGCCTTCTGTTCCTTTCTCCTGTAAAAATAAATAAATACATAAATACATCTTGGAAAATGTTGTGCAAAGATGGACTTGAAGTTAACGGAGGATGGAGTACTTGAAAATGCAGGTCTATAACATAACATAGCTTATCAAAATCTATTTCTTGAGCTAGAGCTTCAATTTAATGAGCATGCTAACATTTCAGCAGTCATTATACATTGAAAAAAGTTTCCAATAATTAAGGATAATTGGCAATGGAAATAAAATGAACAGATGATAATAGCTCTGCAGCAGACTTCAGCAGCTTGCTCTTTCAGCACGCGTTGGGTAAGACAGCAGAGGCAAAGGTTTTTAAGTGGCAATCCAAACTGGTCAACTGTGTCTTGATTGTTATTCACCTAAATTTTTATACTTTGTGCCTCTGCCTCCATTTTTCAGTCACTTTGCAAGTTGTTGTTAATTTTTTTTTCCTGGGCTGCCCATAACATAATATTCCAGGGTTAATTACCAGCCAAATTAGGTCTATATTTAATGATTATACAGTGTCACCATCTAGGCTTCTATTAGCTTTCCCTCTAATGTCATCATGCATAAAACAAGTCACTTTCAACACCCTGACTAACCTGTAGTGCCAATTTTTATTAGGTTTTCAGATGAAATAGCTTTAATGTATAATAATGTTGTTGAATACATAGGGATTTTAATAGTCTGCACAGCATTTTCACAGCTTACTGACTCTTTTTAATGGTGGAGCAGGGGAAGAACAGGAAGACTTTTCATAACATTAGAGTAAATGCACTTCGTATCTTGGCTGTGCCTACTAGCTCCACTGTGGTTGAAGTATTTCCACAATATTACCTTCCATTTTCATTAATTTAAATCTTGGCTGTTAAAAGTTTGTTGTAGAATGGAAAAGGAATACAAAAGGGACAAATTCAAGGACTGGAATCACAGCCTTTATAGTATTTGTTTTGAAACTCAGATATTCACTCACCCTTAAATCTCCCTTATGATGCTGCTTATGGGAAAATGGTGTTTTTATTAAAAGAAAGAGGTGCTTCCTTTATCCTTCGACCTCAGAAACTGTGTATCTGGACACGGTTCTCTATTCCATCCTGCTGTCAGTCAAAATGACTCCAAAGAAATCCCAGTTACACATGCATACAGCAAAAATAGTGAATGATCTGATTTGTTTATAACACCATAGCGTGCCCGATCTAAAAATCACAGAAGTCTCTGCCTAATTTCAGAAGGAATTTGAAAGATGGTGATTTGGGAATATCACTTCGTTGTTGAGTAAGAAAGCTTCAAATTACTGATACAGGTCATTAAAAAAGTGACAAGAGAGCTTTGCAATTGCAAGCTTCGTTATGTGTCTGAATATACTACCTATGTTACAAAAAATGAATTTAGGAATTCTAGAGAGAGTTTTCCATTTTTTAACTGAAAGTCTTTTTTTATTTGCATGAACTTGTAAAGCCAGGAACTTTAGTTACCTTGAGACCCCTGCACAAAACTCAGAAAAAGAAAAAAGTATTTTCTGTTCATAATTATGTCATAGTCCTAAAGTCCAGCCTCATAAGCCCCAAAAGGGGTAACAAATTCAATGAATCACCATTTCTGAAAAAGATAAATCTTCCCCAGAACAGCAGAGATTCAGTATCAAGTTTAAAGTAGCTTTTAGCCCTAAAATGTTGACACTAGGCCTGAATCACTTCTGCTCGGCCAGTTGTAGACACATTATTGAGACGGGAATTTTCATATTTCAGAGAAGAGGAAAACAGGTATTTAGGAGATTTTGTTTTAAATATAACAACTATTTCAGTCTGCGTGAAGGGATTGCCTGTGGAATAAACCGACTGTTGAGTAGTGTAGAGGAGGAGCTGTGGAAAGTGAAGGATAGCTACATTAATTTTGGTCTCATTAATTCATTGTTACCTTTTGATAATCTCACTACCTATATGGCAAACTGTGAACCATATTTAAACCTGTAATGATTCTGAAGAAGGATTTAGTTTTGGTGAAGCTGGATATCGGAAATATACATGAGAGATTTCCTCACCGCCTTAACCAAACATCAAACAGTAATAAAAGAATAGAAGTTCTGGTTTCTATTTCAGGGAAACGAGGATATACAGTGGAAAATTATGCATCAAGTGATTCAATGTGGGAATATAAGAATATAATCAACAAATTTCTGTTTAATAGGTATCTATGTATACATTAAGTATTTGGTATACAAGTATACATAAAGTTTTCTGGGTACACAAATATTTGGTTTTAGTTGGTCATTTCAAGTTAAATCTTGCAGTTCTCTCTAGAGCTATTTTATGTATGAGTTCCAAATGAATACATTATCTGTGAGATTTTTCTTAAACACACAGTCTGTGGCTTGAACAGAAAGAAAAAAAAAATAAAAAAGAACCAATCCTTTGTTAATTGTAGCTATTCACCCTTGAGTGGCTTGGAGAATTGGCTAAGCCAGGTTTCATTAGAACATAATTCTTCTTTTCAGTGTTAGTACGCACAAGTGAGCATTCATATTGTAATTGGGCATCGCGAAGTCCTTCGCGTGGTACAGGTGGCAGAGTTCAGGCCAAAAAGTAATGGCAGACCAGAAGACAAACCACCTCCAAATTTCTTTTACTGGCATAGTAGACACATGAACATAAACACAAGGATCTAAGTTTATACAGAGGAAAGAATGTGGATAATATTTTGYTCAATTGGTAACACCATCTTCCGTGAAATATAAATGTTATCTGCTGTATGAATATGGATAATTTTACTGTTCGGTGTTCTCCAGTTAGGTTTTAACATAACTTTTAATGTTGATTTATAATACATGTAGCTTGCTATAGGTTTATAAGAAAATTTAAGTTAGAAGGGACCTCAGGGTCTCTAGTGTAACTCCCAGTTCAAAGCAGGGTCAGCTATAGGATCAGGTGAGGTTATTCAGGGGATCAAAAGAGGTTACTCAGGGCTTTGTCCAGTCTGATCTTGAAAACCTCCAAGGATGGAGACTTCACAGCCTCCCTGGGCTGCCTGTACTGCTACTTTACTGTCCGTCGGTGAAAAGGTTTCTCTTTATATCCAATCTGAAGCTCTCTTGTTACAATTTATGAGTTTTTCCTCTTGTCCTCCAACCATGTACCACTGTGAAGAGACTGGCTCCATCTTCTCCCCACAGGTACTGGGAAGGCTGCTGTTAGATGCGCCCGAAGCCATCTTGTCTTCAGGCTGAACAAGCCCCAGTTCCTCAGTTTCTCCTCCCATGACAAATGCTCCACTCCCTGTCCATCTTGGTGGCCTTCCACTGAACTCTGTGCATGGTAATGAAGTACTCTGTGAACTGCTTATGTTTAGCAATAGAAAGAAACAAATTAGTTGATATACATGCAGAAGTTCCGTGCATCGGCTTTGGGGAAAAAATCCACCCAATTACAGCTTTACAGAGGCTTGTACTGAGGATGTAAAAGAAAAGGTGATATTTACAGATATGTTAGATTCTTGTCTGTGCATGCTCTATATTCCAAGAAATATAGAATCAACCAATACTGGCTTCAGAGGTGGTACAACATGAATTTTCACTTTTTTTTTTTTTTTTCTCTTGCTAGAGATACGCCATTTTGTTTACTTGAATAGACATACTATGGTGAGTTACTTTCCAGCAATGGACCTATTTGATTTACCAAAGCCCATTCTACTATAATCAGATTGTGTCAGACAGAAAGTCATACAAACAAAATGCCTTTCATCCTTGTATTCTCCTAAAAGAAGTATGACAAAGTGATGGCTGAGGAGACTGGATAAACATTTTTTTTTGTTGTTCAGAGTATCTGACAGTCCATTTGAGAGACAAAAGATATAGCTGACTTATCTACTCAATCTGTCTAACTTCTCCTACTTTATGGCTTTGGCTGTTGCTTTTTCTACCAGGCCTTCATGTTAATGTAATTGTTTGGATGAGAGTAAGAGTGTTGCATTAGCTTATGCCACAAAGATTTTGCCCCTGAGTCTTTCTTGTCAAAACTCAGTCTTCTCATGGGGCTCATTTTTCCTCTCGCCAGGCCTGTCCCTACTGTACTAAACCTTTTGACTGAGACTGCTTGATTAGGGTATTTCTAATCTTTTTCACTGGACAGCCAACATAACATACCCATTACAATAACATATTCTCTACATTATGGTCATCTCTGAATAGGAAAAAAATGATTTTATGCTATGACATAAATAATATTGCACTCTCTACTGCCATTTTTCCATTCTATTCAGTCTTTGGCCATACTAATATGAGTGTTTATATAATATAACTACCACTTAATTTATGTCTCTCACTATTTTGTAATTATCGCATTAAGAATGTACTTTAATTTCAGGACAGATGACTTTGTACCTTGGCTACACTTAGATGAATAATTACAGAAGTTTGACCCTGACATTCAGAAGGCTCAGATACCAGAGGAAGTGATGGTTTTCTTGTATTTAAAGTCTTCAAGTAGTCAATGGACACACAAATGCAGTTCCAAAATAAACTCCTTCAACATATAAGTCACCTTACCTGTCTTTCTGCATTGACTGTAAAGACACCTGAGGAAAAGCAGATTGTTAACACAGAACACAGGACTTAAAATCCTTTCTCACCTTAAAATCAGTGAAAATCATTTAGTCAAATTCAATGCAGGCAGTGAAGAGAATACTGAGTTTTCCTACCCAAGTGGTGCTCTAGGAAGGTCTTGAGAATTACTGGAAGAGTTCCAAACTGCTTGAAAGGCTTTAGGCAAACATCATATTTTTAACTGCAGAGGAGCTCATTTTTTCTTTCAGATTTCGAAGAGAAGTGCTCTCTAAAACCAGAGCCACCACTCTGCTCACAGATTATTGATAAAATTAAATGGCAAAATGGAAATCGCTCTTTATCTCTTTACAAAATAATTACATAAAAATCCAAATTTGGAGGGGATACTCACATGGAAATACTTACTCAAATAGGTAAAATTAACAGGAGCTGGTCCTTAGTTTAGAATGAAAGGATTGACATGAAGGTGGCAAAGGTGTGTTTTTGTTAATTATTGCCATTTATAAATTATCAGTTCAATTCATCCCAAAAGATTATGACTGAATTCTCATTTATATTAAGTCCTCTTTATATCTCTTCACAAGTGCATAGGGGCTTTGAAATGCATGTAACTGTAATTGATGTCAGAACAACATAAAGTGGCCTTAGTGCAGTTGAGAATAAGGCCCTTAATTTGGAATGTTTCAGATGTGTTAAACTAGCTTAAAAAATACTAGAATATTTTCATATTTCAGTGTTTTTATAAGAATATAATTCAAAGGCAGATTTAATTTAAAAAAACCCTAAATGTGAAGTGATTAGTTTGCAATATCCACTAATCTCTTCTGGTAATTTCTCTCAACGTTTAATAAGGATTTTTACTATATTGCATAAAGCCTAATGTTCCTTATGTATGTTTACAACATTCAATGCAATGGCTCTGAAAGAGTTGATATGGTTTATTATAAACAAAACAGCTCCCTTGGCCCTTAGCTAGAATCAGTCTAAATGTAGAAACTTAGGTAACAGCTTTCAGATTTCAAATATTAGAACAATTTAGCAACATGCTTAAGGATGCTCATGGAAATCTTATAGCTTCAGTGTGGTGTCTATCCATCAAGTAGCAATTCAGTGATAAATTCACTTAGCACCGGATTAGGAACAGGACCCAGTCACCGTAAAACATTTTATTCCAAATTAAGCACCAAATTGTGGATGTGGATGCAGAGGTCGGTTCCCATGACTGGGACTGGCAGGACCAATGTGCTGAGCACTTTTTTTGGACTCTGGATCTCCTCAGTGCAGCCCTTAGTGTGGTAACTTTATGGGCATTTTACACCTTGCTACTTTGCCTTGAGGAACATGATATATACCTGGATATGTAGCACTCCTTTAATTGAAAGGACAGTCCCTTCTGTGTAATAACAGAATGGTTAGAACATTTGCCCAAGAAAATAGAGATGGGTTCATTTTATCAGCCCAAGAACCCTTCCCATTCCTAAGAAAGAACTCTAACCGTCAAGTTATAGACTAGATCACGTACAAGTTATCCCTCTTATTGGAGCTTGGCTGCTGTTCAGATATGAATGCAGGAATCACAGAACAAGAAAGAGAACAAGCAAAAACCCTGCCCTGCTAGAGGCAGAAGCTGGACTGCTCAGCCTCAATAACTGTAGTCTGTCTGTACCATAGTCTTGCCTGGTATAAGTTTATTGGAAGACATTTCATGGTTAGAACTTGCAAGCAGATAAAGGGGTTTTCTTAACTGTTACCTTAGAGTAATTCTGCATCCCTCATCCAGCCTAAATTTCACTTCTTGGTGACTATGTTCCTTTGGAGCTTGTCCTCAGCCTTTGCACATTTCAGCAAGTGTACAGCTAGTTTGAATGATTTAAAATACTTACTGAAAAGACAAAGGATATACAAGGGTGTTTATTCTTGTTTACAAGAGTGTAAATTTTCTGGATTACTGAACAGAAGAAGATGGAGATGATAAAGATATCTTTATTAGCACATCAGAAGATCTTTGAATAAAATGAAAGGTTTTAGAGCTTCAGCTGCAATAAATGGTCTAGACTGGTAGATACTGCAATAGGCTCAGGTACTAGGTACTTAGCCAGTTTGCAACAAAAGCAGAAGCTGATCAAACATGGTCCATGTTCCACTTTGCTGCCACAAAAAAGAAGCACATTCTGCTCACTCCATCTTTTATACCATACCTCTTCATATGGGAAAGCATAAGATGGCATGATACAGGTCCTCAAAAGGTCACTTGCACTGGGGTCATCACTGACAGGTACTCTGGTAAACATCTCTGATATTACATGATTCAATGAGAAGTGAGCTTTGGTAAAGAGGTAGTAATTAAAATGTCACATGAAAACAAATATACTGTTTTGGCTTACCAGTGCAAGCTGTAAGACTTTAACAGTTAATTTTCTTTTCAGAAAAGTAAGAATCTTTATCATTGTCTATCAAGTTGGATTGTATATTTCATAGTTACCAAGTTTTGTGTCAACCAATGCATGATATTCATAAAAATATTTCAATTAAAATTTTTGCAGAGTTGCAAATAAGTATAGCTCCTTTCATAAAAACAAATGCATGGATTTTGTTCTGTTCATCAAACTTTGGGCCCTTCCTTTTTCATTTACTACCGCTAAACACAGAACTGGGAAACCAATTTTTCTACCACATAGCCCATGGTTCACTTTGCCTGCCTGCACCAGACCTTGGGAGAAGAATCTGTAACCCAGATTCTGAGATTGAAAGGTTAAGAAACAGAGTTAGGACTCTAAATGTCCGGACCACAGCCTTTAGTAAATTGTTGGCCAGTATTCCCTGGGAGACCATGAAGAGGAGCAGAGTTGCTTTGGATGGCTGCTGGATTTAAAAAAAAAAAAAAAAAAAAAATTATTAGCACTCAGGAACAAAGTATCCTGTTCTACAGAAAGATAAAACATTTTGGCAGGAGGCTAAGCAGGAAATTCTTAAAGAACTAAAATGCGAAGAGGAAGCATACATGAAGTGGAATCAAGGACAGGCAATGAAAGAGGAGTGCAACAGCATTTCTTAGGTGTTCAGGGGTGAATACAGAAAAGCCAAAGCCCAGCTGGACTGAGCCAAGCTATTTTCATTAGTGGCAGATGGTAAAACAAAAGGCAACAGTTACAAGTGAGGGCTTGGGATCTTCAGATTGACATTAGGAAAAACTTCTTCTTTATAAGGTTAAGGCAGCAGAGGAACATCCTTCCAAGTCTCCACTAGACAAAGCAACAGCTGACCCAATCTAGGATTGAATATAGTCCTGATTCAAATGGGAGTGTGCCTAGATGACTGTTAAATGTCCTTCCAGCCAATATTTCTATGATTCTGAAAATGTGTATGTATAAAAACCTTTTTGAAGACTTTTTCAGAATCAAAATTAATCACAGTAACATTAGCAGGACAATGGTGTACAATCTCTGTTTGCTCTTTGCTATGTGCAAGGTCATCTTCCTTTTCGCTGATCACTCTTCCTTACATCCTTTCATTGACTCTTTTTTTTTCCCATCACATCTAGTTCATCTACTTGCTCTTACCTTTCATGCTTTTCAAAGCTCTGAGTCTCCCTACCTATTTGTTCTCTGACTCTAATGAGTTGCTCTTTGACATTTCCACTCCATCAGTGATAGTAGCCCAAACTATTCACTTGACAGTTTCTGCCACAGGAGTCTTAGCACTTTTACAAATAGAGTGCACTCGTTGAATTAGTGCATAAAGCCATTAACCTCTCGTCTTTCAATTCCCATCTTGAGACCCACAGGATTTGGAAATGACCAACTGATAATGGCTAGGTAAAAGGCCAGTGGGGACTGCTGATACCTCTTTTAAAAATTTACAATGATGTAGAACCATCAGGTTCAAAAATACCATAATAGATAACCTTTGTTATAATTAATATAATCTTATTATGGTTCCTGTCCTCATCTTCTGTCTCACTGTAGATTTTACCTACATTTTGTCTTATCTTGCAAGGTCTGAAAGCTAGGCAGCACACTTTCCATGGTCTTGACACAGCACTTCACAAAAAAGGTCCATATGCTTTTTAATCTCATATAAACTGATGAGTAGAATAAGCCTCAGTGTCACTCTGTGTTTAGGAAAGTTATTTAATCTTAACAGTGTTGTTTCAGAAATTAAGAATCATTCCAATAACTATGGACATAATTTAAAAACAATTCTTATGGTTCAACAAAGAAGCTGAAATTTCCAGCTGCTTTTTATGGAGAGCAATACTTTTTTATTTAGAAAATAATTTCTTTCATGACAAAGTCATCCAAAGGATCCACAGGTTACCATATACATAAAATGGAAGGCAGATAAAACACAGTATAAAGCAAATTGAATATTAATATAAAATCCAAATCTACATAAATGCACTAAGCCTGGATAAGATATTCACAATATATTGGACTTGTTATTTGAGGACTGAACTGAGACTACATCAAACTCATTACCAGTCTTAGATAACAGGAAGAGAAAAAAGGGCCTGCACACTTGTCAGTCAAAATGTTATAGGTTGGAGTGCGACTTGGCTATCTACCCTGAACAGCAGCGGTTCAAGGCAACAGTACCCCAGGAGACCAGAGAAAAAATTGTGCCTTGGAGGTCACAGTCCTTCCCAGCTTTATCTTTGCTCTGATGGAGGTGTAAGTCACTTCTTTCTTCCACATAAATCATCTTATTCCTCTTAGAGCATAAGTTCAGCTATATGCAGAGTTTTTGCCTCCCAAACTTCCTGCTCCCTGCTGATGTGCCTGCATGTAGAAAAATTGGGTGCAAAGTCCATTTTGCCTCCTCTGAGGACAGTCCATGCAGACAGATATCTTGCTTTTGAATGAAAGAGTTTATTCCCCATAAAATGTAGATTTTATGGCAGGAACTTTCATTATCAGCTTACAGGGAAACTACAGCAAAGATCTAAGCAGAAGAACAACCATGCTTATCTAACTGCCAATGGCCTTTCCTCATGCCCCATGGCTAAAAAAAAAAAAGTTATTTCAGTAAACATAAAAAAGAACCACATGCAAATGCAATTGTTTGTGCAGCTAGTTATATGTGAGAGCCAACAAGCTGTAGAAACAGGGAGCTAGGAAACTTTGTATTTTCTTCCACATTCTCCTTTCTTAATTTTGACCATTTTCCCATTCTGTCTTTGTTTTCCCATTTATAAAATGTGAATGGTAACAATTCATGGAGATTTTTTTAAAATAAAAAAAAAAAGAGGAAAAAAGTGCAACAATTCAGCTTTTCTTCCTGAGGAAAAAAAAAAAATGGATAAATATTCCTCTCATATTTGTAGATCTCAGAATGGGTTTGTGAAATATTTACAAGTATTTGTGGGGTTTTCCAAAAGAGCAAATACTATTCTCATTTGATTACACATGAAATGCAAGAAGCAGCAGATACAAGATACTTCCTACTTCATTAATAAAAGGAGCTACTGTAAATATCTTCCTTATATTGCGATTAGCAGAATAGGATTTTACAGTCAGGTCAGTCATACGTGTTTTCTCTCTATTTTCCTTTCTTACCCATACCTGAGCAGAGAGAATCCCAGACGTTTGCAAAACCAGGTGAAAACCAAGTCATGAAGCCTAGGTCCTCAGAAGCAGTTACTGTAATTGTCTCAGACACAACTGATGAGTGATGCAAATAAAAGAACAAGCAAGTTGCAGAGCTGAAGAATGTCACCCATTTCTGTAGCTTTTGTCATTCTTCAGCTCCTCAACTGAGCTTTGGGCAGAAGATATAGTTCATCAAGTTTCTCTGTGGCATACCTCTGATCCAAAGGAGTGTTTTTTTTTTCAGCTTGCTGCTTCTTTTAATCTCATTGAAGAAAAAGCCAACAGCAGACAACAGTGGTGAAAGCAGTTCTTTGACTGGCTGGTCACAGGAGTTAAAAAAATGAGGGATTTCAATGCTGATCCCAAGACCTCTGAAAAACTGTCTTCCAAAATCAGTGCTCAAGATGCACAATCTAAGCCTTTGTTATATTATCAGATAATGTGCATTCAAGTGCTTTCCCACATTTTTTCCTGTGTGAGTAGGGTCTATCTGGTAGGAAGAAGGACATGTTTACTATACTTAAAGTACAATTAATTAGTTCATATATTTCTTATAAAGTGTCACATATGGTTATTTACACCAGTTATGCACAAGACTGATTCTTCAGCTGTGTCAGGACTATCAGGACTTATCTCCTATACTTGTCCATCAGCATAAGATTATATATACGGATTCAGTCCTAAGCTTCATAGCTCGGTATCTTGTTTCCAACAGTGCCTATAAGGAAATTTCTAGAGAAAAGCAAAACCAAGTCGAGCATATTGACATTTCACCTTAGCACAGATACTTTCAGCTCAGAAACTTGTAATGGGATGGCATCACTCATGATGTGATTGCCTTCACTGCTTTGCAGCCTACACTATGAAAAGTTTGAGAATCCCCTGGCTTAAGAATACAGTGGCTGTTCATGAAAAATACATACTGGTAATGCTGAGAAATCATTTGGTTTTCTCTCTTGCTAAGGTTGGACAGATTATGAAAGCATGGAGAAAAGGTCAGGCAAAATATGGTTTCACCTACATACATCCTATTCTCATCATTTGCTAATGAGTGCCATTAATGTGTGGCTTTGTGGGATTTATAGTGGTGGAAGAAAAAGTTCACAAGGTTCAGTATCGTAAACTTATATCATTTCATGTAACGGGTCTTCCTTCTCGAACTGTCACTGAACACCTTACAAGTCTTACAGACAGCCTATAGTTTTAAGAAAAAAAACCAAGAGTATAATTTACAGAATAAAAACGAATCAACTCAGTAAATCTTCCAAAGCCATGAAGGATTCTCTTTCGATCATTTCAAAATGATGGGGAGAATTGACTAGCTACAGTTTCAATCACCTAATGTCCTCAAGACACATATTAACGTGCTGAGTGTTATTAAGACAGATGTCTGTAGCTGTGTAAATTCCCTGTGATGAAAAAGTATCTGAATAAGCAGGAAATTAGTCCCGAAATGTTGTAAAATCCTGCACTGTTAATATACCCTGAGGAGGATGTTACAGCTGAGGTTTAGATGTACTTATATAAAGCTCCCTATCTTGGAGCTAATGAAGAGATACTGACAGTTTTGCTGCAGTGTCTGTGAAGTGTTTTAATGACTACAGATTAATCAGTTTCTAAAGCAGCATTCCCTAGTGGTTCCCCACCCCAAAAATCATGACCCAAAACAAGCAACTGCATGTCATTAATAATTAAAAAATAAAGAAATAAAACAACAAGGGAAAACCAATACAAAACCCCCAGCCCCCCACCTCTTCATGTCATGAAAGCTGGAAGCATTTATAGTCACATTCTCCAAAAGAGAAAAAGCCAGAGATGACACTGGATTTAGYGGAGCAGTCAGTTAATTGTTATGGTGAGGGTTTTAATTTTCTTCTCAATGTAAATCACAATTGAGGAAAGCATCTGCCACCTCCGATATTTCCTGTGCAGTAAATTTAAATGGATTAATCACCCTGCTTGTTCTGAAGTTCTGAAGAATGATAGGCACTTGCCAATGGGCTGTGGAGTCCCTGGCTCATTGATTTTTAGCTGTCTGGGGGGAATTGGTGGGGCTATGGAATGATTTAAATAGAAATTAAAAAATAAATCATGCTCAAACATTTTTTGCCCACCTATTTCCACGCCTTATCATGAGAAACTGATTAAAATATTTTCCTGGAGACTGAGTGGGTTTGYTAGCAGACTATCAGGATAGGATTGTACTTGATCACAGTCAAATGAGGATTGTAATGTTGGCTTTGCGCAGGAACATTTTTACCAGTCCAACAGGATTCCTTAATGTAGTGGTCGATACAGAATGTCTGTCAATGGCCGTTTTTCCAAATAACTTCCGTGAGTTTTGTGTTCTACCCAAAATGTGCAACCTCCCACTCTGGAATTCTTGGAAATTTGGCAACTTGCAGAGCCCATGTGAACCATCCATGGACAACTGTCTTGTCACATGGCACCTTTCTCTTTCTTTACAATTGCTAAATCCCATTAAAAAGAGACGCGGTGGGATGGGGAGGGGTGGTGGGAAGCCAGCCCAGTGCTCGTCTTACAGGTAAACAATGTCTGTAGCTGCAATGGGGTCTTGCACAGTTCTAAATGTGAGAGAACATGGTACGAGAAACAATGTCTCGTTTAAGAAACATGCTGCACTGCTGAAGAGAAGCTCCTGATCCACAGAAAGACAGAAAATATGAAGCTGGGAATTAGAAAACACGTTATGATTCACTTGTAAGAAACCCTTTGCTTTTCTAAAGAAGGTACATCATGCTTTTGTGCTTCTCGTCTTTTTTTATCCTTTTTAGAAAATGTCTTGTCTTTGTGTTCCTCGTATTCCTCCTTATAATTTTTTTCTTTTTTTTTAATTTATTTTTGCATTTCCCTGCTTTACAGTGTGTTTCAGAAAGTTAATACGCATTTGTCCATTCATTGTTTTATCAAAAAATAACTGTTCTATCAAGAGATATTTTCTAGTATTTCCATGTGATTATTAAAGTGAAGAGATTTTTTTCCCTGTTTTTTCTGTGTCTGAGCTAAAATTAATCATACTGAAGGCCTATAAACCATTCAAAAACAAATGCTGCCAAAACTCATCAGCCTTGCAGAACTGAAATGATGGGAGGATAAATAGTTGCTTTGGTGAGATTAGTTGTATATTTTTATGAAAGAGAAAAAAATCATGTAAGGTTAGGTCATGAATGTATGGCTGAAATCGCTTCTGCTTTCATTTTCTAACTGAAGCATTGATTTAAGCAGCCTGAAATAGCATGAAGTAGATAACTGCTTTGACTGTGCAAATTAGCTGCTTTTAAAGGTATTAATGTCTATGTAGGTATGATAAAGCACATCTTTTGCCTAAGGATCTCAATGTGCCTCATGTATATTCACTAATTAAGCTTCACAATAAGCTTGCAAGTTAAATAAAGAGTATGAAGCGATTTTTCCATGCACAAAGCCATACCAGATTGGAAGACAGTAGCTATTTCTGAATGTAAAACAATATTTTTCAAAAACGCAAAGGCAATTCAGCTCTTTAATGAATTTAAAATGGATGTGAGCACTTGTACGAAGTGTCAGTCTTAGAAATGCTACCATGAAGAATGTAATGACCACAGGATTCAGATTCCTATCACTGTCCCAGAAAAAAAAAACCCTCCTTTGTGCGAACATCGTTTTGTCAACATCGTGTTGCCTCAGCCATGCTCAGATGAATCAGGGGTGAGTCACAGGAAGGACAGCCAACTGTATTTTCCTATCCCAGTGCCAACATAGATATGTAGCTTCTTATTCAGGTTGGAAGTACAGCTAAAAAAATATATGGTTGTTTGAACAGAGAGTTTATAATTTACAACATGGATGGAAGGGTCTAAATTACTTTGATTTTTCTACTGGGTTTGTCAGTACATGGAATAAAGCAAAGAACAACAGTCCACATGCCAGTAGTGTATTATTTAATCCAGACAACATAAAGACTGGATGATCAGCTATGATGATGTTTCTAAGCAATAACAAAAAATTCCTTTCCCCCCCCCCCCCTCAGAAATCCTTTTCTAAAAAAAGTTCAAAAAATATCATCTTTTCTCTCAGTGATACCTGTGGTCTGACCAACTCTTTCCTTCCAGTGGTGGACAAGCAATGACATTTTCTTCTCAGAAGGTATTTTGAGGTGGAATTTAAAGGAGAAGAGATACAGGGTTTGTCAGACAAAGGAATGGTGGGAGACTGAAGGGCAAAGAAAGATTTGTCTGTCTACAAAGGTGACAGGTGCAAAATATTCACATCTACTTCCCTATAGAAAGCATGGGATTATTGAAACAGGCAAAAACAGTCTTGCAAAAAAAATCACAGCAATAACAAAATAAACAAACAAAAAACCCAACCAAGCACCTCTTGCTGGGAAATTATCCAGAAAGTTAGGTTTCATATGAAATCTATGTATTAAGTGAATCTGAGTTATTCTCTATGGTTGGTTTTGAATATGATTGTCTGCTTGTCTTCCTGCTCAGTTGTCTGTCTGGACAGGTGTATGAGACACATCTACATAAACTCATTGATACGGTAAAAAATACATAATATGAGTCTGAATTATCTGGATTCAGACAGTAACAGAATTTTATCCTGCATTTGTCAGCCAGGCCCCAATAGCTCATGGCTGCCATGACACATGCAGCTGAACCTGTAGTGTGAGTAGGGATAGGTCTGAGCTCCAGGCAGCCCATTTCACCTCCTTTCCCCTAGGTCTGCGGAGGAAGACAGATTCCTCCAGACCTGAGGTAGAGTGAGCATCAACATACAGACAGCAGCTAATCGTTCAAGGGGAAGGTTGGTTGTCCTAAAGTGAGGGCTCGAGCCAGGTGTACTCTCTCATATGCATAATATAAATATATTTATACTAGTATGTATATATACCTGTGATAATTCTAGGTGGGCAATAACTAAGTATATCGTAGTTATTTGTGAATTTATCACCAAGAAAGCTGGAGAGAGAAGCTGGGAGTATACAGCCATATAGCTCAGTCTGATTTTATTCAGGCAAAGAGAGCAATGGGGAACAATATAAAAATCCACTGGCAGAGGGCAAGGATTTGGGAATGCTACAGGCAATGTTATTAAGACAATATAACCTAAATTTTCTCTTGTTAAGTGGATTACAAAAGGATAAAAGACAGCTACAGTGGTTTTGTGAGGAAAAGATCAAAGACGTAAGGACAAAAACCAGAGGAATTGAAAAGAGGGGAAACCAAGACTAAGGAATCTGAAACTTCAAAAGCTTTGAGGCCTCAGTATCAGGCCAGGTTTCATTTTGCTCCCATTTTTCAGGCTGTGAGAGGAAGAGGCTGTTGTCTAGCCTCTGCTGAGACCCTCAGCAAGGTCTGGCCTGCTGGACTGGGCAATGGGATTTGCCGGGTAATAGGACGCATCACAGCTCCTACTCACCCACTTTCCTAAAGGACCAACATTTAGTGTGTCTCCCTAGATGGTGCTAACCATTTCTGCCCACGTTTGGTGGTCACCAGATGAGGCATCCACCATCTCCGTTTGATCTTTCTCTTTCTTTGTTTCTTCTGCTTGCATCAGAAAGAAGCATCCAAGAAGGGGAATTCCTAAGCAGAAGGTACGCATTGCTTTTGCAAAGCTATGTTGATGTGCGTGGCACTTCTGCTATCTTTCTTTCTAAGCTCCTCATGTGACTAATATGGTTGGGAACCATCTAACCCTTACTCTGTAGCCTCTTTGGTGCTTTGAGTGTCTTTTATTCTCTCGTTCTGCACATAACACAATGTATCTCTGATTTTGATGTTCCCAACGCTTCTGTTGTAGAAATAAATAATAATAATTACAGCAATTTGTCTCCAAGAAATTACTCTTTTAAAAATAAAATATGTGTTTATTTCAAAGAGTTTCTTATTATACAAATATGGCACCTGTGTTCAGCTAAGAGCAGGATCACAAATGCTATGATTCAAGGAGCAGAGCAGAGACTCAGGAAGTTAATAAAATGTGTTGATTGCTTTATGAAGAAGTTGCAAGCTTATGAATGCTTAACACTGTGCAATTAGTGACTACCAGTGAAAACACACCCTCCTCAGGACATCAGCAAATCCATAAATTTCAATAAAGTAACAACTAAAGCAATTAACAAGTGAACACAAAATCAATTATTGTGAAACAGGCTAGAACAAAACAATGACAAATGCTAGTTTTAAAACAAGAACAGAAAAAAAAAAATTAGCATTTCAAACATAAGTAACAACAGTCTGCACGTATTAATACATATAAGAACAATGTATCTCATACAAAGATTTGTGTGTGCACACAAGACACATCTAAAAATACAGCGTTTAAAACAAAACCCACAACCAATCCTACCTATATACATTAAAAGAAGATTGCTCTTTGATCTTCTTAGGTAATACAAAAGATCTCAAACTTGTGGCTCAAACCAAAGAAATACTAATAACGTAGAAAAAATGTTTTCTTTATCTTTTAAGTCTTTTAATTTTAGCTTTTCATAACAGCAGCCCAACTTACAAACAAGAAGAAGCCAGCCGGGAGGGTATATGGTACACTGCAGAGATCATAATCCTTCCTTAAAAGACAGCACACAGAAGCTTGCTGGCTTTTTAATTTTTATAACAAGGGGTTTCACAGCAATGTCCCATGTATGCAGCCTCTAAACATCTGATTATATGATGTCACTAGCTCAACATATATACAGTCTTGCTCTTGAGAATGATGTCAGAGGACTCATTGTCCATGGTCAAGCTGCCGCGACTTCACAGAAAGGAGTCCTCTTAGATGCCTGATAATTAGGGAGTTAATGGAGACATTCAGAGACTTGCTGCTTTGTATCAGATTGCTCCTGTTGATTATATTTAAAAGGCTAGATGGCAGCATTGTCAACTCTCAAGATTTTTATCGTAAGTTTCCCGATATTTGGTATTTTCCTTAAAATGCCAGCTGTCAGAACACCAAGTTTCCCTGAAAATCTCAGTGTTTCTTTAAAACTATGTTTTTAGTTGTTTGATGGTCAGAAACATAGCTGGAGCTCAAAAAAGAGGGATGACAAAACTGGGGGGGTTGGAGTCTAAGGACAGTTTTATGCAGCTGACAACTAATAGCATAATATAAATCACTAAATAAATCACTTACAACACTGAACAAAATGATAATGAGAACAAAAGGATCCTCCAGTTCCCCTCTCAGAAATAAGAGGTAAAGCCCAGTGCAGGTGGAGAAAAGCATTTCCCTCTTTTATTCTCAGGATTAATGGTTATTTTTAGGATATCAACTAGAGACAGTCATCTTAGACTTCCAAAGAGCTGTATCAACTTATCTATTCATATCCTTTCTCCACTTTGGCCTATTGTCATTTCATATAATATCTTCAAGTCAGAGATCACCTATTTTTATATTGCTGCCAAATGCCAGATACAACTCCAATGTGAAATAAATAAATAATTACAGTATTAATAATGTCARGTATTCCTCAAAAACACTGTCACAACCACCTTCCATGAGTAAATTCTTTTTATACTTGTAATCAGTTATGAAATATTCATTTGTTGTTGATCTTGTATACTGCAGTTAATTTGTCAGTAATTATATGAAGAAAGTTACTAAAATACTTATGCTGCTATCAAATGCATACTTGGATTATGAGATATCCATTGCTTAATATATCTTAGTTTTCAGTTGAATAGCTCATTTAGATCACATTACCTGTATTTTTCAATTTCTTTAAATGGCATTAACCTTTCTTATACCCACATTAAATTTCTTCACTTATTTCAAATACATGAAACTCATTACATGGTAAAATAATTCATGGTATAATTTATTGATATAAACTCTAAGTAGGACTGTTCAGCCTTGCTTAAATTTAGTGTAGAAGAATAATTCTGCCCAATCTTATAGTGGAATTCTAACTAGTCTGTATTCTCTTTGGATGTGCTTTAGAATATTTTCAAACATAGTGGATTTTTTCCCCCTTTTCACATTCAGATTTCAACTGCAGCTTGTGTATTTCATCCTTTGCACCATAACTCTAAGATTTTGTTTTTCATTCTTCAGCCTGTAGACACCTAAAAACACTTGCAAGCAAGGTGTGGATCCTAGTATAATTTAAACCTATTGTGTATTCATTTCACTAAATTCCTTTCTCAGAGGTCCATGGGCTAAGCATGTACAGGCATCGAGTTTTAGAAACATTAATGTCAATGACCTCTTTTTATGAAGAAATTAAATTGAGTAAACCTTTAGTTCTGGCCACTCTTTATGTAATTTAGTGCAAACACTTGCTACAACTGCTATTCTTTACAAATTTACTATATATGGTTTTTATATTGAATATGGAAAGCCAAGGGATTTGACAGTTGGCAAGGAATTTATGCTCAGAAATCTTTTTTCTTCAGAAAATGTAGTTTCCATTATATATAAGCAAGTATATAAGTCAATATAACATGTATATGTAGGTACATACAAGTTTTTTTAATCTGATACAGTTTTGCCCACAGATTTAGATTTTCTGTCAGGCAAATTTAAATGGCAGATTTACTTTCAAGTTGTTCTGGCCAAAAGCAGAATAGTTAAGTTTTTTAATTAAGTTTACCATGCTGTTTCAAATCATCTGACAAACCAATAAGCTGCATCACCCTATCAGTACATCGCACTATGGACACTGCTCTTATAGACCAAACTCCAACAGGGTTAATACATTCCTATAGTGAAGTTTGAATTTTCCCCTGATTAAGTTTTTTGGCACATTGTGAAAGCCACTGTATTCTGAATGAATGCTGTGAATTCCGGAAAATGTTAGAACAATGCATAGATTTTAGGTGTAGATTTTCATAAGAAAGTAACTCTTTTCTTAATGCAGCTGAGATAAGGGGTGATAAAAATATTATAATTACAGTCAAATTGTCCAACTCATTCATAAACTATCTCTTATAAAGATAGATGCAAACTACAAATCATGTTCAGTTACCTGGTTTAATGTAATAGTAAAGCAAGGATTGTTTGGTTTGATTTTAACCTGAAAAAAAGCAGATGTGCAAGCTATTMGAGGTTTTTTTCCCCAACATGTAATTAACTTTAGCTAGTTTAAATTATAAATATAGGTTATAAAAAAAAAAAAAAARAAAAAGAGAAATGTGAAAATCTCAAAAAATTCCTTTGACTTTCAATTAAACTTAAGATCCTCTGTGCCTAATGGATTATTGGAAATGAGACTTGAGCTTGTTTGTTCAACCTGTTTACCTAATTTTTCTTTAAAAGGGAAAAAAAGTGTGGCTCAGTGAAATAAAAGTGTCCTGAGCCAGATTCCTCTCCATCCTCAGATAGCACCCTGGAAATCTTCCTAGAAATGTCAGATTCATGTAATATCCCACCTAATGACTTCCAGCTATTGCATGCTAAAACAATGTTGAGGTTACTCTGGACTCAACTTCTGGAAGAGACCCAGCCTGGAAAATGCGGAAGTCTCCCATACTGCAGTCTTTTTTCCCTTCAGTGTTACAAGCACTGACCATGTGCATGTTGCAGCTGAAGATACATGCTTCTACACTTAAATTGAGATGGATTTTAGAAGTTTTCATCTGCTACCTCAAATACCTCCCTGCTGCACCAGCCACTAAATATCAGCCACCCAAATCCAAGCATGCCTGGGGAGCAGCGGGGCAGGCTGCACTGCAGAGTTCAGGGAGATGGGAGTGGGGAGCCAGGGGTTGCAGCACGGCCAGCAGGGCAGTGCCCTCACCCACACGGGACGCAGTCCCACGGTGCCCCAGCAAGAAGAGCAGAGCAGATCCGGTGACAGTAACCCAGGGCCACCCACAGCCCAGACCACCAGGCAGGACCATAGTGATGGGGCAGGTCCCCAGGTCAAGTCAAGAGACCGGGATCCGGAGGGCACAACGATAGGAACAGACACAGCTGCAATGTCACTCAGGCAATGATCAAGTGCAAGGGCCTGAGCTTAAATGAAGCATCTGAGAAAAAGGGGCTGGGAGAGAGGAGCGAGGTGGTCCTTCCTCTCAGCCCCACAAGACAGCTGCTTCCACACAGCCCAGGGTTACGCAGCTGCACACCTGAGAGCTAGCCTTGAGCATCGGTAACTGAAATCAGGGCCTTGACAGTATCGCTGGTATTGAAAAACATTCAGTTCAACAGATGTACTATAATACTTGCTGATCTCTAATATCAGAATAAATAATTATTAAAAAAAATCTCAGGAGCTAATGATCTAAAGGCTATGTAATGAAATACTTGGCAAGGATTAATAACAGTAGAATTTTGGTTGATGACAATGGACATTCAGTTAAATATATAAGCAAGAAATCATTACCACTTTAGCCATCTCKGTACAACAACCATGCCTTCATAAAAGACTTCACCAAGCCTGCACAGAGCTATCAGCCATACCAATATGATATAATTTTGTGTGGTTCTCCAGAAAAGCGTTCTCTTAGTGGGTGTCATTCAGCATCAAAACTGAAGGGGCTGGTCTTTCAGGAAAAGTGAAATGAATCAGATATATTTAGCTTCCCTACACAATAGGAAGACCTATAGGAAAGACACATACTTTTCTTTCTTGGAGGTGGAGTGTAATGAGGTCCATGTGTTGTTAAATTCAGGTAGTCCACTGCACCGCCTGTGATTCTGATCACTCTTGAGACAAATACAAAGGTCAGTAAAAGGCTTCTAAAAGATGAAAGGAAGAAAAGAGTATGGAGCCTGAATATCAGCATCAACTGCCTAATAGTCAGGACATTAAAAGGTTTCAAGTTTTTATTTTATACATTAAACCAATGGGATTTTTAAGCAGCACATAGAGATTGCTCAGGGGTTTCAGCTTCATTGCATGTGTCACTTAGGCACCCCAGGACAAAACAATTCAGCGTATGCTACTGGGAACCACTTAGCATTGGAAGAAGAGAATGATTTTGTAACCTAGCTCTTATGGCTGGTTTCTTTGTGCCAGTGGCAACTTGCCTGAGCAAAAAGGGTGTAAGACCCATGGGATTTAGTCTCATTCTCCTCTGTGGCTGTCATTTTCCAATCCAGTGTGAGTCATCACAATGTCTCTCAAAAACTATTGCACTTCATATACCCTCAGGAAATGTATATTGACTGTAATTTTAACTATATTCTCAGGTCTCCAGAAGGCATTGATTTAATTTTATGCTCTTTTCTTCCCCTCCCCCAATTTCTGCTGAGCTCAGCTTCTATTTTCCATCTATATTTTAAAATGCCAGCTTGCTTGTTTGAAGCTGAAGTGAGGAGTTTGGACAATGAAGCCCTTCTTCCTTTCTTCCTCTAACTTTCATTTAAAARGAGAAAAAAAAAAATAGATTCTGCACTTGATAAAAATCATATTTTGATGGCCTCGAGCACACAGGAGATTGCTGCATGTTATATGAAGTTGAACCATTACCCGTAAACAGTCACAAATGAAGGAAAATAAGCAAACATTGATTGATACTGAGGAGACTTGGAAATCCTGAGGGTGATCTACTGCTTGACAATGCATTAGCTCCCTGTTTGTAGTCAAACAGAGATCAGAAGTCATTTACTATTCGTTTAAAGCACATGTGTGGTATCTACAATTTTGGCTTTTGATTTCTATGGTCATAATATCGAGCTGATAAAAAGAAATGGTTAAGCTTAAACCATAGCTTTAGGCATGAAACGTGGCCTGAAAAATTGCATTATCTTCTAAGTGTATCTAGGTTATCAAATGACAGCACTTTAATAAACACCTGAACAAAAATTGCTCCTAAAAAGTAAAAAAAACTCAATCAGCAGTTGCTAAAGCTTGCTTGTCTTTTTTTTTTTCCTCTTCTGACAAACATTTCCTACTTCCATTGACTGCTTGGGTAAGGTCTCCCAAAGGCAAGTTTTTGACTATCATTTCACTGATGCTGGAGGTGTGATCAGCTCATTTTGGAGCTTCTCATTGCTACCTTGGCATATCTGTTGAGGTGTTTCCTTTAAGAGCAGCCTTTTCCTCTGTGAAGAATATGTTCCTTCCTTGCATGGAGGTTCATAATTTTTCCCAAACAGACCATATCACTCTAATAATTTGAGCATGGGACTGAAAATGGATTTGAAACCTCTTGAAATCCTACTCAGTTGGCAAGTCTTTTCTATCTCAAGATCAGACAAAGGTTCACTTATCTTCTCAATATAATTGATATTTTAAGAACATTTATTATAAAAATACCATTTTCCTAATTACGCGTTCAGGTGTTTATCTTCTGGTTGGATTGAAATCTCTGAGTACACATATTTCTGCAGAAGAAATTGGCATATATGCAGAGAGAAGACAATAGCCCAATTCCTTTTACAAAATTGCATCAGTATGGCTTTGAACTTTCCTCACATTTTCCAAAATGCTAAGAAGATGATAACATTTCAGTAATCTACATAATATCACTTCTCACTTTAGCAGCTTTTAATAGTTCCTCTGCATGCAGTAGTTTGAATTTCCTGATGGCTTGCTGACATGTTTTTGGCCATTATTGCAGAGGCTTGATTCACTCAAGAGCCTAATAAGCACTGAGGCTTTACAATGAAGAATGAAATTATCAAGCAAGCTGAAGAAGATCTACAGACAATTTGGTTCAGTCTTACATTACTCCAAAAAACAGGAGCCTGGAGCAGACCTAATTTACAATTTCCAAACTATATGTAAATTTACCAATCAAAACAGAACAAATCACACAGGACATAGAAAGAACAGTGGGTCCTGGTAAAAAAGGCTTCTACTTGTACCTAGTAAAAAAGATCCAGGCTATGGAGATGTAATAATAGGGTAGAAAGCTGGTTCTATTTCTGTTATAAACATGTGTCATGTCAAAAAGCAGGAGACGATTCAATGGAGTCTATGGGATGTTTTGCATATCTTACATTAGACAAGTGGTAACCATATGGTGTAATCTGGAAAAGAAAAGCCCTGAAAACATGCTTGCTTAATTTTTAAACCATGGCTTTACACTGAAAGAAATATTATTAGTTAAAAGAAAAATAACCATGGAGTTATTTTTCCTGTAGATTTAACTGCAGTATATGCTTTCTATACAAATGTGTTGTACAGAATAGCTTGCTTTTTTTTTTCCCCCTCGATGGCAGTGTAAGTATATAGAGAGGAATTTTTCCGCACTTGCAATCATTTTTCTTTATCATTAATAAAGATTCTACCTTGGGTCTTTCAAAATAATTCTGACAAGGCAGCAGTGGCCAGAATAGAAACGAGCTTGTTCTTATTTTCTGTGCTTTACTAGTTCTATATTAGAATGGGAAATACTAGAAATTACTTCTTTGCTCAAAAGGAAATCTAACTCCATCGAATTGAACTGGGCCTAGAGAGAGAAGCCAGGTGTGTTACACAGCTTAGCCCCCATCTGACCCAGTTTCAAAACATAAAATTGAGTTTCTGATCAGTTAGTACCCAGTGCATAACTCTATTTATGTGGTTAAACCAAAAGGGAAGAAACACTACTAAAAAGTGTGCTGTTATTAAAACTACTAATTGTTTTTTATTCATACAAATGGACAAAGAGCACTGGGGATCCTGAAACTGAGTAAGAAACTGCAGACCTAAATATACACCTCCTTATATCTCAGGTAGGTGAGGTCTCACCCTAGACTTGTTTTTTCCTATTGGAATGAACATTAGTGAAGTGAAATATGAGGTGGGTCCTTCCCTTCTGCAGGTGCAGACTAAAGAAAGAATGCAGCTCTGTACAGAATAGAGATTTTTTCCCAAAGTCCCCTGGGATACCTAAATTCATTCCTTGGCCTTGACCCTCCAACAGTAGAGGACTAGGATTTCTTGAAAGTTTTTGAAGAATGTTGAGTGGGAGTCAAATAATAAAAGTCATTGAGAGATTTAGGGAGAACTTTGACCATCTGAAGATGGTCCCTGGTTTCCGAAGATCCATGTGGGGAGCAAGAAGGAGCTTCTTTACACCCACAAAGAGGAAAAGCTAAATTCCATCAATGGAAACAGCAGTGAGCATGGAGTACTCCTCAGTGGTCTGATGCAATATGCATCTTTGTGCTCCAGCTATGCACTCTCTTTCTGTGAGCTTTGTGCAATGCATTTAGTCTGTCCTTTTGATGTTTCATTGAAAATCCCACAAGTTAAGTGGCAGCCTCCCTGGAAAGTGAAATCAAAGCAGTCAATATGTTGGGGTGGAGGAAGAGTCTGAAAATATTTTTTAAGCTCATGAAATGACACTGAACTTGATTCTTATTTTTGGTAATAGCTTTTTCTTCATAACAATGCCAAGGTGAGCTAGGAATAAGGGTTGTTAGAAGTTTACCACCTCTTTTCTGACCAGCTTTAATGCATGTTATTTTTATTGCACTAATACTTAGACAGAAAACATTTTATGTCTAAGTTATTGGTACTGGTAAGTCAAGAAGTTTCTATTTTGGCAAGTATTTTTCAAATCTGATTTCATTCCACCTTAAAGCTGAAAAGGAAGATGGTGGTTCTTAGGTTCAATCGCTTTTTTATCTTGAAAAATATCAATTTATACAAAACATTGTTATTCAAAGTATTTTTTGACAAAAATAAAGATTTTTTGTCATTTTAAACATTTTGAGTAATACAGGTGAGAATCCAAACAAGGTTGAGTGTGACAAAAATCACCAAACCCTCAAATTTTAAAAGTGAAAAATGGAAATGTTTAATGCAAAAAAAATATGAAAGAAGTAGTCTATTTTTGTAGTATAGAGATTTTTTTAATTTTATGTTTTTTTAAAAATTCCAGTGGCGCTCTTTTAGGATTCATTTGATTTAGATAGGACCACAGATGTTTCATGCACAACTACTACTGTTTACTTTTTTTATGATCTGTTGGAAATATATTAGTAGCATTTTAAGATGGGCCAATTCAAACTAGAAAGGGAAACAACCAGTTCCCCATCTCCATCTTATTTCTCCAAATGTCGTGATTCAACATAGTGGACAGATTAACATAATGGATACATTCTGCTGAATTTTCTTCAATTAGCTCTACTCAATTTATTTGGCATGTTCACTCACACCTGTGCTGAGCTTCTGTTTGTACCCAAGGATATCCCAGCATAGTCTACAATAGTTCACATGACTGTGAGAGCAACCCAGTATACTGAAACAAGAGCTAGGGTCCATGTCTTCAGTATTAAAGATCATCCACCATGTGCACCATCCTTCAACTAGTGCTTTGAAATCAGTTTGGGGTTTTAAGGACTCTCAGTCTGTGCCAGCTTAATGCAGCTATCTGTGGACTAGAATCAAGGAACTACATTATGCAAGAAACTGCAATAGAAGAACAAAAGACACCTGGAAATGCAAAAGGCTTGAAGAACTATGGCTTAGTGCCTACAAACCTATCTGCCTTTGCAGAAGGCTATTTTGAGGCCTTTCTAGGAATAGTGTTGCACTGTGTTATTTTATCAATATTTCTCATATGGAGGTGTAATTTATATGAACACCTTGGCCAGGCACAGTAGGCTTAGCCAATCCATTTTCCAGGTGAATGTGTGTGGGGACCTAAACCGAGAGGAAACAAAAGCCTGGTATTCCATCCTGTTCTTTGCTAACCTTCTTGTTCACAAAGCAGTGAAGCTTACCCCCAAATCAGTACCCATTTGAATGGGTACACAAAACAGATGCACACACAGAGAGTTTTGGAAGTCTTATTTCTAGTTACTAAAAAATCCTCGTTGGATGTTCAGAAGTGACAGTGACTGCATCTGATGTTAATGGTTTTTATAAACAACAGGTTGATCCTGAAATTTAAACCTCAAATTGCTGAATCTGGTGTTAATTGTGAAGTGAATTTCTCAAATTTCTAGACATCAGCAAATATGCACCTGTTACGCCCAGAAGCAAAAAGCTCAGCATATGATTAAGATCATAGACGAATACTGCTGTGATTCACAGCTACTCCTGTTTACTTTTGCTTATTATCTGCTAAAAACATATTAAGAAAATTTAAAACTAGCTGGCCGAAACTGGAAAGGGAAACTTTAGTCCTCCATCTTAGTTCTCTGAAATTGATTTAACATAGCATACAGGTTTAAATATGACGAAAAATGATAACTTATTCTTTGAGTCATTTTGCCACGTGCAGTAAACCTGGGATTACCCACAGCAGAACTGAAGCCTGAGTTCTTTGGCAGGAGGAAGCATCTTGCTCCTCACCTACTTCAAGATTAATAATATCACTCCAATGAGATTAGAGCCATTACTCTTCCTGACCTGACCCAAATGGTACAAATGGGATTTTAAAGACAGTGTCTGCTGAAAGATCCAGCAGAATGATGAGGTGCACAGAATAGCTACCATGAGGAATCAGCATTGATAGACTGTCAGTGTTATAAAGAAGATACCCTATTAGGTTTAGCTATTATCCCAGAAGAAGATTATCGTCGTAGATCCTGACCTTTAATTAAATGGACAGTACAAAGAGAGAGAGAAAGATAAACAAACTTGTACAAAAAAGTGGCATCTTTTACTGTCTTGGTAGCTAGTCTGTGAAGTGGAAAAGGGACAGTGACCAATGGGAGATTTTACAGATTGCTTTTTCCCTCATTTGGTGAAGAGGCAAAAAGTGGTGATGACATAGAACAAAAAGTCATGAAAAGTTCTGCTTTATTGGCTAAACAGCAAAATAATGCTGGATTTCCACAATTAGGAAAGGAAGAAAAGGAAGAAAGGAAGAAAGGAAGAAAGGAGGAAAAGAAGAGGAGGAGAAGGAAAGGAAAGGAAAGGAAAGGGAAA